>CAWVNO010002285.1:0-72500 GCA_963930645.1 Salticus scenicus
TATTTTTATTATATATACATACAAATATTTCTTTTTACATCAATGGGCTCTTCCCACCGTCGTCTGCTCAATCACGTGATAGAGGAAAACGAATAATCGAATTCTGAGAATCGAATTCAATTAAATATTGTTCTTAAGAACAAAAATTTTAATATTTAATATAAAATAAAACAAAAGTAATATTGTGCATTTGTAAACAGTAGAATAATTGTATTTGTAAATTTAATAATTTTTAAAAATTATTTTTAAAAATTATTTTTAATTTTTACATGTTTATTTACAGTCACCTGTAAAAAGAATTTGGTGCCAGGACCCTCGTAGAAATTTTTAAAGTTTATTAATAATCAATATTGCCTCGGAAATATTGCATCATTGCTCCACCCCAATGATTCATCCAACAGCTACTTCATGGTTGAATGAGATTGGCCGTTATACCCGAAAGCGGGCATCTGCTGCTTGCGTGACCCCAATCCAAACAGCTGTTGCCATCGTACTCTTTTTGAAAGGGTTCATTGTGTTGTGCCAATGAGTCATCACGGGGATTCAATGCACCTGGTCCCTTTTGAAAGGCCCCATTCATCCAAAGACATCATGGTTGAATGAGGTTGGTCGTTATACTTGAAAGCACCTCCCCCCTCGTGCACCTGGCCATTGAACAATGCTTCATTGTCTGCCCCCAATGAGTCATCACGGGGACCCTTTTGAAAGGCCCCATTCATCCATATACATAATATATATTAATAATAATTATAAATAATTTTTTGATGGATAAAAAGTTGATCTCAAATAAAATCCCCAGTGAAGATAAAATAATAATAATAATAATAATAAATAAATAATTTTTTCTGAATAAAAAGTTGATCTCAAATAAAATCCCCAGTGAAGATATAATAATAATAATAATAATAATAATAATAATAATAATAATAAATAAATAATTTTTTATTAATATCTGGATAAAAAGTTGATCTCAAATAAAATCCCCAGTCAATCATTTTTTTCTGAATAAAACGTTGTCCACTCGCTCCCATTGGTTCCTCCCGACACGCGGAGGCGGGGCCTCGCGAACGTCTAGAGCGGCTTTCCGTTTACCGAGTCAGTCGAGATGGAGTGCTCCATCTGTTACGAGTCTCTCTCTTCTTGGAATGGGTTTACCCTTCGCTGCGGACACATGTTCGACACGACGTGTGTCCGGCGCCTACTCCATCATGCGCGGAGCTATTCGGAAGCCCAGTGCCCCCTCTGCCGGTTCGAATTCTACTATGCAGGACTGGAGGGGCAGTTGAACATTCCTGAACAAATACAGTTGTCGTCGGACACCTCCCGCTCCAGCAGTCCGGATTTGCCGAGCGTGGAGGAACTGCTGCGCTCCAGCGAAGGGTCCTCTGCCGCTCCCTCTGCTGTTTCCTCTGCCGCTCCCTCTGCCGCTTCCTCTGCTGTTTCCACCGCCTCTTCCTCTGCTGGCCCCCAGTTTATTTCTCTACGGGAACTTCGGGCTACGCGCTTTGAGCCCGAATTTTGGAACTGTTTACGAGCCGCGGCCGCCCTCTCATCCACCGCCTCTGCCACCGCCTCATCAGTCTCTGCAACCGCCACCTCCTCATCAGTCTCTGCCACCGCCACCACCTCTGGTCCCTCATCATCCACCGCCTCTGTCACCGCCACCGCCTCTGGTCCCTCCTCATCAGTCTCTGCCACCGCCTCCTCATCAGCCGCTACCGTCACCAGCTCCTCAGTTCCCGCAGCCATTTCACCTAGTCCTTCCTCTGCGGCCGCCTCACCAGTCCCCGGCCCCTCCAGGAGAAGAAGAGGAAGAAAATCCGTAAGTTCCCTGAAATTTCCATTAGTTAAAAAATTATCTTTAAAACTTAAAAAAAAATTACGAAAATCATTTAAAAAATTCAACCAATCAGCTAAACATATCAAAGACTTAAAAAATTTAAATTACTCCATAGATTTTAATTTTAAATTAAATAGATTGCATACACAATATTTACAATTGAAAAAAGAACACACACTCTTTATGAGAGAAGTAATGAAAGCCCTCCCCTCTTCTTCTTCTCCTGTTGTATAAAAAATGTTGTATATAAAAAATGTTGTATATAAAAAATGTTGTATATAAAAAATGTTGTATATAAAAAATGTAAATAATTGTATATAAATAAAAATATTTTATTGTTATTACAGTTTGTTTGTTTTTTTTTTAAAGTTGTTTGTTTTTTTAAAGTAAAAAAATGGGACTGGACAAGGTATTGTGGGGGTAACCCCCACAATACCTTGTCCAGTCCCATTTTTTTACATTCAATTACTTACCAATATTGGATATTCAAAATAAAAAACATATTCCTTAAAGTTTATCGGATATAATCAAGAGTGAATTAAATTAAGACAACTAATATATAAATGTTACTGAATCTTAGGGTGATCTGTGTTACACTTTTATTTTATTTTATATATGTCACTTAGTATCGAATAGCTATATAATAATAATAATAACAATAATTAATATATATATATATATATATATATATATATATATATATATATATATATATATATATATATATATATATATATATATATAATTTATATATAATATAAATAATTTCAAAACTTTTGTGAGCAAAATGAAATGGTAATATTTTCAATATAGTATCAGAAAATGAAAACACCTCACAGAAATTATACTCACCTTTAATCCAACAAAATATAAATGATGTGATACCACCATTTTGGATTCTCAGTATATAATCGATAGAATTCAAATAAAATGGTATCAGAAAATGAAAACAATTACTTCAAATCTTAAAAGGAAAGAGTCGGTGACTGAGAGAGAATAAAAAAATCTTTCACCGACGCTGACAAACTATTCAACAATTTTTTTTTTCAATTTCAAATTTTTTTTGAATGTGTTGGTCAACCTTGAAAGCTTTGGTGAGTTGATAAAAAAATTTTCTTTCGCTAGGTCTCCGAATAAAATTTTTTTGAAATTGAAAAAAAAATTTTTTTTGAATGCTTTGTCATCAATCTTGAAAGCTTCGGCGAGTCAGTCATGACAACGCATTCAAAATTTTTTTTTTTCCAATTTCAAAAAATTTTTATCCGAGCTTTCAAGATTGACCACAACGCATTCAAAATTTTTTTTTCAATTTCAAAAAAATTTTATCCGACTCACCAAAGCTTTCAAGATTGACCACAACGCATTCAAAATTTTTTTTTCAATTTCAAAAAAATTTTATCCGACTCGCCAAAGCTTTCAAGATTGACCACAACACATTCCGACTCACCAAAGCTTTCAAGATTGACCACAAGGCATTCAAAACAATTTTTTTCCCAACAATTTTATTCGGAGATCTAGCAAGAGAAAAGTTTTTCACCGACTTGCCAAAGCTTAAAAAAAAAAAAAAAAAAAAAAAAAAAAAAAAATTTTTTTTTTTTTTTTTTTTTTTTTTTTTTTTTTAAACCTACTTAAAAAAAAAAAAAAAAAAAAAAAAAAAAAAAAAAAAATTTTTTTTTTTTTTTTTTTTTTTTTTAACCTACTTAAAAAAAAAAAAAAAAAAAAAAAAAAAAAAAAAAAAAATTTTTTTTTTTTTTTTTTTTTTTTTTTTTAAACCAGGTCAAAAAAAAAAAAAAAAAAAAAAAAAAAAAAAAAATTTTTTTTTTTTTTTTTTTTTTAAAGTTTTGGCGAGTCGGTGAAAAACTTTTCTCTTGCCGGATAAAATTGTTGGAAAAAAAAACTTTTTGAATGCCTTGTGGTCAATCTTGAAAGCTCGGATAAATTTTTTTTTGCAATTGAAAAAAAAAATTTTTGAATACGTTGTGGTCAATCTTGAAAGCTCGGATAAAATTTTTTTGAAATTGAAAAAAAAAATTTTAGATTGGCATTGGTTATGGTATCATGGAATGGACTATACAAACACGTCAACCCACAAAAACTATTCCCATGAAGCACATCGATCCAAGTCAAGCATTTACCCGATATACGACCCTCTAAAAATTTTCGACCGTCCCACGGACTGGTGGGAATTTTCGATGTTCTCTAAGACAAATTATTATCTATTTCATCCTGTCGTGCGTGTTTGAATTGTGCAAAACCACTAAAGGAAAATGAAAGTTAAAAAATTTTTTAAACACAATTGTGGTATGCGGCGCGGCCCCGGGCCATCGGCCCGAGGCCTCCCTCCACCACCCGCCACATACACGTGACACCCTTCAACACTCTGTGGCGCGGCCCCGGGCCATCGGCCCGAGGCCTCCCTCCACCACCCGCCACATACACGTGACACCCTTCATTTTCAGTGGGACCCGGGGCGCCCCCACACAGGGGGGCGTCGCCTCAAACCCTTATTTGAGTGTCACACCATTGTTTTTTAAAACCATTTTTAAAAGACACACACCATTGTTTTTTAACACCATTGTCACACCATTGTTTTTAAAACCATTGTTTTTAAAACACACCATTGTCACCCCATTGTCACACCATTGTTTTTAAAACCATTGTTTTTAAAACACACCATTGTTTTTAAAACACACCATTGTTTTTAAAACCACACATTTGTTTTTGAAAACCACACATTTGTTTTTAAAATCATTTGACACTATTGTTTTTAAAACCACACATTTGTCATTTTGAAAACCACACATTTGTTTTTAAAACCATTTCACACTATTGTTTTTTAAAACCACACATTTGTCATTTTGAAAACCACACATTTGTTTTTAAAACCATTTCACACTATTGTTTTTTAAAACCACACATTTGTCATTTTGAAAACCACACATTTGTTTTTAAAACCATTTCACACTATTGTTTTTTAAAACCACACATTTGTCATTTTGAAAACCACACAATCATTTGTTTTGAAAACCATTTGTCCATACAGTTATGCACAACAACAATGAATGGACTTACCTTTTCTCCTTCTATGATCGCTTCTTGCGCCGCGCTCTCTCTCCCCCCAGGGTCGGCCTCTTAGGTACTGCACGAGACTGCCACTTAGGTAGGAGCCAACGATGGGCTTCAGTGAAAGGGACTGCTCGCACAGAGTGAAAGGGCGTTCCCCCGGGGGGCCTCTAAAAACTAAAACACTAAAAACTAAAACACTAAAAACTAAACACTCGCGCTTAACTAAACACTAAAAGCTAAACACTAAAAACTAATCTTACATCACTAAGAGGGTGTTTGTGTTGGTGTGAATAAATGAGACAGAGACACTTTTTCACTTTTTAATGTCCAAACAAAAAAACAAAAAATAGAGGTGTCAGATGGCAGCCTGATCCTCGGCTCCACCGCCCGATGTACTTACTCACTAGATGTACTATCACTAAACACTAAACCTAACCTAACACTGGCAGGTCGCGCTCTCTCGCACCCCGGGATCAGCCTCTTAGGTACTGCACGAGACTGCCGCTTAGGTAGGAGCCAACGATGGGCTTCAGTTAAAGGGACTGCTCGCACAGAGTGAAAGGGCGTTCCCCCGGGGCCACTAAAACACTAATACTAAAACTAATGTGGGGTGTTTGTGTCGGTGTGAATAAATGAGACAGAGACACTTTTTCAATCTTTAATGTCCAAACAAAAAAAGAAAAAAGAAGTGTTAGATGGCAGCTGCGGGTCTACGGGCATAACAACGTAGACCATCCATGTCGACAGCTCCACCGCCCGGTGTATCTTACACACTAAAAAACTAACCTAAAGCTGGCAGAAGGGTCCGAGTGGAGTGTGTGTGAATGTGGGGAGGGGGGAGGGGGGGACTTTCGGGAGGGGGAGGGGGGGGGGAAGCAGAGTACATGTTCCCAAACGTAGCCACTAGAAATGACCACCAGGAAGCCTTCCACGACTCTGCAGTCCCCGGGGGGGGCTGTGTAGGTGGATGCCTCGGGGGGCAGAGCACGTGTTCCCAGAAGTAGCCACTAGAAATGACCACCGAGAATCCTTCCTCGACTCTGCCGCCTCCGACATGCACATTGGGACCCTCTCCGCCAAGTGCTGAAGTGCGGGTCGCTGATATAGACGAAAAAAAAAAAAAAAAAAAAAAAAAAATTTCGAAAAAAAAAATTTCGAAAAAAAAAAAAAAAAAAAAAAAAAAAAAAAAAAAAATTTTTTTTTTTTTTTTTTTTTTTTTTTTTTTTTTACATATATATATATATATATATATATATATATGTACACACTGTATGGACGGATAGAGACAGACCGTGAGAGGATATACAAGACATTTGGAACAGGTCAAATTTATTTGAACAGTCAGTTGGGGAGCTGTGAGCATCGAAGGTATGAGAAAAAAATTTAAAACATTAATACACTTTTCAAACTGACATTTTAAGGATTTTTTTAAATGGTTCGCCCATTTGGTGGGGTGTGGTGTGAACCCTTTCAAACTATAGTTGTTATTCAAAGGGTAACAAATGTTTTGTTTATTCAGTTGAAAGCTTTCAAACTCATTATTGAAAACATAATATATTTTAAGGACATCATTTTATCCTTTCAAACTATCATTTTAAGATAAACACATATAATTTTTTAAAATGGCCTTTCAAACTATAGTTTCAAATTTTTCAAAATCATATCCAACTATAGTTAAAACATAATCCCTTTCAACCATTATTCACAACCTTTTAAGGATGATGTACAACATAATGCAAATGAGAATAGACCCATTTTGAAAAATTCATCAAGAACATATTTGATTTAAATCTTTCTGATCCCACAGTTGAACCATACATTTCAAACTTTTGTGTTATTACAATAAGTATATAACAATTGTTTTCAAAAATGCCAGGGAAATTGAAAAATTTTTATTTCCCATATTATTATTTTACAGTTTTCAAAAAGTTTAATCAAACAATTTACTTGTAATCGCCCCCAGTTGGGGTTTTGTTTATTCAGTTGAAAGCGGTCAAACTATAAAAACATTATATATTTTAAGGACCAATCCTTTCAAACTATAGTCATATAATTTTTTAAAATGGATGGGGAGCACATAATAAGAACATAAAATTGACCAATATTTTTTAAACCTTTCAAACTATAGTTTAAACATAATCCCTTTCAACCATTATTCACATTTTAAGGATGGTGTACAACATAATACAAATGAGAATAGACCCATTTTGAAAAATTCATCAAGAACATATTTGATTTAAATCTTTCTGGTCCCACAGTTGAACCATACATTTCAAACTTTTGTGTTATGTCTTATTACAATAAGTATATAACAATTATTTTCAAAAATGCCAGCCCATATTATTATTTTACAGTTTCCAAAAGTTTAATCAAACAATTTAACTTGTAATCGGGGGTTTTGTTTATTCAGTTGAAAGCGGTCAAACTATAAAAACACCTTTCAAACTATAGTCATATAATTTTTTAAAATGGATGGGGAGCACATAATAAGAACATAAAATTGACCAATATTTTTTTAAACCTTTCAAACTATAGTTTAAACATAATCCCTTTCAACCATTATTCACAACCTTTTTAAAATGGTGTACAACATAATACAAATGAGAATAGACCCATTTTGAAAAATTCATCAAGAACATATTTGATTTAAATCTTTCTGGTCCCACAGTTGAACCATACATTTCAAACTTTTGTGTTATTACAATAAGTATATAACAATTATTTTCAAAAATGCCAGCCCATATTATTATTTTACAGTTTCCAAAAGTTTAATCAAACAATTTAACTTGTAATCGGGGGTTTTGTTTATTCAGTTGAAAGCGGTCAAACTATAAAAACACCTTTCAAACTATAGTCATATAATTTTTTAAAATGGATGGGGAGCACATAATAAGAACATAAAATTGACCAATATTTTTTTAAACCTTTCAAACTATAGTTTAAACATAATCCCTTTCAACCATTATTCACAACCTTTTTAAAATGGTGTACAACATAATACAAATGAGAATAGACCCATTTTGAAAAATTCATCAAGAACATATTTGATTTAAATCTTTCTGGTCCCATAGTTGAACCATACATTTCAAACTTTTGTGTTATTACAATAAGTATATAACAATTATTTTCAAAAATGCCAGCCTATATTATTATTTTACAGTTTCCAAAAGTTTAATCAAACAATTTAACTTGTAATCGGGGATTTTGTTTATTCAGTTGAAAGCGGTCAAACTATAAAAACACCTTTCAAACTATAGTCATATAATTTTTTAAAATGGATGGGGAGCACATAATAAGAACATAAAATTGACCAATATTTTTTAAACCACTATAGTTTAAACATTTTCTTATTAAAAACATTTTAAAGACCCTAAAAACATTCACCACATAAAGACAAAAAGACACTTACCTTCAATGGCTGCCGGGAGCGCAATGAACGGTCGACAGGGAACGCCAAGCCAGCCTCACGAGGTCGGTGACGTCACAAGCGATGCGATTGGCCAGGCGCGCCCTGCAAAGTAGGTCATCCGTTTAGAGAAATCGTTTTGCAAAGCAATCCTGTTCAACGTCTTTGGAAAGTAGGTCAGCCACTGCTAGTGAGAGAAGGCCTTGCAAAACCCATCACCTGGCCTGGCCTTGCAATGTAGGTCATCCATTGTTCCCATCCACGCCTGACCTGTTCACAATCGTTTGAAATAAAATGATGTTGAGCCTTTGCAAAGCAATCCTATTCAACGAACCGGGTCTTTGGAAAGTAGATCAGCCACTGCTAGTGAGAGAAGGCCTTGCAAAACCCATCACCTGGCCTGGCCTGAATCTTTGCAATGTAGGTCATCCATTGTAAACGCATCGACGAACACCTGGCCTGACCTGAATCGCTGTCGTTTGAAATAAAATGATGTTGAGCCTTTGCAAAGCAATCCTGTTCAACGGCCTGGAAAGTAGGTCAGCTACTCTTAGTTAGAGAAGGCCTTGCAAAACCCATTACCTGGCCTGGCCTGAATGTTTGCAATGTAGGTCATCCATTGTAAACGCATCGACGAACACCTGGCCTGACCTGAATGTAGGTCATCCATTGTGTCCCCATCAACGAACACCTGGCCTGACCCTTTGGCCTGACCCATCTTTGTAATGTAGGTCATCCATCTGTTTCAGTTCCCTTGTGTGAAACATATATGCAGTGGAGCAAAATGTAATCATAGGATTAATATTAAAAGAATAGAATACAAAGTATACGAGATGTTTACAGAGAAAGTTTTATGTAGATTTTTATTAAGTCTTGTCCAATCTAAGCGACGAGGTTTTTGGACGGTTTGGGGTCCCAGTGTTTACGATTTTTGGCTCATATCTCCCCTCCTAATGGGCCGATCTTCATAATCTGGACACCGTTGGATAGATCTCGAGTCACCCCACCCTGTAGGCTCCCTCACTTTGTTCACCGCCAGAGGGCGCCTTTCCTATTCCAATTTTTCACTATCTTTCTAAATTACCCTAGGATTTTCGCGTTTGTTCTTACCTTTTCTGTATTTTCACTCAACTAGAGTAACGCCATAGCATTTTTTCATTTTTGGCTCTTTTGGCGACCAGTGGAGCCAATTTTAATAGTGAACATGACCCATTTTAACTTACTGGTGGGTCTAATCCCAATTTTTACTTGCTTTTTACGCCTAGGACTTCTTTTTCACGCATTCTTCAAGTTCTATTCAGAATTTTATTGGTACCAAAATTTGGCGCCGTTTTATTGACAACTTTGAGTTTTTATGGTTTTTCGCTTATATCTCGGGTCCTAATAGGCCGATCTTCATAATCTGGATACCGTTGGAGAGATCTCGAGTCGCCCCACCCTGTAGGCTCCCTCACTTTTTTCACCGCTAGAGGGCGCCTTTCCTATTCCAATTTTTCCTTATCTTTCAAAATTATCCTACCACTTTCGCGTTGGTTGTTACTTTTTCTGTATTTTCATTCAACTAGAGTAACGCAATAGCATTTTTTCATTTTTGGCAGTTTTGGCGCCCACTGAAGCCAATTTTAATAGTGAACATGACACATTTTAACTTACTGGTGGGTCTAATCTCAATTTTTATTTGCTTTGTACGTCTAGGACTTCTTTTTCACGCATTCTTCAAGTTCTATTCAGAATTTTATTGGTACCAAAATTTGGCGCCGTTTTATTGACAACTTCCAGTTTTTATAGTTTTTCGCTTATATCTCGGGGTCTAATGGGCGGATCTTCATAATCTGGATACCGTTGGAGAGATCTCGAGTCGGCCCACCCTGTAGGCTCCCTCACTTTTTTCACCGCTAGAGGGCGCCTTTCCTATTCCAATTTTTCCCTATCTTTCAAAATTATCCTAGCATTTTCGCGTTGGTTGTTACTTTTTCTGTATTTTCATTCAACTAGAGTAACGCAATAGCATTTTTTCATTTTTGGCAGTTTTGGCGCCCACTGAAGCCAATTTTAATAGTGAACATGACACATTTTAACTTACTGGTGGGTCTAATCTCAATTTTTATTTGCTTTGTACGTCTAGGACTTCTTTTTCACGCATTCTTCAAGTTCTATTCAGAATTTTATTGGTACCAAAATTTGGCGCCGTTTTATTGACAACTTCCAGTTTTTATAGTTTTTCGCTTATATCTCGGGGTCTAATGGGCGGATCTTCATAATCTGGATACCGTTGGAGAGATCTCGAGTCGGCCCACCCTGTAGGCTCCCTCACTTTTTTCACCGCTAGAGGGCGCCTTTCCTATTCCAATTTTTCCCTATCTTTCAAAATTATCCTAGCATTTTCGCGTTGGTTGTTACTTTTTCTGTATTTTCATTCAACTAGAGTAACGCAATAGCATTTTTTCATTTTTGGCAGTTTTGGCGCCCACTGAAGCCAATTTTAATAGTGAACATGACACATTTTAACTTACTGGTGGGTCTAATCTCAATTTTTATTTGCTTTGTACGTCTAGGTTCACGCATTCTTCAAGTTCTATTTAGAATTTTATTGGTACCAAAATTTGGCGCCGTTTTATTGACAACTTCCAGTTTTTATGGTTTTTCGCTTATATCTCGGGGTCTAATGGGCGGATCTTCATAATCTGGACACCGTTGGAGAGATCTCGAGTCGGCCCACCCTGTCACCGCCAGAGAGCCTATTCCAATTTTTCCCTATCTTTCTAAATGACCCTCGCGTTGATTGTCACTCAACTAGAGTAACGCAATAGCTGTACCAAAATTTGGCGCCACAGTTTAATGGTCATCCGTCAGAGTTGAATGAGATCTCAAGATTTAAAAAAAAAAAAAAAAAAAAAAAAAGTTTGGGATAAAAATAAAATATTCGACAATCATAATAAACAACAATAGAATATTTTTTAGGCTGTTGGATCACCTCCAACTACCCACTTATTTATTTTTCATCTACACAAGATTACAAAAGACTCACCCATGGATAGGTTTACACATGCTGAGGTCAAGAGGGGCTTCTTTCGACTGGACGCCGTGGCATATCGGCGGCGGCGGATAATGAGTATTCCAATGTTTCAGTTCCGTCAGGCTCTGGTAAAATTTGACCTGTTCTACTGAAGCCGGAGGGCTCACAACCCCTCCAGGGGTGGGGGTCACCGTGGTGGAGACGATCCATTCGTCCCACCACGTCGCCTTCTCTAAATCCTCGAAGGACACACTGTTCACAAAGTCCGCCAAGGGGTCGGGCATCACTAGGGGGGCAGGGGGCGGTGGCATCACAAAGGGGGAGAGGTCACTGGCAGGAGGCACAGGGTCACTGGCAGGAGGCAGCACAAAGGGGGAGAGGTCACTGGCAGGGTCACTGGCAGGAGGTGGCACGTTAGGTACCACAAAGGGAGACGGGTCACTTGTAGGAGGCACAGTGTCACTTGCAAGAGGTAGCACAACAGTGGAAGGAGGCGGCACGACAGGTTCTGGACTGCTGATGTCCTCGTAGTCGGAAGCAGGCCTTTGCTCCTCGTCCGGCTGTCGGTCGTACACATAGGGAGTGGGCGGTGGATGGTTGCCCGAGGATGTCGAAGGTTGCGGGTCGTACACATAAGGAGTGGGCGGCTCCTCTTCGTCCGAGTGCCGGTCGTACACGTAGGGTGTCTGCGGTGGATCGTAGCTGATCTTGGGCTTTTTGCGGGTCGAGTCGTCCTCCGACGTGCGACGGCGCTTTCGGGAAGCGGTGGCTTCTGTTTTTCGGGGATCCAGCCATCCTTGCTTCGTGAGCCACTCTTCGTCTTGGGCAGGCACGACCGTCACTCGGAACAGTGTTTTCTGGATGGTGTAGAGCACGTACTCGAGTCCGGAAGCACAGTAATAGGTTTGGTTCGGTTGCAGTCTCCGAGCACTGTAGTCGTACTCCCGCTTCGCATGAAAGTGTTTCTCTTGGATGCCGAGGGGAGTCTTGCTGCGCACGAAATGGAACATGATCGGCGCCACATGGGTCTGGAGAACGTGGCCCGTGGCCGGCTTGACGGTGCGGTGGCCAAAGGTGAAGGCACTCTTCACCAGAAAGGTGCGACCCATCACAAAGCCCGTCCGAACGTCCGTGTTGCGTTTCAGGGACTGGTCGGGCACTCGCTTCAACTTGTTGTCGGCATACGTCCAAGGCTTGACGCGGGCACCTTGGTTGCAGAGGGCGCCTTTCACCGTATCGGCGAAATGCTTCAGATAGTGCTGACTGTACTTCTGAACGTAATAATAGACTTTGTCGGCACTGGTCATGGCGATGATGAAGGGCGTCAAATCCGAGTCCTCGTGCAGATTGTTGTAGTTGGGAGTGGAGAGCGGCGTGAGAGCCGCCGACACCTCCGAAACCGTCTGCGGGAAGATATCCACGACTCTTTCCATGGTGAGAATGAGAGAGAAGGCTTCGTCGGAAGCGACTTTTGAAGACCAGTTGACCTCCTTTCCTGCCACCCTGCTATTGGCTGACAACCTCCTTCCCAACCATTGGTGACCTCCTTTCCTACGATTGGCTCAGTCCTTCCCAATCATTGGTTGACCTCCTTTCCTGCCGTTGGCTCCACCCCCCCTGAAACTTACTCAGTTGAAACCTCTCTCACAATCAGATGCAGTCATGTCGCTCTCTTACACAGGTTATCCGCCTCTCGACTGCACTTTCCTGATGCTTCGTACCCGAGACGGTCGACTGTTCCTGCGGGCCGCGGACGTCGCCCGAGCTTGCGCCCGCAGTCGGACGCTGCTGTACGTGGGGACGCTGGAGAAAGATTTCGTCAGCGTGCAGAGGGACAGCCCGACCCTCGAAAAGACGGTCTACGGATTCGCCACGCTATCCACGCGAGACGTGCTGGGATGGCAATGGCCCACGGGCCGAGGACGCGTGGAGCACGAACTCTGGTTTGACCTGGAACACGCCAGACTCTTTTTGCCGAGGGAAATCTCGGACGCCCTGTTTCCTGAGGAGGGTGCAAAAACATTTTGTGATTTGGATGAAAACATTTTGTGTGAATAAACATTTTAGATGTGACATTTTAGATGTGTGCAAAAACATTTTGGATGTGTTCAAAAAAACATTTTAGATGTATGCAAAAAAAACATTTTAGACAAAAACATTTTGGATGTGTTAAAAAAACATTTTGGATGTCATTTTGGATGCTGTCAATAAATACTTTTTTCGACGTGTTTATCTTTAGGGTTTTTTTTAGAACCAGATCGCAATCATCATGAGGGTTGTTTTCGATACACTTTAAGGGTGAGTCCATCAAAAAATATTTTATATTGTAATATATATATATATAATTTATGATTTATATATTTTAAAATTTCTTTAAACATATTCTTTAAAAATTTCTTTAAACATTTTATATTTTAAAATTTCTGTGTGAAGCCGATAATAACGATAGTTCACATCAGACAGAGATTTGAGATTTGAAGTAATTATGTGATTCATTGTTTTCATTTTCTGACATATTGAAAATATTAACACATTTTCTACTTTTTATCTATGATGGGTAATACACTGGTTCACATTTAAAATGTTTTCTAATTTTATTTCACCAGTTGGATGACTTATATTTTAGCATTTCTCTAAATGTTGAAGGGGAGTATAATTTCTATGTGGATAACGATATTCCATATCAGATGTATTCAGGGCAATGTCCATTTGAGTTTTGAAGCAATCATGTGACTCATTGTTTTCATTTTCTGATACCGTAATAGATAAAAAATAATAAATAAATAAATAAATAAATAAATAATAATAATAATAATAATAATAATAATATATATATATATATATATACATATATATATATAAACATTGAAGGTAATATTGTGGGATAATTTCTGTGTGGATCAGATGTATTCAGGGTAATGTCCATTTGAGATTTGAAGCAATCATGTGACTCATTGTTTTCATTTTCTAATACCGATTCGGTAATAAATAAATAAATAAATAAATAAATAAATAAGGGATTTTGAGTATAATTTCTATGTGGATCAGATGTATTCAGGGCAATGTTCATTTGAGATTTGAAGCAATCGTGTGACTCATTGTTTTCATTTTCTAATACCGATAAATAAATAAATAATATAATAAACATTGAAGGTAATATTGTGGGATAATTTCTGTGTGGATTCAGGGTAATGAGATTTGAAAAGAGATGACTCATTGGCCCTTTCAAAAGGGACCAGGTGCATGGAACCACCTGGCCATCGCACGGGCATTGTTCAACGGCCCTTTGAAAAGGGCATTGAGTTTGTGCATTCAACCATGAAGCCTTTCAAAAGCCTCTCTCCAAAGGAAACCAGGTCGATGAGACATTGAGTTTGTGCATTCAATCATGATAAATGGGTCACCCCGGGATGACAAGGAAGCATTGTTCAAGGAAGGGATTGGGGTCATGCAAGCGGTCAACCATGAAGCCCTTTCAAAAGGAACTAGGTCCCCGTGATGACTCATTGGGGTCACGCAAGCAGCAGCTGTCGCTTTCCAGGCCAATCTCATTCAACCATGAAATGGGGTCACGCAAACAGCAACTGTCGCTTTGGATGAGGTGATGCAATATTTCCGAGGCACACCGTAATATAGACTTTAAAAAATTCTACGAGTGTCCCGGCGCTAAATTCTTTTTACCAGCGACTGTATGATTTGCAGTACAACCAGTGCAAAAAATGCCAGTGCCCTGAAATTTGCAGTACCACGCGGGTTGTATCAAAAGGGTATTTGAGTGATAGATTCAATCCCGATTTGGGGGATCAGAAAAAAACGCCGACCTCCCACGGCCCCGCTCGCACGGCAACCCGCTGACCTCGGTCACTCCCGGTCTGCTGGGAGACCGTGAGGCGGCGAAGCCCTGTTACTAAATAACATTTTTGTATCAACACATCCACATAAAATTTTTTTTATTATAAATTTATCTCCGTCATCAGTAGGGTGTCATTACAACATAATAATTCTTCATCTGCCCAGGTCTTGTATGAAACTGAAGTCCCTTATATGTAAAATCTAGGAGAGTTCCAAAGTTTTTACAAAAAAAAAAAAAAAAAAAAAAAAAAAAAAAAAAAAAATTTTTTTTTTTTTTTTTTTTTTTTAACGTCTTTGTGCTGGTATTGCGTCCATTTCTGGAAGCGGTTCTGAATCGGGTCGCAAAACAGGGGGTTCTTCTTCTTTTGGTTCTTCTTCTTGAATCATATTTTCTTTCTCCCCCCTCCTAGAATTTGTTAAATACATTCGATTGCAAAAATCTAGATAAAAACCGGTGGGGCTACATTTCATCTCCAACTGTGTTCCGGGGGGTAGTTTACGGGTTGTTAAGAAACAGTCAATAACACCTGACAGTTCGGCGTATCGTCTGTATCGATTCGATTCCCCTTCCAATTGTTCGAGAGACATGTCTCTCATTTTTTGATAGAAGGTTTCATTATCATCCAATATACTTAATTCTGTAACAACCTGTTTATTAACCATGACTACTTGTTTTATGAAAAGAAAAAAACACAATATTGTTTTTACATCATTTTATTTCACACTCAAAAAGTACATTTATCTTCTCGTCCTCTTCTGCTGAGCTCCCCACCAAATTATCCATGCTTCCCGAGTCACAACTGCTCTCGGATTCCCTACTGCTCTCGGATTCACTACTGCTCTCGGATTCACTACTGCTCTCGGATTCACTACTGCTCTCCGCAAAATCGTCCATAGTTAACTTCAGCTCCTTTACCAGAAATTCAAATAGGCTGTCCCCAACGATTTCAAAAAGATTCTTCTCCACGAGTTTCATGCATTCGTATAGAAACTTTCCGGCATAGATCAGATAATGGACAGAGTCGTTTTTAGGGTCAATCTCTTTCAATCCAGAGAGGAGTTGTGATTCGACATCTTTCGTGTCCTTAATAGAATCGAGTTCCGGATAAGTTGGAAACTGTTGTACCATCCGATCTAGGATGTTCTTTTTGAGGACGTGCTCTTGGGTGCTCAGTTTCGAACTCCTCTTACGGTGATCCTTTAAGAAGAAACAACGCCTCTTCCCCTTACTGGCTAAGGCGAGAGAATCTTGCAAGAGAGAATGAACGACAAAGTTAAAGTTGTCAGTAGCCATCTTACTCTGCCCGTTCATACAAAATTGACTCCTCTATATATTTATAAAAAAAAAAAAAAAAAAAAAAAAAAAAAAAATTTTTTTTTTTTTTTTTTTTTTTTTTTTTTTTTTTTTTTTTAGCCACACCCACTTCAAAAAAAAAAAAAAAAAAAAAAAAAAAAAAAAAATTGAGTGGTTCATTTTGTATGGTTTCAAGTAAAGATGAACACGGAACGCTATAATCCACATTTAGATAATCATACTCGAACCAACAAGCTACCTCCACTGACTTATGAAAGTAAGGAAAATTATGCATCTAGTGACTTCCCTAGGGATGGTCACATTTTAAATAGCCCTCACGCCTCTTGGGGATCCAGGAATAACCGACTTTTCTTTGCAGAATTAAATAATAAGTCAAAAAAGAAATAGGGTGGGACCATCCACGTTTGGAAAGCCGCACCGACCCCTCTACCGCAAAACGTGCCGTGACACTCCAGAACGACCTCTGGGTCCTGAACTTCGGGGGACCGATGGCACTGTTTCATTTGGCTCTCAACCTGGGAATGGCTTCTTCGACCGTGGAGGGGGGGATTTTCAAAATACACTTTCAACTTTTTAAAGATGGTAAAAAAAATGAAACAAATAATAATATTTAAAACATTTTATTGTTACAATTATGATTACATCTACCTACAATAGGCTTGGGACAGAGTTCTATGCTATTTGAGCACAACAAATAAAATGATGACAATCTTGAATTACAAATACACTCTACCTACAATAGGCTTGGGACAGAGTTCTATGCTATTTGAGCACAACAAATAAAATGATGACAATCTTAAATTACAAATACACTTCAATTCTACCTACAATAGGCTTTCGACACATGGGACAGAGTTCTATGTTATTTGAGCACACTTCACAACAAATAAAATGATGACAATCTTGAAAAACAATTTTTCTTTCTCTGTCAAAACAAATTATACAATCCTTGTTAGTCACAACACATGATTTGTTATCCATTTTAAAGGGTTTGCTAAAGGATCTTTCAAAACCACATTCTGAATCATGATGCTTTGGGTTATCCTTGGGATCCACTCTCACTGCACACATATAACATATAATTTTGTTTTCTTCTTTACAAAAGAAAAATCCGTCATCGGCCAATTCTTCAGTTTTAACATTCGTATATCGCCAGGAGCGAAGTCTCTTGTTCCGATAGCAATATGAGGGAAATTTCGGCTTATAGTAGAAAGACATCTCTCGTGCAATGCTAGTGCATACCCAGCTGCAACTGGCTGGTGGAAACGGTCGCTGTGACTGGCTCGAAGGATGTCTTAAATACTTCCCTTAAAAAAAAAAAAAAAAAAAAAAAAATTTTTTTTTTTTTTTTTTTTTTTTTTTTTTACAAATTTTTTACAACATATATTAACCAACCAAGAAATAATATAATTGCTACATGAATGATAGAAAAACGATAGAAAAACTCATCATTGGATGTGGGTGGAGAATTATAAATTATGATTGAAAACTCATTGTCAATTTTTCCATATTTCCCAAACGCATTTGTAATTAAATTCATATGATTGATCCATTTGAATATATTCCCTTCTTTAAAAAACTTCATTAATATATCCACCATGCAAATGTATATTTCTTTATCCTTTTCAGGATAGGTTTTCATACAACGAGCCATCCATTTTCCTGTAAAAATGAGAGACTCTAAGACGATTTTGTGATAGGGTAACGACATGTCCCCAATTATCACTTTAGATCTTCGTTCTTTCGATCGTTCAGAAATATTATTCAGTTGCTCCTGCAAAATTTCATAAATATCTCCATCCTCTACCTTCATTACAGTTGGATATTGTTTCAAAAATTGTTTTATCATCCCATGGATCGAATTGTACATAACTAATTCTCTTTCATTAAAATTTACAGTAAGATGGTCAATAAATTCAGGATGAAGATAATGAACAATAAAATTTAGAATTTTTTGGAATACCAATTCTACGTTTGCATCGAGATTAGAATAACTGGACAAATAGTCACCATGATAACAGCAGGGGAAATTGACAATTCCACCTTCCATGTTTTTTGAATCTAAACTCAATGAAACTCAATTTATATTTAAAAAAAAAAAAAAAAAAAAAAAAATTTTTTTTTTTTTTTTTTTTTTTTTTTTAATCAAAGGAATTATCATCTACAAACAACCACAACGAATTTGGCATCTGTGCAATGGAATACTGGATGATGGGTGAATGTATGATGCAAGAGAACAATACTGTTCCTTCCTTTTGTAAGTAATACTTTTTTCCCTCGATCGCTATCCAATAGGGGGTGCGATAAGCGCACGGTTTTAAATCACTTACTAACACCATCGGTTTATTAAATTTGCAAGAGTGTAACTCATATTGTCGTCTTAGAGTAAAGGCAGAAAATGTCGTTTGACAGAGAATACAAAAAAAACGACCATGATTACCCATGTGTTGGAATAATTCAGTCAAATTATCAACTGTTTCCAGACAATAGTCACAAGGAATGCTACTATCCTCCTCTTCCATGATTGGGGTATCCTGTGGCAACACCCATAAATAATTGAAAAAAAAAAAAAAAAAAAAAAAAAAAAAAAAAATTTTTTTTTTTTTTTTTTTTTTTTTTTTTTTTTTTTTTTTTTTCAACTATATATATATTACCCAGTGGGCAGAGACATTCTCAGACATGGCTGTGTGTAGCGTCTGCTCCACGCCTGTGGAAGCATGGGACTCCTTCACTCTACTGAAGTGTCGACACAAGTTTCATCCCCAGTGTCTCTCGACCACGATCCAGGCGTGTCCAACGTGTCACTCGTTCGTGGAATACTCGGACCAAGAGCGTTTGCGCGAAACGTTGGATTGGAAAAATATTCGCAAGGAAACCGAAAAGACTTTTTTGGGTCGTGATCTGGAGTTGGTCAAACTTTACTCGCTCATGAACAGTTGGATGTACTTCTCTTCCCTCCGGGAACCCGACGATAGCTGGTACGGACAAAGTGTACCGCCGTTCGAAGACGGCAACCTCCATCTGGCGGCCAAGTGTGTGCGCAAGTTTTCCGAAACTACCCACAAATGGTATCATATTAGTGTTTTATTCGAGCAGTATTTCAGTTTTCGTAACCTGATGTATCACACCAAAGGAGTGTACACGTTACCTTTCTGGTGCTGGTGTGACGGTGCCAAAGAGAAAAAATGGCACCGACACATGATTCTAGTGACTGCTTCCAGCGACTTTAAATTTGTGGGGATGAAAATACGTTCCCTCCACACGGCCCAGGACCTCATCGAGGCGATCGGCTCCGTCAGTCGACCCAGTACTTGCACCTTCAACACCCGACTGGGCAATTTCTATATCAATCGAACTCTTCGGCTGACTTTCCAGTGGATTCTATCCTTTGCTTACGAGGGTGGTTTTTTTCGGCAGGTCACCGATCACTATCATTATCATCTCAGTGTCCAAGAAAAATTTGTGCGGGCCCACCCACAAGACAAAGTGTGGTTAGTCCAGGGCACCCGCTTGACCGATACCCTGCCGATTGAGGAAGAGTTTGTGTTACCCATCGCCAAACCCTTCAAACTCGTCCCTCATCCGACACCCCATTTTCTCTATGCGGACACCCAACTCTATTTCGAAGAAGACAAGACTTTGCTCACCCTCGAGCCGAAGGTGTGGAAGAGGCTTCAGGTGGAATCCGGTAATGTGATGCAACAGTTTTTAAAAACGTTGTGGATACGCCCGTTTTGTTGGGATGAAACCTTCGACCTCCTCCAAACGTACCAAGAACAGAATCAGGAATACCAGAAAAAATATGAGGACCTTATCCAGGGATTGAAAAGTTTGATACCCAGTGAATAATTATTAGATCAGTGTCTATAATAATTATTGTAACTAGAATAATTTTTTATGTCATAAATGATTGTCATTATTGTTTTTAAACTATCACATTTTTTTATTGTTTAGATCGTCATTATTGTAGACTATCATATTTTTTATTGTAAATAAATGCTTGTGTTATTTTTTTTTTTTTTTTTTTTTTTTTTTTTTTTTCCTACAAAATAATGGCTACAATTTGTTCCCTCTTTCGGACTCGACTGAGGGCCGTGTACACCAAATTCAAATTGGATCGGATGCCTCCGAAATGAATGACCACTCGGTCTGTGTCAATGGTTTCGCCTTGAAATTTGTGAATGGTGGAGGCAAACCCCAACTCGAGGGGATACTGGTCTCGGGAATTTTTGCCCACTTTGACCACCCTCTGCTGAGGGTTCACACAGATCACGCGATTCTTGCGCACCTCTCGAAAGACGAGTTCGGTGCCATTGGGGACGGGCGAACAGTTATTCTCGGTCACCACCACGCGGCAGCCCGCCTTCAACCTCAACGCCCCGTCGTTCAGGGTCACTTCGGGTCCCGGCACCATGTGGCGAATGTACCACTCGTTCAGTTTGTGGACCCAATCGCGGGTCGCCGCCATGGCCCGCTGCGCCTGGGACAGGAGGGGGCCGTCCAGGTCGTCCACGACCGGAAAGTGGTCGCAGACGAAAGCAAAGAAGGGCGTCTCCTCGCCGCGATCGACCAAGGCACAGAGCCGACGGATCAGGTCGTGGTACTCGGGCACGAACCGCTGGCTCTCGCTCAACGTGAGGTAGTGCACGGGCCAGGGCGGCCGCTCGAACGTCACGTCGAACAGGTTGAAGGGAGAGTGGACCGGACTCAGTTGGTAGGGGTCGCCCAGACACACCACCAGCAGGGGGTGGTCCGCGCGATCCAGGAAGTAGCGAATCACCCAGTAGAGGAACCAGGCGGGGATCATGGAGATTTCGTCGACGACCACGAGGTGGGGGTCGCGTTCACAATGAAATTCGTCGACGAGGACCCGACTCTTCTGGATCGTGGCGAGGAGGTGCGTTTCGTCCTGGAGCTCCTGTTCGAGCGCCTGGTAGACGGGGTTGCGGTAATAGAGTTTCATCGCCGAATGGAGGGTCTGGCCACCGATCGCCTGAGCGCTCTTGGCCGTGAAGCTCATCTTCAGCAGGTCCACGTCCCGGACGTGCTCCAGGGTGGTGCGGACCACATAACTCTTGCCCGTGCCGGGTCCGCCCGACACGATCACCAGCCTCTTGGAGGGTCGCTCGCACCACTGCTGCACGAGCCGGACAAAAGCGCTCTGACCCAGAGTAAAGGAATGTTTGTCGAGCCCGGACAGATCCAGTTGAAGTGGGGAGGCTTCACGCTGCATGGCTGTCCCTTTTGTACCATGAAACCAATCACCCTCGTGATGACGACGGCCCAAAGCCGCTGCGAATACACGCTGCTGGGCTGCGAGCGCCTGCCCCCCTCGTACCTGGTCGACTTGTACGCGCTGTATGTGGGCAGGGCCACGCCTCAACCCCCTGCCGTCGTCTCGTCGATGGTCTCGCTGGTCGTCGAGAAGGTGGTGCCGCCCAGCCAGTGGCTCGACTGTATCCTGTGGTCGCGCTACCGACGCGAAGGCAAGACCGAGTGCTTGGAACTGTTTGTGCGGCGCGGTGGCTCGCAATCCGAACACTTGTATGCGGTGGGAAAAAGTGGCACCCTCTTGATGGGCAAAGGAGAACCCCTCGAAATACACCGAGAGACGGTGCAGCTGCTGATGGGCGAGTCCAAGACGGGATGCTCGAATCCCAAAGTGATTTGGATCGATGAACCGAAATGCGAAACCCTTTAATTGAAAAAAAAAAAAAAAAAAAAAAAAAAAAAAAAAATTTTTTTTTTTTTTTTTTTTTTTTTTTTTTTTTTTTTTTAGGGACCCCCTTCTTCCACTTCTTTATCCCTGTTTACAGCAGCTTCTTCCCAATCAGGAATGTAACGTTTGCATAACTTACACCGAAAGATTTTATCCCGCTGCACCCGGTAGAAAAAATCGTCCACGTTAGCAAAATCTTCCTCGCACGTACAAATGTCAGGTTGTGTTTTTCCGGGTATACTTTTGATGCAGGACGACATGTGCCATCCGTGTTCCGTATTGTATACCAGTTTAATGTTCAGTTCGGGTCTTTGAAGAGTAGCCAGATGAAATTTGTACAATGTGTAGAGTTTCTTAAATCTTTCAAATTCCGGCTGCTGCGCCAAGACCTTATCGTTGGGTAGAATTTGTAATTTTTTGTAAAAAGTCAAATCATCATCGGAAAGAGAGAGCTGGATTAAATCTGCCATCCTTACTTTATTCTTATAGGAAAAAAAAATTTACATTGAAGGATTTTCATATTTAGATAATCTCCTTTTTAATTCAGCAATTTCGGTTTCTCTCAAATATTCGATTTTCTTCTGAAGAGTGTCAATCTTCTCTTCCGCAGTTTTCTGAAGTATATCATTTTTCTCTTCCGCCATTTTCAATCTCTGTTTCAAATCTCTGATTTCTTCTTCGCGTCTCTGTTCGATATCCGCTCGTAAATTCTCATATTTATTTTGTAATTCTTGGAACTTGTTCTTCAAATCCCTGTTTTCTTTTTCCAATTCTTCACACCGGTCCATGAACGGTTTCGCACAGTTCAAACAATCGCGTTGCCTGGGATACGTTTCCCACCAATCGTCGCCCACGACTTGATAAAACAACGCGTAATCCTCTATATCTTTTTTCAACTTCTTATAGTGTCGTTTTTCGATAAAATAAATCTTTTTTCCTTCGTTCAGATACAAATAGTGATTCGTGATCTCTTTGGAGACTTTAAATTGCTCCTTCACCGGTAACACGAGATTCATCGTTATCTCGGGTAAATTTTTGACTTGAATTTTCCATTTCGAACCGATCCTTTCAATCGGTACGCAGAGCAATTTTTTCGGATCGCAATGTTTATATTTCTGTCCGATCAACTGCATGATGCCGCCGTCCCACAGGGTCGCCAATACCAGTCTGTAATCCGCCGGTAAAGTTTCCGAGATGCAAAAATGATTTTTACTCCTTCTCTTTTTTTTGATTTTGTCGAGAAAGTCCACCTCCTCTTCGCCAAAGCTAAAATTGCAACCCGAATGGCGCTGACTCAGGTAACCCATCGCGTTCACCAAATGCAGTTCGCACTCAATCCGTTTGTATATCTTACATCTGAATCCAGGATAAGGTTTGGCGGCTCCTTGGGGTAGGACGACCTTTCGCCACATGCGTCTGAAGTCCTCCATGGACCGCGACACTACGATCAGGTGTCGGTGTTGTCTGAAGCAAGGCTCTGGTTCCTTTCCGCCGTCGCACCAACAAGAGAAGGGCAGGGTGCCTCCGTCCAAAGAGGCCATCTCTCGAACAAAACTCTCGTAGACCACGGCTCGCACCATCACGTGCAGCCACACGTAACCCCCTCTCGTGTATTTCTGAACACAGGCGGCCGCCACATTCAGAGTGTCGTCTTTGAATGGCACCGATAAGGATTCATCGTTCAGGTCCAGAGGGGAAACGGGTTCGGTGTAGTATGTCTCGTCGGAGAAAATTTTGCGGTGACCGAAAAACTTGAATTTCTCACACATGGGCGTGAAATTGAAAAATTGCAATTTCGTGATTTTTTTCGGAGAGCCACCCTGTGGTTGTTCAACTTTTCGTTTTAAAGTCGTCATGCGAATTTTGAATTTCCCATAACATTCCAAAAGATGCTTCGCTCCATCGTGTTTTCTTGCGAAGGTCACATCTCCCAAACACCAAACACAGCATCGTTTAAAATTCAGTCCGTGCGTTGTTTTGCAATGCTTTTCGTATTGATTCGAAACAATCCGTATTCCACAGCCTGAATATGGGCACGCAAACGAAAACACATTCCTCCTCACGGTATTGGAATAACACTTTAAATCTTTGTCTTCAACCATACTTATGACCAAATCAACTAAAAATATATAAAAAAATTATAGTTTAAAACCGCTCAGAGAAAAGGCTCTTTATTGTGCTGTTAAATATTACTACTTTTTTAAATATATATAAAGGCAAGAATTTAGTTTTCTGAAAACAGCACAACTGTTTCTAAAAATACAATGTGAAAAAATCTGAGTTTTAGAAATCAAGCAACTGATATATATTAAAAAAAAAAAAAAAAAAAAAAAAAAAAAAAAATTTTTTTTTTTTTTTTTTTTTTTTTTTTTTTTTTTTTTTTTTTAAGCCACGCCCACTTGAAAAAAAAAAAAAAAAAAAAAAAAAAAAAAAATTAATTTTTTTTTTTTTTTTTTTTTTTTTTTTTTATTAAATATATTCTGGTCATAATATTTCATTGTGGTTGTGCTATGGTTCAACACAAAGCTTTAAAACGATATTCTAGTACCGTGAGGAGGAATCCATTTCCATTTACGTGTCCGTATTCAAACTGCGGAATACGTATCGTTTCGAATCAATACGAAAAACATTGCAATGCGGAACATAGAGTGAATTTTAAACGATGTTGTGTTTGGTGTTTAGGAAATGTGACCTTCAAAAGAAAAAACGATGGGAGAAAACATCTTTTGGAATGTTATAAGAAATTTAAAATTCGCACCACTTCTAAAGGAAAAAGTGAAAACCCGGCTGATCCTGATCCACCACTTAATACTATGACATTTTTCGATCTCACACCCATGTGCGAAAAGCGAAACTTTTTCGATCGCGAACCCATTTTATCGCAGGAATGTTATGAACACATTTGGCCAATTGACTTAAAAACACTTCCGGTAACATTTAAAGATGATAGTCTAAATTTAGCGAGTTCCTGTGTGCGAAAATATCTCGAAGCCGATGACACGCTCTGGATTCACGTCATGGTGCGAGCTTTCGTATTTGAGAATTTTTTAAAGATTATCAATTCTTACCATGGCGAAATAAAAACTCTTCCTTTTTCTTGCTGGTGTGATGGTGGAACCGAATTGGAAACGCGTCATCGACAACACAGACACATGATCGTCGTTTTCCCGACCCAGAAACTTTTTAACCATTACAGGTATCAAAGAATTAAATCAAAAGACATACCTTACAAAAGTTTCAAGTGCGTAATACACAATCCCATCAAGTCAGCATTACATTTAGTCAATACTTTGGGTTACGTGAGCCAACGTATATCCAACTGTAATTTTACTATTGAAGACGGGATAAAAATACATGGAAAGGCTAATCATTTTTATATATTGGAAACCCTACCGAAAGATTACAGATTGGCATTGGTCCTACAATGGGATGGGGGTATCATGGAATGGATACATCAACAATACAATCGCGTCAACCCGCAAAAACTATTGCAGGTTCCCATGAAACACATCGATGAGAAATGGCGTATCCAAGTCAAACATTTACCCGATATACGACTCGATTTGACACTTCCAGTTTCTGAAAATTTTCAACCGTCTAAGAAACCCACGGATTTATTCTTTCACCTCACTGGTGGCAAAAAGATATATTTTCGACGTTCTTATTATACTAACAAGACAAATTATTATCTATTTCATCATGTCGTGGGTGATGAATGGTGGACTCCGTGCTTTTTGCAACAATCATGTTTGAATTGTGCAAAACCCTTTATTACAGAGTGTGATGAATTACTAAAGGAAAATGATTTTTTGAAAAGAAAAAATGAAGATTTGGAAATGAAAGCCACATCCACTTAAAAAAAAAAAAAAAAAAAAAAAAAAAAAAAAAAAAATTTTTTTTTTTTTTTTTTTTTTTTTTTTTTTTTTTAAATAGTGGGTGCGGCAAAAAAAAAAAAAAAAAAAAAAAAAAAAAAAAAAAAAAAATTTTTTTTTTTTTTTTTTTTTTTTTTTTTTTTTTTACGGGGCGGGCAGGCAGGCAAAGTGGTACCCGGTCCCTTCGGTGGGCTGCTGGCCGCAAAAGATGGCGTCCATGGACGATTCGACGGTGACCCACTGCCCTCGCGTCGGTCCGGTGCTCAGCTGGGAGCAATTGCGTTTCAGCGCCTCGAAGCTCAGTTTTTCGAGGGGGGTGCGGTCTTCGTTTTTGGCCAAGCCGTCTCGGTTCATGGGGGAGAGGGTGCCCCGCCGAAACATGTATTTGAGGAGGACGACGATCGCTTTCTCGTAGGGCGAGTCTTCGTTCCGAAACAGTTGTCGCTTCACAATCTCGAGCAGCGTGTAAAAGCTACTGGAGACGCCGCCTTTCTTGTAGACGTTGCGCACGTCCGAGAAGCCCACGACGTACCGGAGGGGGATCTGTCTCAGCAGTTGATAGAGGTCTTTGAGGGATCGGTAGAGCACTTTCAAGGAACCGCGGTCCTCGACCACCAGGAACTGAAACGCGCTCAAGTAAGCGTAGCGGCCGTCGTGCGTCACACCCTTATTATAGAGGTCGCCCCGTTTCAAGAGACCGGCCGTCGGCAATTTGCCAAAGAGCTCGGCCAGGGGCAGGTCGTCGGAGAGGAAGACGGTGGCATAGCGGTGGCGGTTGGCCAATTCAAAGATTTGAATCTGGGTGGAGAAGAGGGCCAATTCCTCCACAATATCCTTTTCGCAGTTGAACGCGTAACACTGGGTTTCGGACAGCGACTGCAAGTGTTTGCTGTCCAGGGTGCCTTGGGTTTCGGATTTGGTGGCGCGACAGGTCAGTTGGATGCCGAAAGCGTCGCCGGGCGTGGGAAAGGTCATGTGTTTCACCACCGTCCACACAAATTCGGGGATGGCGTCGCCGTGTTCGTTGAAAAGGTTCAAATTCCGGACTCGGCGCAAGTGACCGTCCAACACGCGCAGGACCGACTCCAGGCTGTAGGGACGGATCCGTCGGAGGAGGGCAGCGTAGAGATCGGGTCGCTGCTCTTGAACCACTCGCAAGAGCTGGGTCGTGACAAAACTCATGATCAAGAATGTTGACGTTGAAAGAGTTGTCGATCCTCTACCACCGCGTTCAAATCCAGAAGGAAACCGACGCCACGTGTCTGTTGGTCTACTTGCTGATGACCACCCCGCTCAAGATGCGGGATCTTTTAGGGTGGTTCAACACCGATCGGAGGAGGAGGCGAGACTTTTTAGGCGAGGCCCTGCCCGACTATCAATCGATCCCGAAACTTTTTGTCAAAAAACACCAAACGTATTTGATTCGATGGAAAAAAGCGTGTAAAGCTTGGCTAGGCAAAGAGGGAACCTTTGAACAGTTGAGACGGGCCTGTCGAGTGGCACGAGCGAAAGGAGTGTCTTTTTCATTGTAAAAAAAAAAAAAAAAAAAAAAAAAAAAAAAAAAAATTTTTTTTTTTTTTTTTTTTTTTAAGCCACACACACTAAAAAAAAAAAAAAAAAAAAAAAAAAAAAAAAAAAAAAAAAAAAAAAAATTTTTTTTTTTTTTTTTTTTTTTTTTTTTTTTTTTAAGTAATGCGTTAACAAATGGCTCCAAATCGACTATGGAGAACCCAGGTGCATGGGATAAAAAAAATGTCGTCCGTATAGATTATATTTTGGAAAATGTTTTTGCATATTTATTGAAAAGGTATTATACATTGGATGCTGTTGATGCCTGGAGTCTAAGAGAAAAAGAGGTGTTGAACATTGTCACAAATAGCTTAGATGACTTGAGAGAGAGTTATGGGATACAAATAAAAAAAACTGTAATGCAAATTGATCGATACGACGAGGATACAGCAGGTACTCTTATAGCAGGATTAGCACATGAACTTTTTAGTGAAGGTAAAACTTGGAGCCGAATTGTAGCATTTTTCTGTTTTATCGGAGAATATACCACTGTAGGTATTCGTCACAATGCACCGAGAATATTTATAGATGTTATGTATGAAACTTTTTCACGAACAGTAAAAGAGGAATTAGAAGGATGGATAGAAGACCACCATGGTTGGGAAGGAATGGCAAATTGTGTGACTCAACGGACTACGTCTAGGACTGCCTGGTTTAGGACTTCTGCTTAATTAAAAAAAAAAAAAAAAAAAAATTTTTTTTTTTTTTTTTTTTTTTTTTTTTTTTTTTTTTTCAATGTATATATATAGAGAGAGAGCGAGCGGAGAGATCATTTCAACCATGTCAGCGATCTGTTCTTGGTGTAATCAACCTTTGCAGGGAGATTCCTGCACCTTTCCCAACTGCGAGCATGCCTTTCACTCTCAGTGTTCTCCTTTCTCCCGTACTCAGTGGTGTCCTCTGTGTCCCTCCGGCCGCATCCCGTTCGTCGTTCGCCAGATCATGACCAACACGTCCGATGTGGATTACATGGTGACCATGGAAGTGGTCGAGACTCAAGAGCAGCGAGTTTTGGCCAACACACCTCCCATCCCCATGAGTCGACTGCAAACTTTGCTTCTGGAAGATTGTCTTCCCGAGAAATGTGTCACGGTGCGATTTTTAGCCAAGCCTGAAGACGAGGTGGTGATCACGCTCTACCGAGCCAAGCCTGCCCGAGTGCTGGAATTTAAAAAGTACCGAGTCACCCGCATGCGGATCTACGATTTCATTCGACGAGAAGAAAAAGACACCCAACACTTTGTGTTCGGAGACCGATCCCTCGTCTGCAACGCCACCATCACACCCGAGAGCGTCGTCATCCGAGACTACTTCAAGCGGGAGCCCCTCACGGTGACGGCTCGCATCAAAGACCCAGACTATTTCAAATCTGTAACTATTTATTAAATAAAAAAATGACTATTTATTATTATTTGTGTGTTTTATTTTTCGAAAGAGGAAAAAACACCCTATCAGGAGTACAGCGGCCGCCAGGATCCACCCGGTTGAAAAGAGGGTGGCACGCAGGAGCGGCGCTGAGGCAGGAGGGGGGACCACCCTTGTCACTTGGTTGGTTTTTCGGTCTCGATACGCATAGTTGTGGGGGAGGCTGTAAATGGGCAGCTCTCGGTGGGTCAAAAAATCTCGCTCTTCGTTTGCGTCTCGAATTAATTTACCCAGGATATCCGCGTCGGTGAGGTCGGAGGGGGTCTTGTCCGGATCGATGTGAGGCGCATCCTCTTTCTGCATCAAGATCACCTTGCCATCGTTCGTGACCGCATACCGATCGAGCATCGTGTCCGGCAGATAATATTCATTGTTGAAACAGTCTTTGGGATAGTAAAAATCGTAAGTCTCCCCCTCCTTCATCGCATACTGGTGGTTGAGAAGGATCTCGGTCCCGGCAGGGGTTCGGGGATAGATTTCGCCGGTCGCGTCCACCGCATAGCGATCCGGTAGGGTGTGGGGTTTTTCAAAGTCGGGCGGCGTGATATAAAACTCGGACCCCGCTTCGTCTCGGGGAAAGACGGTCTCGCCTTCTTTTGTCGTGGCATAATAATAGGATCCATCCGGCATTCGGGCAAACGCGCCCGGTGGATAATATTCGTCGTTTCGATGATTCACGGCATACTGCTCTTTCCCATCTCGCCGCCTCCCGATCCAATAGCGACCGTCCACCCCCCTCTCGTACACCTCGTTACCTTGGGCATCTTTCCGATACTTGACGTTGCCCCGCTCGTCCAGAGGGTAGAGGATTCGGCCCCGTTTCGTGGTGAGCAGGGGAAACCCTTCGGGAACGTATTCGTTACCAAAGAGATCCGTCGGATAGGCCTTGGATCCGTCCGGTAACGTACGATAATGGGTGGCAATTTCATAAGACATCCTTAAATAAAAAGAGTCATGTGGACCGTCTATACGCTCCTTTTCTTTACCCTCTATCTGGTGCAGTGTCATCTGGCCCGCAACCTGCTCTCCTATTATACGGCCAAGTCGTATCCCTTGAACCTTTTTCGCTGGAACCAAGATGTGGTTGGATTGGTTTGAGCGATTGATCTTCGGGGGAGGGGCCCTGGAGCCTCCTCCTCCCGAAGTGCTCCCTTTCATTCTTCGGATGGAAGCCGAACGGATTCCGTGGCTCGACTTGATGGAACACGGAGGACTGACCGCTTTCCCTCACCAAGTGTACGGCGACCTGAACCTGCTGATCGACTCTCTGAACGCGGAGCCCCGCCGTCCTTTCAAAACACGGGTCGTGTCCCGATTTTGGGACGAGCTGGAGCGGTGGCTGGCCCAACCGAAAGATCCCCCTTCCCCCCTTCTCCCCCCTCCGCCCACCCAAGACGACGCCATTTTAAAGGAGCTGCTGGAAGAGGGGGGGACGACCTATGCGTACCAGTCGGCCGCGTTCTGGGGGGAGGTGGCCCGGCGCTGCCTCAATCTCCGTCGACCGGTCCACCCTTCGCCTTTGCCCGAGATCTCGAGCGAGCAGAAGCAACGCGCCCTGCGCCTCTACGACATGACGTGCCAAGCGCGAGGTCACACGGTCGATCCGCTCCACATGTTTTTGGTGCCGCGGGCCGAGTATGTGAATGCGGCCCACTGGCTGACGGACCAGACCTTGAAGGCGTTTCTCCGCCAACAGCCCCTGCATCCTCTGAGCGTGTCGGTGAGGGCCTTGCTGCAACACACCCTCCACCAGGTGTTGCAGGGAGAGAAACCCGAGGAGCTGGAGGACTGTGTTGTAAAATTTATACCCTTTCCGTGTTGATTCTCAAATTTAAATTTAAATTCATTCACTACTTAAATATAATTTAAATTCACTTTATAACCTTTAAAGTTTAAGTTATTAATTAAATGAATTATAGCGTTTAGTGCTATTTTCTCTTTTGATGCTGCCATTTGAGTTAAAGATATATTAAAATTAAAAAGCTTAATGATAATTACTTTTAGTTAAAAATTATATTCCTTATTGATATATTTATGTTTAAGTCTTTTGAAATAACTTTAATTACTTACCTCATATTTAAAAGCATATTTTATTAAAATTAACTTAAAGAAAAATATGTTTAAATCCTTTTACGGATTGTTCTTTTCGCTACTTGGCGAGGAGATGTAATATTTTTTCAACTGCAGAGTCTCTTTGCTTAGCCCATAGATGGCGGCTGACTCGCAGCGTCGTGTTGCTATAGTTATGGGAGGCGTTCCTATTCTACAGCATCTAGTAGCTGTTACTTTGAATCCGTTTCGTGACTATAAAAAGGAGGTAGGAAATATGTAATCAGTCTCTTAAGCTCTGAAGCCCTTAATCTTTTAAGCTTTTATGTTTTTTCAGTTTAGCTCAAAGTCATGAGCTGGTATTTCGATATAATTATAAACTGTTTAGTTTTATTATGATTGTAAATTACGTTTTTGTGACTTGTTCGTTTAGTGAAAAGTAGCTTTCTATTTGAACTCAGTATGGCAGTATTTTTAAGGGTATTTAACCTTTCGTCAGCAACCTTTCTAAAATTGTTTTAGCTGATTCAATGTTATTCATCATTTTGTTTCAACTTTAATAAACTGTTTTAATTGAACTTTCGTCTTCAATGAATGCCACATATATTTATCTTCTTTATAGCTTTTTAGAGCTGAGCAACTATCATTTCACTGCACTGCTAACTCTGCTAATTTGATATATGTGGAAATTGTTTTTTTCACAATAAGCGGTTATGGGCGATTTGGCTCGTTGTCAGCTCATAGCATTAAAATTTTGATAATAGTTTTTATGGCATTCTAAGTGTTTGAAGATAAGAAATTGAAATGGCAGTAAGTTTAAACCCCACGATTGAAAAATTACGGATGAATAATTATACTACGTGGGTCAAGGACATTAAATTTATTTTAATTGAAAGAAACTGCTGGAATATAATATGTAAGAACGAAATACTGCCTGTTGAAGATGCTGAGGCCGGAATAACTTCAAAACAAGTGGAAGATTTTAAATCTCGTAGTCGAGTTGCATTATCAACAATATATTTGAATACATCGCCTGAAGTCAGAAGCATTATTGAAAATTGTGATTGTGCTATTGATGCCTGGGAGATTTTGAAGAAGACCTTTATATCAGACTCTAGAGCTCATCATATGGGACTGTTTACAGAGTTCATTAATTGTAGAATGTCTGAGAATGAAACGGTTAATTCTTTTGTAACCCGGTTATCAAGAATACTGGACCAGCTGCGTGAAATTGGTCATGCTATGGAGGATGTGTACTGCTGTTTTCAGCTCTTGCAACACCTACCATCCAAGTTTGAATCTGCAGTGCAATATTTGTTGCGTTGGAAGAACGACCAGTTCAAGTTCCAGAATATTGTGTCCGAGTTAACAGCGGAGGAATCGCGTCTACAGCTTCGTGAGGGTGATATTAAGAAAGATGCCAATAACAGTGTTCAGATACAGAACGTCCAGCACAAAGGTAAAAAACCTTTAACTTGTTTTAAGTGTGGCCGTATTGGCCACTTTAAGAAAAACTGTTTTTTGAATAGTAATGTTAAATTTAAACCTAGAAATTTAAAGTATAACTCCAACGGTCGTGACAAATGTAAATCTCCCCCCTCCTACTACATAGCTCAAGCTAACTTTAGTAATTTAAGTGATGATGACAGCTTTATTTTTGATACTGCTGCTTCAAATCATTTTCTAAGAAATTTAGATCTTTTTGAGCATTATACTCCTGTGGAGGGAGAGGAGCTTTTTGTCGCGATCGATGGTATTAGTTTTCCTATTACTGCTAAAGGAACTGTTAAGTTGAATTTTGGTAAAAATGTATTGTATTTAAAAGACGTGTTATATTCACCAAAGTTACGGAAAAATTTAATATCAGGTCCTAAATTAGATGTGAACGGTGCCACATACACTGGCGGTAAGGGTCGAGTGTCGGTGTTCGGTAAAGATAAAAGACATATTTTTACTGCTAAAATTAAAGACGGTGTTTACTATTTATATCCTAATGTTTCTAAAGTTAAAAAGGGGAGTAAAGTGAATGGGGGGCACCCAGAAAATCCTTCAGTTTCTCTTGCAAAAGTTAATGAAATTGGGTATTGGCATGCTCGTTTTGGGCATGTAAGTCCTGATACTATAGTAAATACTAGCAAGAAGAACGGGGTAAGGGGCCTTCCTAAACTTAAGTTTAAGAAATTTTTTTGTGAACCTTGTAGGATTAGTAAACAAAACCGTGTGTCTTTTAAATCATCCGATGTTCATGGCGTTAAATCACCGTTAGAGAAAGTATTTATGGACGTCTGGGGCCCAATTAAAGTAACTGGTAAAAATGGGGAAAGGTTCTTTTTGTCCATTATTGATGGATTTTCTAAAAGGGTTGCTGTTTATCCTTTAAAGGATAAGTCTCAGGTTTTTGGTGTATTCGAGAGACACATTGCACGGGCAGAACGTAGTTTGAATAAAAAATTAAAAGCTATTCGTACGGATAATGGTTCCGAATTTGTAAATGACAATTTCAAATCATTTTGTAGTAAAAATGGAGTTGTTCATGAGTTAACTAACACGTTCACACCTGAGCAAAATGGGTTAAGTGAGCGGCTTAATCAAACTTCTTTAAATTGTGTTAGAGCTATTATCACGGATAGTGGTTTGCCTTTTTCTTTCTGGCCCGATGCAATGTTGTATTTCGCGTACACTTGGAACCGTTTAATCCATAGGGGACAAACTAAGACTCCTTTTGAGTTATATACTGGGTTTAAACCATCCATAAGACACCTGAAGCCGTTTGGGTTAATTTCGTATGTTGGGATCCCAAAACAGCATAGAGACCATAAGCTTGAACCTAAGGCTAAAAAGGGAGTACTAATAGGTTATTCATTAAAGACTAAGGGGTATAAAATTTGGTTGGAGGATGAGGATAAAATAGTTGAAACTATAAACGTAACGTTCTCTGATCAGCTATTTAGTAAATGCAGTGGAGCGGTGATGGGCACCTCACTGGAGGAATTGGACTTACTTCCGGAAAGTCCAGTTGATTGTCAAGTTTCCGATCCTGTTGACATTGTTTTCGGAGGTGAGCCCGATGATTCTAGTGACGAGCCCGTCGATGAAACTCCTGTAGATAAATCTTCTCTTAAACCTCTTTCTTCAATTACTTGGAATAGAAAACCCGTACCCAGAAAAATGAGTGACAGAGTTGACATCTTCTATTACCCGGACAACACTAAAACTAGATTGAGATCAATGAACGATGTCAAGCAATATTGTGATAAAAATAATTTAATTTTTGACTCTAATTTTTTTGATTTCTCTAGTAGTAATAAGTTCGAGGGGGTAGTTGATCAGCAAAACTCGAATAACCCAACTTCAAGTTTAACTCATAAAAAATCATGACTAGTTATCCCTATACCTAAAACATATAATCAGGCCGTTAAATCTTCAGAATGTATTGAATGGAAAAATGCCATGGATGATGAGATAAATAATATGAAAACTCGTAAAGTTTGGCATCTGGTTAATTTACCGGAGGGGAAAAAAGTTTTGGGAAATAGATGGGTATACGCCGTTAAAAGAGATGAGCTAGGAAACGTTGCCCGCTTTAAAGCGAGGCTCGTGGCCCAGGGCTTTCATCAGATAAAGGGGGACACTTATGACGAGACGTTTTCACCCGTCGTTAATTTCTCAGTAATACGTTTCTTTTTTTCATTATTGGTCTCATGTTATAAATGGCATAATGTTCAATGCGATATAAAATGTGCTTATCTTTATGCACCTTTAAAAGAAGAAATTTATATGTCTCAGCCAAAAGGATATGTTGTAAAGGGGGGGGAAAATCTTGTTTGTAAACTAGACAAAGCGTTATATGGCCTTCACCAAAGTGGTCGGCTCTGGTATTATGAGTTAAATAAAGTACTATTAGATTTAGGGTTTAATAAATTTAACTGGTGTAATTGTTCATATTATTTTGAAAATTATATTGTTTTATTAGTTTATGTAGATGATTTAGTTTTGTTTGGTAAAAATCAATTTCAAATAGATAAAATTCTTAATTTATTAAAATGTAAATTTGATATAAAAATTTTAGGTAAAACCAAGAAATTACTTGGTGTAGAATTTAATTATGAAAATGATTCAGTACAAATTTTTCAGGAATTATATATTAATGAAGTGTATGACAGGTTTAAGTCGTTTAACATCCCTTTCTGCTCATTACCTATTGTAAAAGGCATTAAGTATTCGAAAAAAGATTGTCCTACTAATCAAAATGAAATTGATGAAATGTCTAAATTTCCATATCGGAATATCTTAGGATGTTTATCTTTCATTGCAAACAGGACACGACCTGATATTGCCTACGCAGTTAATATATTCAGTCAATTTCAAAATTCACCGGGGTTTAATCATTGGAATGGGTTAATTAAATTACTTGGGTATATGTTTCGTGTACTCGAGATTTGAAATTAAATTTGAATTGTTTTAATCCATGTTTAACTGCTTTCTCTGACGCTGATTTCGCGATGAATAGAGATGACTTCGTATCAATGGGGGGACAAATTTTATTTTTGGATAATAGCCCTATTTCTTGGAAAACCTTTAAGCAAAAAAGTGTTTGCCTTTCAACCATGGAAAGTGAATTTGTATCCATGTGTGACGGGGTTAAAGAATTAATGTGGTTTGATAATATATTACGAGATTGTATTGATTTTAAATTAATTGCTATTTCATATGAACCACCAATACTTTTTGCTGATAACCAAGCAGCTATTAATTTTACGAGGTCTCCTATAGAGAATAACAAATCTAAACATATTAATGTAAAGTTATTTTTCATCCGTGAATGGTTATTTGAGGAACGGTTTGATTTAAAATATGTAAATACTAAAGATAACTTTGCCGATCCCTTCACAAAGCCCCTTACTAAAGGTGATATGACTAAATTTGTAAATAAGGTATTTATTAAGTAAATGTACATAGAGTAAATTTAAAATATTTTTGAACGTATAATATATATTTAAAATTTTTTGAAATTGAAAAATGTTTTTTAGAGGGATATGTATGCATTTTCTTGGTGGATTTTTCCTACGTTTTCCATTGTGTAGTGATGTATAGTTTAGTTTAACTTTTGTATGAGAGAAATTCGTAGCGCTACGTGTAATTGGTTATGTGTATGTTATATAAATGTTTCATATATTTGTGAATATCATCGTTTTCTTATTTTGACAATGGGGAATGGGAAAAAAAAGGTTTCCTTGAAATGCTGTGCATATTTGCTCTGTATTAATATCTTGTTCTTTCTTTTAGTAGATATGTATAGAATATTGATAGTGCTACTTTTTTTTGATTGTGAGTTGGACTTGTGGACTCTTGATCTTATAACTGACAAGCCTTGTAGCTTTGTGTGAAGTATATTCTGTAGAAGACATATGTGAATCTCTCATCAAGTCACTAAATATTCAAGGAATTTTTTTTATTTCTTTTCTAATAAAGTTTATATTGTAATTGCTGACGTTTGTGTTTGTCGAATCAACACGGTGGGGGGCCTTGTTGTAAAATTTATACCCTTTCCGTGTTGATTCTCAAATTTAAATTTAAATTCATTCACTACTTAAATATAATTTAAATTCACTTTATAACCTTTAAAGTTTAAGTTATTAATTAAATGAATTATAGCGTTTAGTGCTATTTTCTCTTTTGATGCTGCCATTTGAGTTAAAGATATATTAAAATTAAAAAGCTTAATGATAATTACTTTTAGTTAAAAATTATATTCCTTATTGATATATTTATGTTTAAGTCTTTTGAAATAACTTTAATTACTTACCTCATATTTAAAAGCATATTTTATTAAAATTAACTTAAAGAAAAATATGTTTAAATCCTTTTACGGATTGTTCTTTTCGCTACTTGGCGAGGAGATGTAATATTTTTTCAACTGCAGAGTCTCTTTGCTTAGCCCATAGATGGCGGCTGACTCGCAGCGTCGTGTTGCTATAGTTATGGGAGGCGTTCCTATTCTACAGCATCTAGTAGCTGTTACTTTGAATCCGTTTCGTGACTATAAAAAGGAGGTAGGAAATATGTAATCAGTCTCTTAAGCTCTGAAGCCCTTAATCTTTTAAGCTTTTATGTTTTTTCAGTTTAGCTCAAAGTCATGAGCTGGTATTTCGATATAATTATAAACTGTTTAGTTTTATTATGATTGTAAATTACGTTTTTGTGACTTGTTCGTTTAGTGAAAAGTAGCTTTCTATTTGAACTCAGTATGGCAGTATTTTTAAGGGTATTTAACCTTTCGTCAGCAACCTTTCTAAAATTGTTTTAGCTGATTCAATGTTATTCATCATTTTGTTTCAACTTTAATAAACTGTTTTAATTGAACTTTCGTCTTCAATGAATGCCACATATATTTATCTTCTTTATAGCTTTTTAGAGCTGAGCAACTATCATTTCACTGCACTGCTAACTCTGCTAATTTGATATATGTGGAAATTGTTTTTTTCACAATAGACTGTCCTCAACTGGACGCGCTGTTGCATAACGTGCGCGTCATTCACGAGAGCGTGCAGCAAGTACCCCACGACAACGCGCCTCCGAAACTCATCGATGTGTTGCAGCGACTGTTGGCCCTCAGTCATCGAGACGGTCTGTGGGAAAAGGAGATCCCCTCCTCCCTGCCCACGACCCCCGAAAGTTCGCTGAGCCTCTTCTATCTCACCGAACAATTGCGTCGGACGGAACGCCTCCTCTGGATCCTCTTACATGATCCAGAATCTGCTTCAAAGCCACCCGAGCACACTTGCTCCCGGTATCTCTATGCCAGGGACAAGTGTCGGGGGCCGTGTTCCGGAGAGCGGGCACCCCCCACCTTTCCACGTTGAGCCGATGAGGGATGCCGGCGTCGATCAGCACTTGCGGTTGATAACTGTCTCCTTTGTAGCCAAACACGACCGTGTGGTCGGCGGACTGCTGAAGCGATCGGTAGCGTGCCTGCAAAAAAGCCAACACCTCGACGTAACGAGCGCCCTCGTCCACCGTGACCAGGACGTCCGGTCGAGCATGGGGATAGAGTCGACGCATATAGGCATAAGGGATCGGACTCTTGAGGAGGAAATGGCGCTCCAGACCCGTGACGTCGGCATAGGCGAGTTCCAAAGCGAGATAGCGGCGACCTAAAACCACTCCTTGCGTGTGAACGATTGCGTCCACCATAATAAAGATGAAAACGTTGGGATTCACAACTCTCTTGCTTGGTTTTGTTTTGGTGCTCTTGCTGATCAGCGGGGTGTTGATGGGTTGGTCTCTCTACCAAATGGCCAAGGCACCCACCACTACAACCGCTAATAAATTTTGGACCGACAATAAAATGCGTCTGATGGCACCCACCGTGATGAACGTGTTGAGTATGTTGCTGTTGGGAATGTTGGTGGCGATGGGTTAGTAGAATAAAGTAGGCAATGATGAACTTAAAAATGATCTTGGCTGCCGCACTCCTCGTCCTGATTGTGATCGGACTGATGACGTACGGTTTCGCTGTGTACTCTCTGAATGGCGATGTACCCGCCACAGCAGCAGACCGTGCAAATGGAGCGGCGTATGTGACAGCACATAAAATGAAATTCCTCGCACATTTGATTGTACAACTCTTACAATTTGCGGTGGCTGGACTGATTGCCTACAAGTCTTGAATTTATCATTAAAAAAAAAAAAAAAAAAAAAAAAAAAAAAAATTTTTTTTTTTTTTTTTTTTTTTTTTTTTTTTTTTTTTTTATAAATGAATAAAATTTGAAAAGTTGTTCTTCGATAACATGGCTTTCTTAAACACGATTGCTACTGCAATCCTCTCGTTTTTGTTTCGTTACTTTATGCCCAAGGTGAAATATGCAAAAGTGTTCAAGTCTGCTATGGATCCGAAACAGGACCAATCTTCGGGATTCGATTTGTATGCCCCTAAGAGAATCGTGTTGGAACCGGGCGAGAGAAGAGTGATCGAGACTGGAATTGCGTTTGAGTTTCCTCCCTACATGGGTATGTTTATCCGGGATACGCAGGTCATTGCAGGACTCAGCGTATATGGCGGTGTGATAAATCCAGGAGGCTCGGTAGGGGTGATAATCCAAAATGGTTCCTCAGAGGATTACACAATTGGGAAAGGAAGCCCCATCGCACAAGCTGTGTTTCATTTGACCGTTTATCCTGAAATGATGGAGTCGACCGACTGGAATGATGTCACACACAGTTAAAAAAAAAAAAAAAAAAAAAAAAAAAAAAAAAAAAAAATTTTTTTTTTTTTTTTTTTTCAGAGATTTAAAAAAAAAAAAAAAAAAAAAAAAAAAAAAAAAAAAAATTTTTTTTTTTTTTTTTTTTTTTTTACTGTACCTTTTCAAAATGTACATCCAGTAATCGGTAGTTGCAAGCCTGATTCAGTGTGGTCAAGTGTTCTGCCATTTTTCGCAAAACGCCTTCGGCGATCCAATCCAATTTTTTCTTCTCTGGTGACGTTAATATACTTAGATCGTCTTGTACATCTTCGTCTGACTGGAAACTTAATTGATGATAACTCCCATCTCCGTATTTATCCATTAAAAATTTCAATGGGTCAAATTCTTCGGTACGTTTTTTAGTCACCACACGAGGTTTATCGACGTACGGAAAACGACGATTGGTAGCAGGATCAAATATTTTTCTTATATCACATATGCGACTATCACCATCAGTGACTATCGGAGGAGGCATTGTAAAGCTGAAGGTCGAAGGACCACCATTTTCAGTCGGAGGTATTGTATAACTTAAGGTCCCAGAATTTGCAAGTGATGGTGGTGGGTCACTGGTGGTTGCAAGTCCATGGACAAAACCTGGAGTCTCTCCATTCCTAAATATAATTTTCGAAAAATCATATCCAGGTCCATGCTCCTCTATTGCCTTTTTAATATGGTCCCCTACTTTTGCAAGATACTCGTCAAATGAACCTAATGATATTCGTTTATAAAATGCTTCCAAATGATTTTTTTCATCTTGTTGAAGAGTTCTTAAATTACCCTGTTCGTCAAAAAGATCGTACAGTATATCGTGTTTTAAACACTGTAAAGCGGTTGTTATGAAAATTATATTCTTATCCATAATCTTGATTCATGGAAATTTTAGAAATCATTTCGCGAAAAGCTGTCAGGCTCATCCAATCGGCCACTATCACGGATCCTTTCACATTCACCGTTCGATTTCAAGACGGACCTGTTTCCATAAAAGACAGTGTGGGTCTGCGCATGTGGGCGGCGATCGTTCAACACTTGGAGTTTGAATGGATCGCGGGAAACACGGATCACTGTACTGTCGAACCGGTGAATTACTATGCCTTGCTAGGTTTCCGTCAAGGGGACGCGGTTCTCATTCGAAATGCAGACGGTGTCGATCAGTCTATTTTGTTTTCATAGCCCAAATCAAATCGTCCATCTGTCGAAATGCGAAACGAAACTTGATGTATTTGAAGACGGAAATGAATAAAAGAGCTGTGAATATAACGAGAGTGAGAACAATGAAATGACCGCGGTAGCAAGTGTTTGCTTTCGATTCCACCGTTAATATACCAATAGAGTACAACAACCCACCGGCCAACGTCAACAAAGCTAAGGGTTCCAATTGTCCAACTTTAACCATCATAAAGATTCTTTAGCCTTCCGAAGCTGGTAGTGTACTTGATTCCAAAATTCATCGTGCAGAACCAAAGAATTGTCGAGCTCTTCAGCAAAAGAGACATAATTTGGAAAAAGCTGAGCAAAGCTATGGATGCTGTGTTGCATGTTGGTCAACGAATGTTCTTGTAACCAACCGTGGATTGTCTTCCAGGTATGAGGCCAACTAGGAAACATTTTATTGATCTGTTGAGCGACCATTTTCATTTTATCGGTTCCGAGCATTTGATGTAAAAACTTTAAGACATTATCATAAACAACTTTGACAATTTGTTCAGAATTCATTTCTCCCCCCCTTGACTTTGTTTCTTAAAAAAAAAAAAAAAAAAAAAAAAAAAAAAAAAAAATTTTTTTTTTTTTTTTTTTTTTTTTTTTTTTTTTTTTTTTTTTTTAGGCCACACCCACCCTTTAAAAAAAAAAAAAAAAAAATTTTTTTTTTTTTTTTTTTTTTTTTTTTTTTTTAAGGGTGGGTGTGGCCTAAAAAAAAAAAAAAAAAAAATTTTTTTTTTTTTTTTTTTTTTTTTTTAGATCATTATATTCTTAAAATTTTTTGAAAGCAGTAAATGTTTATCGTCCTTTTTAATTGTTTGTTGTTTTTCTAATAATTTATAAGCTTTATTTAAAGATACAAGTTGGCTTTGATAAATGAGTCTATCATCTGTCCATTTTTTTATTTTGGATGTTGATAGGTATGTTTGATCGAAAGAATCAAAATACCTACATCTGTGCAAATTTGTTACATTTTCTACGACAAAATAATATTGTGTATAATAATTCTCATCACATCCTATAAATTCAATTTTTATTAAAGGATATTTCTCTATATCTTCTTTGGTAAACTTGAAACGAAATCCAGTTTCTTCACGAAATTCTCTGTAAGCATTTAAAAAGCATTGTAACCGAGTTTTTGGTAATTTAGAACTCATTTGACCATGAGGAAAATCATACAAATCTTCAAATATTTTGTTATCTACAAAACGATAATAATCTAGTTGTTCTCGTTGAGTTAATTGCTGTAACCAGTCACATTCAATAATGTCTTTAAATTTGTAATAGATATTTTCATCATATTTTATACCATGTTTAAATAAGAAGATGTAAAATTTTTGGACGGAATAAGGTACTTTTCGTTTTATAAGCATCACTCTACCATCTTTAGTTTTAACAATTAAACCATACGAAATAGAAAATTTATTACGATGCCGCAGCATTTCTAATTCAACCCTATGCCTACTTGATCCTTAAGAAATGTTTTTTTAAATATATATACTTAAAAAAAAAAAAAAAAAAAAAAAAAAAAAAAGAGAGAGAGAGAGAAGTTATATGATAATATTTATTTCATTGAATTACATCCATCATACATTTGATTGTACATAGCAGTTAACATTATTTACTTTCTCCCAGCATACACTTCTTTTTCTTCCAACTTGAATAAAATTTACAATTTGTATTTTGTGGGACCGCCTGTTCTTCTTTAGTTTCGTACAAATCAAATACTTTCTGGGACTCATCATCAATGTTTTCATCGTCGTTGGGTACTAGATTGGCTAAACGATAACAGTTTTCAATGCAATGACGAAAGACTGACCGGAAGATTGACTGTATGATATCCATGAGAGTTTCTTGGGGCTTTGAGAAATAGTAAAGAAACCAATATATTAATTTAAAAAAAAAAAAAAAAAAAAAAAAAAATTTTTTTTTTTTTTTTTTTTTTTTTTTTTTTTTTTTTTTTTTAAATTCTTATTGGTTTTCTCTTATGACTCGGATATATAAAGTATTTATTCCATGTTACATACTTTCGAAAGTGTAAATCTTCCAAAAATTTCCCAGTCAGGTTACCTGACTCGGCCTGCACCATTTTCCAATTACAGTCTTTTAATTGAGCAAGTTTCTTATCAAACTTAAAGTAGAGTTTTTGACCATTGTTTACATAGAGAAAACTATCTGTAACATAATTTACAGGTATATATTTTGCATCTACTCGAAGGATAAAATCCTCACGTAATTGTACAGAACGTGCAAGGTTGTATGTTTCCAACTGCCATCGATCGTTTACTTTTTGAGTAGAGAAATACTTTAAATTGTTGATGATGTAATCCGTTACACCTTCTTTGTAGACGAATGATAACATCCATTTGGAAAAAGGAGGCAGTAGTCGATTTATATAAAAGTTATTTCTTTCTTTGTGAAAAAAACACATAGATTCTTTCCTGCAGAGTGCGTAGATTGTTTCGAGAAGTTGGTAAGGATTATCTATTGGATGATATTGTGGATTGTCTTTGTGGAGGAATCTTGATTGAATCACATTTATAACAGATGTTACTAAAATCATATGTCTGTGCCATTGTCTATTCGGGCCACTGTCACACCAACACCAGCAAGGTAGTGTGAAGGCTTCGTTTCCTAAATTTTCCAAAACGTTTTCAAAATTTAAGAAATCACCATATGAAATTTTCACATGGAACCAGCGCATAGTTGTTTCTTTTAGCGCTGTAAATATTCGAATGGATAAAGCACCCATATTAACATTTGTGTCCTTAAACTCTAAACCAATGCCTGCAGACCACCATTCATAGTTGGGTAGACAGAGACTTGCAAAATGACTTTGGAAATACGAATCCTCAGAATGTGCACGTCCAAAAAAATTTTTCTCGTTGTTTTCGCGGTAACTAGGCCAGTCGAAAAACTCCTGCAACTCTGCATAATCTGATTCGTTGATGTCAGTACGGCAAAGAGGACAAATCGTGTCGTGAAACTCCACTACATTCCAAATGCACCGATCATGAAACGGATGACGACAAGCACTTAAAATAAATTTTTGATATTGGAGAATGGGTTCAAGACACACACTGCAATCCTCCATGACTGTGGGTGAGCTGGGACTGACTGGTCAAAAGCAAAAGACTTCAACCCATTTAAAAAAAAAAAAAAAAAAAAAAAAAAAAAAAAAAAAAAAAATTTTTTTTTTTTTTTTTTTTTTTTGACCAGTCAGTTCCAGAGGGCATGAAGGAGCTCATTAAAACTTTTTCTTACATCATCTAGCAAACATTACAAAATTTTTTCGTCTTACCAATCTCGAATGTGGCATTTATTTTTCATGTCTGAAGTAAGTCTAATTATTGATTCATCTTCTGAGTCCTCCTCCTCCTCCTCTTCTTCTTCCGATTCCTCCACCATAACTCTTTTTCGACCCCTTTCCTTTGTCATGTGGTCATTCATGGTAAATGTATATTTAAGACCCGGTATGACCAGCATCACGATGCGTCGTCCTGTTGTGTGCCAATGTAATAATTCGCCATGCATAAATCGCCTCCAAAGAAATGTATTTAAAATCATGTCGGTGGCATGGGTCGGGTTGGGCAAGTGCCAATAAGCCATATTCATCAACGTACATAATGTTTTCTTTTGACTCACAAAGAGTTGTTCGAAATTCACCCCTTGGCAATCCTCGACGTCCATCACCCAGTTGGAAGCCTCCGATGCGGCGACATCGGCCCTTCCGTAGGTATATTGGACATATTCCCCCCCTCTGTCTGGATATTTTTTCAAATATTTCACCGAAGGACAGTTGGACGATTTGTAGTCCTCGATATTTCTCAGCTTCCGGTAAATGGCATATTTTTTGGGATCTCGGCATCGATAATTCGCTTCCAAGAGTATCCTGACCCATTCGACCCATCCGTCACTGTCGGATCGGTAAAAGAGAGCTTTCCACACGCAATCGAGTACCTCTTTCAACATCCATTGAACCAATCCGTTTATTTTTTTCGCGAAGCCGACCATCACATAGTGGTCACCCGCCTCATACGCATATCGTTTTTTGGACAGGACCACGAGTCGTTTCATCCGTTGTTCAAATTTCAGTTCGACATGAGGCAGGTGGAGAAAGGCGTTCACCTCGTCACAGTGATCCACCGGCCATTTGTGAACCATCAGGCTGTCGGTGTCCGCATAGCAAATCTGGTACCCTTTGCTTTTTAAATAGTGATAGGAACCTAGCAACTGGTATCTCGCTAACGTCACAATGGTGATGGCTAACGGGAGATAGGCGAGGCACGAATCCTTGTTGCCCATGATGCCGTACAGAGAATTGATTAAAATTTTGATGGCGAGCTGTACATTGTAATGATAGATATCTTTGGTTTTTTGGTACGCCTGCTGGTGATGTTTCCGCAACTGGATAAAGTGGGTGACGAGGGTCGGCAGAAAGGCTTTGGTATGGGGGTTGATCACAATCACGTACGGATCATTGGATTGGGGATCCGGATAGGCGAATTGGTCCAAAGGCCTTGTGCGGGACCTGTTGAAATCCAGGTGAGAATGCTCTCGATGGGGAATGGCCAGCAAAGCGTTGCGTTGAGGCAGAACCTCCCAATCTTCTCGTCTCATGATGGTGCAGGTGCCATAACACAAATTGCTACTCACCAAACAGCTCGGATACATACTACTAAAATCCATGACCACCACATCATTGTACACTTGTTCCGGTCGACAATAGTTTAAGGCCCCCTGATACTTTCCCTGTTTATTGAGGAGATGGTGATATTTCATCAAATCGACTTTGAAAAAATGATCGTTCAAAAAGAACCCCAATTTCGTACCGTACGATTTTAAAAGTTCGGCCAAATATTTCGAATTACCCACATGCAAAGCCTGTACCATATTTAAAGTGGTGAAATTGGCCCGGGACGCTAAGAAGGATAAGACCTCCTCTTTGATCAGCAGACGGTAGACCAATTCCGAATCTCTCAAACAATAGTCTAAATAAGTGATAAAACTTCCAAATTGCGATACGTCATCAATTTTGGCAGGTTGCAACATTTGAAAAGCGGGTTCGGCGAGATTCGTTTCAAACAACCACCGCGGTATAGGTCCATAGGTATACCAACTCCGGATACCAATGGATTTCACGGGGACTTTGGTCATGTCTTCCAACTTGTGACGCGCCACGTCGTCCAGTGTATAGCTCGGCAAATTATAGTCCGAAAAAATTTGGAAATAGGGATAGAGGTCTAGAGTAATTTTGCGATCATAATACACCACGATATCCGATCCCACATAGTTGGAGGAGTAAGTCAAAGCTAAGGAACCGAATCCTAAGAAGGTGAGTCGCGCTAACAGAAAGGGAAGATCGTAAAAGTTGATGTTGTAACCGGTCAAAATATGAACGTCTTTCAAGAGCTCGTGAAATTTCAATAACATTTCCCCTTCTGTTTTATAGCCATATTCATAGTCTTTCAAAGGTTGTTGAATGCCTTCGGGCAAAACATATAAGATCCATTTTTGAGTCCCGTAGCGTCGATTCCATTTGTAAAGACTCACCATCACCGTTCGGTCCGTAGGAAGATACCCTCGGGGCAAGGCATCCTCGACAAGAGGCACCGTTTCCAAATCAAAGGCTCCAATGGTCCAATCGGGTGGGTCGGTGCGCTCGGGCACCATGTGCAAGCAATCCAGTAAACTGTGAGAATCATTGTTGAGCTCGTACCACATGTAATAAAAAAAGAAGGTATTGTGTCGATTACAGAGGTCAATGTAGAGGCGCGTCAGCCACTCTTCCGGTTCGTAATAGCTAATTTTATATTTTTGGAAAAACCTACCAATGTTTTCGTGGGAAGCAGTCGTATAGACTTTATAAAAAGGTTTTCGACTATACTCTAATTTTCCCTTGGCCAACCTTTCGTCGAAATAGGGTAGTACTTTTTGGGTCTCCTCGGAAAGTTTGCGATAGACGACATTGTGACCTGGAAAAAAAATTTTTATATTTTGAACCACCTTATCAATGTCACTCGTACAGACTCCAATCCATTGCTCGTAATATTTTTCTATAATATGACGCTCCCCTTGCTCATTGAGAAATATCACGCGGATCAAATTAATACTTCTCTGTCTCTGAACACACTCCCAGTGGGTGGAAAAGTACATCATTGTGAGGAAAAATAATGTATCAATTTATTTAAAAAAAAAAAAAAAAAAAAAAAAAAAAAAAAAAAAAAAAAATTTTTTTTTTTTTTTTTTTTTTTTTTTTTTTTTTTTTTTTTTCAATTTAACGATTTACTTTTCGTACTATTTTTAAACAATTTTTGCACTGTTTAAAACAGTTGGGCATTTCATCAATGGCTCTATCTTGTTTCAAATACACGATATAATCTGGATTTTTACAACAATTTTGTTCCCGTGTTTGTTGGAACCACTGTTGACATTGCTCTTGTGTAAACACTTCCCTCATCTTGAATAAACCAAAGAATGACCTCAGTCTTTCTATCCGGATTACTCCTGCTCTACTTTTGGTATTTTTACACGTCCACACCCGTACCCAAACCGGCGAGTGGAACCCCTTCTCCAGTTAAACCCTACGCTTTCACTTTCAATTCCCAAGGACCCCACCATTTTCAATTTTTAGTGAATTCGAAAGTGGCTTGGGAACACGCGATTCCCCAAGACTCTTACGTTTATGACTCGGGGAAAATTCAGAAAAAAGACGCCTGTTACGGCATCCAATTTGGGAGGTCGGTGGTCACTAAAGGTGAAACCCTTTACAACTACTTAAAAGAAAAACCAGAAATGAAGGATGTGTTGAAATTTCAGGAAACGAGTCCATATATGGTTCAAACGGGGGACCTCTTTTACTTCACCTGCAACAACAATGAGATACGAGACTTAAAAATGTGTCCGTCAGGACACGTTTTTTTCCAAGGAAGGTGTCGACCTATCAATGCCTGTACAGGAAAACCCAATAACACGAAACTACGCCACGCGGTCATTACCAAATACATCGTGTGTAAAAATCAAAAAGAGATTGTCAAAAATTGTCCCTTTCAAAACTTTTTTTATCACGATCGTTGTATGAATACAAAAGATTTAAATCATTATTGCAAATTTTATGCCGATACACCGTTCCTCCTCAATAGTGAAACGCGCGTGGAGTGCGTGGCCGGGAAACCCACTTACAGGACGTGTGCGCCGGGCACTCAATTTTTTGACAAGGATTACTGCGAACCCAATAGTTGCGTGGGGCAACCGGACGGCACTCTATTGCCCCTCCCTCGGCAGGACCTCGAACCCTTTCACTTTATACCCGGTTTCATGACGTGTCGCGGAGGCAAAATTGATCAAAAAACGGTCTGCCCCCAATCCTGGGACTACATGTTGACGCGGGGGGATAATCTGACCCACTTACCCATGGTGTTCGACGGGCAACAATGCTCCATTCCAACGTTTTGCGACAATGTCTTCTCGGACGATCCGGACGTCATGGTCCCTCTTCACGAGTTTACCAAGTCGGTTCAAAACTGGAACCTCTCCGAACGGTACGACCGAGCGGCGGGTTACGTGTGCGAGGGGGGGAAGCGAAAACGACGCCTGTTGGACCCCCACTTGCGGATAGGGAAACGATTCAAACCCGAACCGGCGTGCTCGGGTTCGGAAAAATGGCCCCTCTTCGAAGATCCGAGTCGCTATTACGACTGCGCCCTTCAGAGTGTCGCCTCTTGCCTCCCCACGGAATACTTTAACGGGTTGAAGTGTGCCCCCCGACCCGACAAGGCTTTCTCTTTCCACCAAATACCCCTGTTTGAATTTGATTCGTTGAACAGGGAGTCTTGGATCATTCCTTGGGACTATGATACGAGTCGACCCGAGATGATCTGCGAAGATCCCGAGTCGATTTATATCAAATCGTATAATATGTGTTCGCATCCCGACTGTGTCTCCATGGCATTTCTATACCTCATTCCTGATTTGTCTCTGTTATTACCGCAACAAGCCAAATGTAAATTCTACAGAGATGAATATAAACTGAAAAAAGAACCGGTCACCTTCGAATACAGTTTTTGGAACCAAAAGTTGTTTGACGAGGGAGTGGAGAGGGAAGAGGTGTGCACGCCCGGTCAATCTCTTCAGACGGGTAATTTTATTTGGGATCAAACGGTGTTTGCCACCTGTGACCTCAAACACCCATTTATTTTTTGTCCCTCGTCCCACAACTTGGGAATTATTCCGGTCCCGTCTCACGGCTATGCTTGCAAAGCACCTGACGAAATTACCGTCTATCATGACAGTGTAGACTGGACTCCGTTTACCACCAATGAAGTGCAGCGCATTCGACCCTATGTATGGGACGGTACGAAACAATATATTCGGAGAACGAAGAAGGACAAAGATGAAGAATTACCCGAAGAAGGCGTGGAAATTAATAAGAATGAAAGGTTAACGCTGCTGATCTATCGACCGGTTTGGTTAGATTTGCGTTACAGGGTGACCTATCCACCCAACATCGCCTTCGAATACGATAACGCCCATCAACTTCACATAAAAACTTATTCTGAAGAGATGAGCTTTCTGATGAGGACAGCGGGCGCAACGAAGAGAGGTTTAACCTTTCCCCAATACAAAGCTATTCCCTATGTGGAATCGTTTGTAGATCACCACCTCTTGTATGGTTCATAGAAGAAAGGAATGGAGCGTTCTTTAGCCCACGGAGTATTATTTTATACGTCTTTGTATGCCAACGTTGTCTTATTAACCATTGGTATATCGACGGGTCGTTTAATATTTGTTTTATTGATACTCTTAACCATGGGTTTAACAGCTTACATGATGTATGTCATTTCTCATAATGAAGAACATTTGAAAAATGTGGGTGAGTGGGCCGAAACAATGTTCTCTACTTATTTGGACAAACTAAAGCAATTGTTTTAATCAACTCTTGCACCACACATTCCAAAGGTTGATTGGCATCCACTATATGAACGTTCGATCGACTCCTCACGGCAGCATATCGTTCATGCAATAACTGTAAATAGGCTAAGGATATCTTGGAATCAGTGGGGGATCGTTTATGGATTCTTTGGAAAGCGAGAATAGGATCAATTTCCAAATAAATGAAATAATCCACATCGTAGGCTAATTTTTCATGGATAGGGTCGTACAACTGCAATTCATCTTTTGTTAAAAGCAGAGGCACAAATATATTTCGAGATGTCCAAGGACATCGTTCAACGAGGACTAAATCATTTGGAAAATGTTGTCGTTGTTTAAATTGAGAAATTAATACTTGTAGTTGAAAAGGTAACGCGTACAGTTTTTCATTTCCGTATAACATAGGTAGTAAATACCATTCTGAAAGAGGTTCGGGAAAACAATGGTAATCTTTTGCCAACTTTTCCATCAATGTGGATTTCCCAGCCCCAATAAGGCCATCTATACAAATAATAAACATGCTCAAGAAGTATACTTGAGTTAAGTTTTAATTAAAAAAAAAAAAAAAAAAAAAAAAAAAAAAAAAAAAATTTTTTTTTTTTTTTTTTTTTTTTTTTTTTTTTTTTTTTTTTAACACACTCTTTTGTCAGGGCTTGAAAGCTTCGGTTGGAAAAAAAATTTTTTGAATGCTTTGTCCTGATTGGTCAATCTTGAAAGCAGATGCCCAAATAAATTTTTGAAATTGGAAAAAAAAATTTTTTTGAATGCTTTGTCCTGATTGGTCAATCTTGAAAGCAGATGCCCAAATAAATTTTTGAAATTGGAAAAAAAAAATTTTTGAATGCTTTGTCCTGATTGGTCAATCTTGAAAGCACATGCCCAAATAAATTTTTGAAATTGGAAAAAAAAATTTTTTTGAATGCTTTGTCCTGATTGGTCAATCTTGAAAGCACATGCCCAAATAAATTTTTGAAATTGGAAAAAAAAATTTTTTTGAATGCTTTGTCCTGATTGGTCAATCTTGAAAGCTTCGGCGAGTGTCCGAACAAAATTTTTTTTTGGGGGGGGGAAATTTTTTTTGAATGCTTTGTCCTGATTGGTCAATCTTGAAAGCTTCGGCGAGTGTCCGAACAAAATTTTTTTTTGGGGGGGAAATTTTTTTTGAATGCTTTGTCCTGATTGGTCAATCTTGAAAGCTTCGGCGAGTGTCCGAACAAAATTTTTTTTTGGGGGGAAAATTTTTTTTTGAATGCTTTGTCCTGATTGGTCAATCTTGAAAGCTTCGGCGAGTGTCCGAACAAAATTTTTTTTTTGGGGGAAAATTTTTTTTTGAATGCTTTGTCCTGATTGGTCAATCTTGAAAGCTTCGGCGAGTCGGTGAAAGATTTTTTCTTTTGCTCTCTCTCTCTCTATCTATCTATCTATCTATCTATCTATCTATCTATCTCTCTCTCTCTCTCTCTCTCTATATATATATATATATATATATATATATATATATATATATATATATATATATATATATATATATATATATATAATATATATATATATATATATATATATATATATATATTATATATATATATATATATATATATATATATATATATATATATATATATATATATAGATAGATAGATAGATAGATAGATAGATAGATAGATAGATAGAGAGAGAGAGAGAGAGAGAGAGAGAGCAAAAGAAAAAATCTTTCACCGACTCGCCGAAGCTTTCAAGATTGACCAATCAGGACAAAGCATTCAAAAAAATTTTCCCCCCCCCCAAAAAAAATTTTGTTCGGACACTCGCCGAAGCTTTCAAGATTGACCAATCAGGACAAAGCATTCAAAAAATTTTTTTTTCCCCAAAAAAAAAATTTTGTTCGGACACTCGCCGAAGCTTTCAAGATTGACCAATCAGGACAAAGCATTCAAAAAATTTTTTATTTCCAATTTCAAAAAATTATTCAGGCAAAAGAACCGACTCGCCGAAGCTTTCAAGGCCTCCCAAAAGAGTGTGTTGGGAGCTGTGATAAAAAAAAAAAAAAAAAAAAAAAAAAAAAAAAAAAAATTTTTTTTTTTTTTTTTTTTTTTTTTTTTTTTTTTTTTTAAGTACGTTTAAAAAAAAAAAAAAAAAAAAAAAAAAAAAAAAAAAATTTTTTTTTTTTTTTTTTTTTTTTTTTTTTTTTTTTTAATGCTTCCGGTAATTTATTTTTATTTTACTCAGACAATGGATTCCGTCAAGAAAACAGTTCATTTCTCTTCGACCACTTATTTTTATTTCAAACCAGAGAAAGTAATTCAAGAAATTGATCGAGAGGCAGCTGAGCGAATCAGAATGGAACAGTTAGTTTTACAACGCAAACCTGATACAGAGCTGGAGCAAGTCAAAAATATAATTCAATCGTGGAGAAACCACGCAATTGTTATTGTGTTTGGAAATCTCGGTCGACAGCCCTACCTCCTAAACTATTACTTAGATTTATGTTTCGGTGCTGAAGAAACGATCACTTTCCAATGCCGATGGCCTTTTCCTTATCCAACTGCGAAAATGGAAGATTCCGATTTTTTAATTTACATAGAACCGTATTTTGGATACACTGTCTATAAACCCGATTCAACCCGACATTTGGTGATTCTGACCAGCCATTTGAGTCTCAACTATGGTAGAGACACTCCCATCTATTATTTACATTTAGCGAGCGATAAACAGCCACTGCTCCCGAATCCCCATCTTTGCAACTATGAAGTGTTTAACCCTCCTGTTTTTCACGAGAAGATGTATGACCTACCGAAACAGGTCCTGTTAGATGTTACGCAGGCGCAACATGCTCACGAAGCGTACTTGAAAATTTTGACCGGCCGAGAACTGGTGGGTAAACGACCTTTCAAAATACACATGAATCCTGAGGATCGAGAAAATTTAAAACCGCATTTAGAGCGTACGGAACGTCGGATTCAAGGGGATGAATCTTGGATGATCCCTATTTACTGTAAAGGATTCGATTAATTCGGACAACCGAAGGGTGGATGATTGCTTTTACAATCGGTCAAATACTTTTCAAACCACCGAGCAAAATGTCCGTGAGCTAACCGCGACACGGTCGACTCATTTAAAAAGATGCCCGTACCCAACGGAACGGTATGTTGTTCCTCTTTCGGTACCAACCGCTGCAAAGCGACATGGGGTAACTCATCTCCCAAACAAAAGAAAACACCATTTCCGAAAAAATAAAAATGTTTGTTTTCATCTTCATAGACTATTAACTCACAGACTTTGGCCTCGGCAGCAAAAAAATTGGGGTCCACGACCGAGTGAATCCACTTGTGATGAGTCATCGATTCTTTTTTTTTTTTTTTTTTTTTTTTTTTTTTTTTTTTAAAATATAAAGGTTTATGGAAGCCATCGAAAAAATTTTAGATACGGACGATCAGAACTTGGGTTCTTTTGGGTCTCTGGAAAAAGGCATCGGCTACACGACCCTTTTATGTATGACTTTACCCATCCTCTTTCTACCCGTTTTCCATGTGGTGGTCGGCAAAAGTATTTTTAAACTGTTAATCCTACTCTTGCTCTTTGTGACTTTTCTGGCTTTGATCATTCGATTTCGATTTTCTTGGATCATCTGGCTGCATCATCACTTGGAGCGAATCTATCATGCAAGAATACGAGTTTAGATTGGTGGTGAAAAGTGCCTCCCCCTTTCTCCCCTGGATGCAATCGCTCGATCGTCCCATCGAAAGCGAGGTCGTCCTCTACTTCCAACCCCACTTTCGATATCGGAACGGACACTTGGAAACCAAACACATCAAAAGGGTCTACGCCGTCTATCACGACGGATTCTGGTTCAAGTGGGTGCATTCCGTGGAAACACCGTATCGAGCCTGGAGTCGGCTCACCAGTCTCCTCTTTCTCCACGCCGTCGGCAATTTTCAAGACCCGTTGACCGTGGAAAACCGACACGTGATTCAATTGGACGCTCAGGCGAAACTCTACACGTTTCGACACTCGGTGCACGAGTACCGGTTGGTGTTTGAATGGGAACCGACGACGACCGGACGACTGGACCGTTACCGAAACATCTACCAACAGCTGAGAGAGTATGAGGCTCCGTCCTACCAGCTCAATGAAGCGTTATTCCGTAAACCGGTCACCAGTGTCCCAAGCATTCCGGAAGGCAGGCAGTACTTGTACGCTCACAAGTTGGACGGAACCTTTGGCCTTGTGTACAGTTACCGAGACAAAATCAAAGAGAAATGGGAAGATTACGAACGCGTGGTGAGGAGAGGCGTGAGTCTGGGAGATGGCCTCGTGTTTGCCGCCGAACGGATGGAAGACGGCCGAGTGTATTTGTTAGACGTGTATCATGTTCGAGGCCACGACACCGCGAAATGGTCGAGGAAAACAATCTTGACCCAATTTTTACCCCAATTACAGTTGGTGGAGGGCTATGCGGTTCAGACCTATGAGCGTTCGAAAAATCTGGTGCCTACCTCCTTGAAAACGGACGGCATCATCATACACGACGTCCAACAAGATGTCGTGTTGAAATACAAATTTGAAAATTCGATCGATTTGGTCTATTCGAAAGGATATTTTCAGTTACCCAACGGGCGAATCAAGACCGATCTGAACGGATTGGAAGAAGGGGCCGTCTATGAAATTTCAACCAAGGACGGGAGTGTGCTGCGGAAGAGAAAGGATCGTTTCAAAGGAAACACAGCGGCCCAATTGGCCACTCTGTTGGAACAGGGATGGCATGGACCACCCATTGAACCTCTACCCTAAAAAAAAAAAAAAAAAAAAAAAAAAAAAAAATTTTTTTTTTTTTTTTTTTTTTTTTTTTTTTTTTTTTTTTGGAGAGTGGGTGTGGCTTAAAAAAAAAAAAAAAAAAAAAAAAAAAAAAAAAAAAAAAAATTTTTTTTTTTTTTTTTTTTTTTTTTTTTTTTTTTTTTCAAGTATGTATAGCTTCCAACTCTATCATTTGGGTGGGAGATGCTTCTCGATTTCATTCTACAACGACGATGGTGCATTTTACTATTCATCTCCTTTTCAAAAATAAAAGGATTCCAAGCTGTATGAGTTTCACTTCAACAGAACCACCTTTTGAAACTCTTACAGTGGATTGCTCGAAATGTTGTTTAAATGAATTCAAAAAAATAGTTGAACAATATTTTTGTGAAAATTGTACATTGGTGGCCGTTGATATACCGACATATGTTTTTTTGGAAAATTTTCACAATTCTGTTATTCTCCTAGATTTTGTATATAAGGGAGAAGATGTAACGTCAGTTGCAGCACATGTATTCAATACAAGATTTATACCTTGGCAGTCATCTAAAGATGAGAATGTTGCTGCGGCACGTGATTTTTGTGTAAATTTAATTCCTGATGAAGATGAAGAATTACCATTATGTAAACGTTTTGTATTGATAGAGACAATATCCATTTCCAGTGATGAATATTTGGAATTAATACGTGGTGGAACAAAAAAGAATTATAATGATGTAATAATTTAAAAAAAAAAAAAAAAAAAAAAAAAAAAAAAAAAAAATTTTTTTTCAACTATATATAGCTTCCAACTCCATCATTCGGGTGGGAGATGCTTCTCGATTTCATTCTACATGCTTTGGATGATGGGAGATATGGCTATCTCTTACAGTGGGTGGATAAAGAATCAGGAACCTTTAGAATTCGTTGGAAACACAAACGATCTGGTTATTGGGATACCAATGACACTATCATATTTCAAGACTGGGATCGAATGAAAGGACGCTATAAACCGGAAGAAAAAAACTATTTTACAACGGCTAAACTACGGTTTAAAGCTGCTTTAAGGAAAAGGTTCCAAGAGTTACCCTCCACCCTTTCAGATGAAAGATTATTTCGACATGTACCCAGAAGACCTAAAGTGGAAATGCAAGTCGCCAAAATATTAACTTCATTCCATGTACAAGATGTTAATAAATAATTGTTTTTATTGGTTGAAGTGTTATTCAATTATAAAAATGTAAATACAACATGATAAAAAATAATACATTACTCCATACATGAATGTAGGAATGAAAAACGATGGCGAGGCTGATCCACACAAAGAACAAAATATATTTGTATCCCGACCATAGCTTTTTCTCCTCTTTCCACACAAACTGAACGGTCGGCTCTGGTAGGGGAGGAGGTTCCTCTGCCGGGTCTAAAGCCGCCAAATATTCCTCTACTTTTTCCACCATATACAGTAATATTTGAGTGGTGTCGGCCGATAAAATTTGATGTTCCCATATCAGTTCCGGGGTGAGTTCCGGACGCACCGAACTCTCTTTGAAATACTGGAGATCCAGTTCCTCATCCAATTTCTCGAGGGTTTTTTTATGAATCACTTTGTTGAAATCGTAAGGATCCAACATATCCAAAATGCCCGCCACTATATCATAGAGGGCCAGTACTCCCGTCGTCACACTCACCGATTTCCCCAATGATTTCAACGCCAAGCGACCACTTTGTTGGAGACTTTGACGGACCGAGTGTTTCAACACGTTTCGCACGGCCAGGTTGTCGAGAGACCTGTTTAAAAGATCCGGGGCTACTTTACTCAGCGTTCTTTCCACTCCCCATTCCGCCACATCTCTCCCGAAATCTTTGGCCAAGTCCAACACCAATTCCTCTCGGACTTTCTTATCCATCTCCCCCTCCTCCAAGGAGCGTCGGTTTCTCTTTTTGGGAACCGGGTACTGACTGTAAGCCGGCAAGGGAGGAGGTTGTTTTTGCCACGGTTTCTGGCCACTCGTCTTGATCGATCGAATGGTTGTGATGCCCAACAACCATTCGCCAAACGATTGGCCCCCAGACGGGACGCAATCGCCGTCCACCAGATCGAGTCCGTAGGCTTCGCAATAGCGCTGGTTCAATTTCAATCGACCCTCTTCCACATCGAGTCCTCCGTGGAACACGTGCCGGGAAGCGCGTTCAAAGAGTTTTTCAGGCATCCCTGCCAACGCTTTCTTGAGGGGGTTGGAGACGAGACAGCGACCCTGCTCCCAATCCGTATCGATTTCGTGGTCTTCGCAAGACTTTTGGCAAGCCAGTTGAAATTTTTGTCCGATGAGGACCCATTGGGGGTTGCTTCGACAGATTTCCCAGTTTTTTTGGAACGGATAGCAGGCAAACCTTTGACAGCCCGTTTCGTGAAACCCACTCCGCGTCACGACGAGGCAGTGAGCAGCGAGAGAGGGAGGCACGTAATAGTCTTCTCGCGTGGCCGGGCGCGTTTCCCAAAAAGCATGTTCGAAATAGTGAGGATAGAGTTTTTGGTACTCCTCGAACACGTACAGTTTGGTGAGTTCAGTGGCGTATCTCAACGCGTGCTCCATTCTGATCTTGGTTGTAGGAGCACGCTGTTGAGGGTGGGTCCTTGGTCGTAGGAGGAGAACACCTTCGGAGCCATCAGAAAGACCGGATCGTCGACGAGGGTGTAGCGCACGCAACACGCACCGTGCCGGGTTTTCAGGAACCAACAGTCGGTCTGGAGCTCCCTCCTGTAAGATCCCGGACCCAGTTGGTGTTGAAAGGTCCTCAGTCGATGGCGACACAGCCAAGCGACCACGACACACGTCTCTTCGTAGGTGCAGTCGGCAGGCAGAGCGTACACGGGAAACCCGACCACCAGATGATGGTCCTGCGTGGCGAGAATGGATCGGTGTCGAAGGGCGAGATGATCCGGGGTCGAACAGGCGCAGGTGTCGGTGCGATCAAAGAGGGCGTCGGCGGGGGAAGGAGACGGGGCGAACGCAACGAGCCCCAACTCGGCAGCCGTATCGAGAAAGTCTCTGGGCACGCTTTCGGGCACGTAGAGCGTGACGGGAACCATGGATAAAATTATAGAGAGGGAAGCGTTGCGTGATGAAGGAGCCTCGAAAACACCAAGGTTCGAGAGGGGGGAACAGTTTGAAGGAGACCGAACCCTGCAGTCGAAAATAAGTCGCAATGTAATAAATGAGAAGGGTACGGTTCCAAAGCAAAGCTGGATTCCGAACTTGAATACGAAAGGTAAACATGATGGAAAGAGAACTACCCTCATCCATTTATAAAAAAAAAAAAAAAAAAAAAAAAAAAAAAAAAAAAAAAAATTTTTTTTTTTTTTTTTTTTTTTTTTTTTTTTTTTTTTTTTTTTAATGATAATATATAAATAACATCACAACATAATTTTAAAATCATGATAATTTTTATTTCTTTCAAAAAATGACAAAAGAGGTTTTTAAAGTTCTACAGCCAAGATCCGTTCCATTTGACTCATGCGATTCAAGGCCATGGTAACGAGATACAAATCTCGATGCCCATCCAAGCTGACGACCATATTCGAACCTTCTGAATACATATAATGAAGGGGTCTGGCAAATCCCAAACTGATAGGAAATTGTTTAGTGCGCACAGACGGACACATTCTGACTTCGGCACCCGTTTCAGGATTTTTACACACAGCTTCATTTCTTTCGACATCGTAGTAAAGAAAAATTAAACGAGTGCCACAAATCGTCTCACAAAAGTTTGTAGTGACAACTACAATACAATTCGGCTTCAGAACCAGATTTTTAGCCAACCGGATTTCAGGGCCATCTATTTTATGTTTTAGGTAGAATTCGTTGAAACGTTTCATAGTCGCTGTTTTCAAGGCCACAGCTCCGTCCGCTTGCATTAAAAGAGTCTCGTCAATACGTTCCACTATCGGAATTTTTTTATCTTGTAAAAAGTCTATGAGAGAGGATTTCAAGATTCTTTGAATGTCTTGTCGATCCATTCTGTGCAATTTACAATATGTGAACGGAACACATACTTAAAAAAAAAAAAAAAAAAAAAAAAAAAAAAAAAAAAAAAAAAAATTTTTTTTTTTTTTTTTTTTTTTTTTTTTTTTTTTTTTTTAAATGAAATATAATTCTTCCTTTTCAACATTATCTTTGTCTATCATACAATAATTGACCTGTTTTATAGGTGCCCAAGTTAGTTCAGAAAGAGAGTCAATAATTTGTTTTTTGGGGCAGTTGTAACAGCCTCCCTCAATACATTCCACAATTAATGATAGATTGGGTATGAAGTTTGGTTTAACTTGATAATGGGGTCGTTCGGGAAACCCTACATCATGTAAAATACATGGTTTAAATTTATTGAATTTGTATGCTTTACCACGCCAATAGAGCCTTTCAGATAACCAATCCACCGCAATGTAAGTAAATTGGAATTTATAGAAGTCAATACTATGTAAATATCTTATCGGCAAATATTTCGAAAAAACATTTTTCAGCAGGCAATTCATTTTTTTCCATGTTATTTCTTTCCTTTTTCTTCTAGATATACATTTTTCATCTTTAGGATTTTCCTGTCCCAATGGCATACGTTCAATACCGTCATAATCAAAATAACGTATGGATAGAGTCTTGTGACACACGTTTGCCCATGCGTAACAAGGAAAACCATAAGGGTCCAGATACCAACCTTCTTTCAAAGTATGGATCAGTGTCAGAAAATCTTTATCACAAGCTTGCCACGTATATGGATCCCACAGCAAGTTATCCAATTCGGGTATTTTAGACAACTTGTCCACTTTATCAGTACAAGAAATGTTTTTAAAGATTCTTATTAAAATTTCATACGGCAAGTCTAAGAGTGGAAAAGAGTCACCCATCTCTATCGCATTACTAGCTATTGTAAATCACTATTCCCTTTAACCTTATTAAAAAAAAAAAAAAAAAAAAAAAAAAAAAAAAAAAAAAAAAATTTTTTTTTTTTTTTTTTTTTTTTTTTTTTTTTTTTTTTCATCTTATAAAGATTTTTTATCACATCTTATAAAGATTTTCTTTATATCAAGTTTCTCACGATGAATACCTCTACATCACCTTATTTTGCTCCCAGAAACAATATTGAGGAGAGCATGCAGTTGTTGCGACTGGACAAAAGACCGTTGTTTGAATTTCTTTCGAGGAGAGTTCATCCAATTATACATCAGTCTGGGCAAATTATGTCTGGGTTGGGCGCAAATTATGTCATGGAAACTAGTAAGATGATTATGGATGGCAGTCGCCGAGAAATGGTTGTTGGCCGATTCATAAATGATAAAGGCCACGTGATGCAAAAAAGTGAAAACCTCAATACAGGAGAAAAAGATGAGACTCACCAATACATGAATTTGGATACTGAAAATGATGTAGAAATGTTTGACTTGACATGGAAAAATCTGACCTCTGCTGTACGATTCTAAAAAAAAAAAAAAAAAAAAAAAAAATATTTTTTTTTTTTTTTTTTTTTTTTTTTTTTTTAACACAGTGTTAAAATTTTTTTTTTTTTTTTTTTTTTTTTTCCACGGCTTTAAGAGGGCTGGTACGACAGCCTCTTGGATCATTTCACCATGATGGAGACTTTGAACAGATCTCTCACTATTATTCAGTTCCGAGTCAAAGTTTTATATTTTGAAACGTTGTCTCGTCGTTTCAATAGCCGACTCCGATTTCTTTTAAATAAAAAGGGTGTCTTTCATTTAAACAACTGTTTACATTCTCAAAACGACGGTAGTTTTGAGGTTCCTGTAACCTGTTCCTGTTGTGAAATCCTGGATGCTCCGGAAAAGTTTCTAATGAACGAAATGCTTTCAAAAACTTGTAACCCATTGTATCCGGATGACGAAGAAGAGGGCCCTATTCGAAATGGATTTGAATTAGAGGCTTACCCCATGGAAAACCAACGCAATTTTTACCGTCGTTGTGTTCAAGACCGAGACAATGTGTTCAAGTGGTATGAGGCCTACCGAAAGATGCTCAATGTCCTTCAATTCCAGATCTATATTCGACAACAGGGGAAGGAGAAGGAGATTGACGTTATTTACCATCCTGCTTCGAAAGAGTGGCATTTGACAGATTGTGTCCGATGCGTTCGTCCCGACGAAGGTCCCCATACGTGCTTTTGTCAAAGGGCTCTGCTGACTCCTAGCAAGTACCTCAAAGAAGAGTATCATTTCGTAGAAAAAGATTTACCTGAAATACGTCCCATCCATTATGTAAATAAAGATGAATAAAATCTATAGTGTCCAACATTTGTTGTCTCATTTAAAAAATGCTCAAACGAAACTCAAATTTTTTCAGGACTTGCAGAATCGGAATGCTCTCGATGCTGCCGTCGGTTTACTTTATGTTCGAGGTGTTTTCCAAATTGTCTATATTTACTAAAGCATGTTCGTTCTCTTTCTGTTACTCTTAACATTGTATATCGGTTTAATTTTTTTATACACCACTCGCCAAGTCGAGGCGACTGAAATTACGCCTTGGCCTCTTTTAACGAAACACCCTCCAGACCTGGAGGAAAAGAGTCAGTGTCAAACCGATGCAGACTGCCCCTCCCCTTCCCACGTCTGTCTCTCCCACACCTGCATCCCGAAACTCTTGAGGGGTAACCAGTGCAACCCGGACACGGGACAGTGGATCTCCTACCAGTACCGGGGGGCCACCTTCGCCATTTGCGTGTGTCGAAATCCCCATCTCATCTCTCAAAAGGTATTTGGGGGAGACTGCGACACCAATGTGGGTTGTGGGGTGCACGGCCGCTACCTTCCGAGTCGAAACGTGTGCGAATGTGATCCGGGATACCGAGCCGTCGGTTTCACGTGTCAAAAATTACCCATTCTCGAAACGATGAACCTCTCGCCTTGCGCGGACGATGAGATCGAGGTGTCGCACCTTCAACCCGAGGACGGATTTCATCCGGATTACGTGAAACGCCTCGCCTCGGTCAAATGTGTGAAGCGGCCTTGTAGCTTTGACGCGTTGACGGGGCAACCTTTAAAACGGGCCAAGTACGAACCCCACTGGGGTTGCGTCTGTGATCCCCGATTCGGACTGTTCGGCGTCACCCTCCACCCCCAGTATTTGAGCACGGAAGGCTTCGACGCCTGCGTGAGCATCTTCACCCAAGAAGCCCGATTCCCGATGGAGGTGAAGTGGGTCACCTATTTCTACTTGGGTGAACGACCCCCCCTTTCCTTCATCCTGTTTGACACCCCTTCGAAAGACCTCCTCCTTCCCTTCTTTCAAGGAGGGAATGGGAAAGTGATGATCCGACAGGAACCGTGGACATTCGATTATGCTCAGTATCTCTTCCAGAGCGCTCACCCTCTACGGGTGAGACGAAGGTATATCTGGAACACTTGGCTCTACGACTCCAAATATAGAAACCACTTTAAACCCTCGGACTGTTCCGATATCCCGTCGTTTTGGCGGAATACACCTTACCGACCGGAAGACATTTACAACGTGCTGTACAAGAGTCCCGTATGTCGCGATACATCCGGAATGTATCAGGGCAAGTATATAGTGAACCCACAACATGTGACCTTGAGAAAGATTGAAGACGTAGACGCCCACAATGCATTTGTTTTACACTATGAATTGGAACACAATCGATGGACTTTAGATTTGGATTTTCCCTTTAAAATCCATTACTACCGAAGCATTAAAGTCCAAGCACCCTATTATCCGGTGACCCCCAAAGACTATGATCCCCATTTTATTTACAGAGGTCGATTCGATGTGAACTTTTAAGGAACAAGATGAAGCGTAAGCTGGAAGACGAGAATGAGGAAGAAATTTTGCAAGACTTACAAGCCAATCTATTGAAAGGAGACGAAGTGGAAAAACAACTTTTCGAGACTCAGAAACAATATTTCACAGTCTATATGGAAAAACTGATGCACCAGATACCCATGGGAGAACAGTTGGTGGAGATTATTCAAAATAAAAATGGAGCCCATGGATTTGAGTATATGTTTACGGCGGCTAAAAGTGTGATTCAGTCTCGCATGCGAGTCAAACAAATTAATGCTTTTCATGCCGTATTCGACATGGTGTATAATCTCGTATTTCGTTACGTCCATGAGAAAATCGTCTCACCCACTTTGACCAAAGTGTTGTCGGATAAACAGTTAAATATAGCCTACGAAAAATATCAGTCGTGTTCGAAAACGGAAGAAGAGGGCTGTGTCGTCGAATTACAATGTTTACTGTACTGCATACAAGAAATGTTGGAAAATCAGGAAAGTGTAAAAATACCCAATCCTTTACATAGTCGTTTTACACAGCAAATGAAAGCCATGAGCGAGTATGTCATCACCTTACTGGTATCCATGTCCAAACCCGATCCAAAAGAAACAACAACACCCAATATACAATAATTTTTTTATTTTAACACAATTTAAAATAGCCCTGTTCAAAACAGGTAATACAATCTGGATAGAATCGATCTAAATGCTTTATGATTTCACTAGTCTCATAGATTTTCATGATTTGGTAAAAGTAAATCACGGATGTTTTAGTCTTTTCAAACTTTGTTGAATAACCAACATAGAGTCCCAAAGTTTCACGGGAAAACGCTAAAAATTGCAATGTGAGACATTTCCAGGGTGAGTCTTCTATGGGTGCCAATTCGCTGAGTAGCATGAAAGGGGTCTTCGCTAAAATTTGACCCGTGCTCCTATTTTCAACAAACATAAAAACAACACGGTCCTCGTTTGGATTCAGTGAATCGAACATGGGTTGGTTGATGATGAACGGTACCATGAATCGTTCCAAATCTTGAATGGACCCCTCGGACAGGGGAGTACGACACAGCGGACATCGAACGGCGCCCGCCGAAAACTGCTTGGTGCGACGGATGCACTCTCTGTGAAAGACATGACCACAACTTTCTATCCTGTAACAACTTTTTAGGTCCAGGGGATGATAGGTTCCAATGGGAAACAGAGGGTGCATACACACACAACAGTCATCACTCTCCATTCTCAATAGCCTTTCAGGCGGTTTGAACTATATATGCATTTAAAAAAAAAAAAAAAAAAAAAAAAAAAAAAAAAAAAAAATTTTTTTTTTTTTTTTTTTTTTTTTTTTTTTTTTTTCAATTCTTGTAAAATCGCTTAATTAATTTCTCCATGGAATAAAATACATCATTCGAATCTATACGATAAATTTCACGTTCAGTTTCGGTCCAATAACCTGTCATGGGTTTATAATTTTGGTCTTTCTCATTGTAAAAACATTCGTTAATATCCAACGCAGTTGTCCGTGAAAGTATTGAATTGTTTTTAAGAAGGTTAATTCTCGTGCCAACATCAAATTTATAAATTTCAACCATCGATTTAGGACCGTAATACCAGTAGTTTGAACCAGGATAGCGAAGAGTATCAGAATGAGAGTTTAAGATAAGAATTCTGTTAAAAGGTAAACGATACATTTGGAAATTTTTTATCTCATCCTCATTGATGGGAGTGTATGTATTTTGTTCAAATTTCCAAATGCGACAAGCCTCTTCTAATGCATATTTCCTCCTTTGTATTGTTGTCTTATTCTTTTTAAGAGGTATACGGACCTGATCCTTTAAAGATCGGTGAATCACCTTTTCAGATTGTAAAAATTGAAAATGACGTTTACACAAAGTGGCTGTTTTTTCATCTAGTGTGATATGACACAAATTGTTGTGATTCGTTAGGAAGTAACCATCTTTTACGACACTGATCATTCGTAAAAATCCGGTAAAGTGATCCTGAGGTACAAACCAAAATGTTGAATCCAATAACAAAGCTTTAAATTCAGGTAGACTTAACAAGGTTTTCTTATCATGAAACGGGATATAATATTTAAAAAGGGTCTTTAAAACATAATAATTTAAATCAAAGAGTGAGCATTGACTAACAGCGTTATCCATTTTTTCCTGTAAATACTTGAATAACCACAATACTTATATTTAAAAAAAAAAAAAAAAAAAAAAAAAAAAAAAAAAAAAATTTTTTTTTTTTTTTTTTTTTTTTTTACTTGTGTATTATACTGTTTATTTGAGTAGCTTGTTTCCTCCAAGTGTAATAGGTTTTAACCATGCAACAGGTTTTCTTATTACATTCTTTACAAGGGTATTTCAATTCATAATCATGTTCTTCTAATATAGGATACCCTGACTGTTCTCGCAACCAACGGTAAGTATCTGAACCTTTAGCTAATAAAACAATATTTGATTTCAATAAATCTGGCAACCAATTTTCTATGTTTCCATCTAAATAACCGTTATCTGCTACTGCGCATCCGTCAGTGGGATTACAATATTCGTCAAATTCTAAGCATATACATACTACTTTTGAACGTGGAGAATTTAATTTTATGGGTTTAACATTTCCATGCTTTAGTGTTACACCTTTTCTTTTTACAAAATTACGCCACCCTAAAAAAGCTATAGTTATTAAACAATTTTTCTTTCCGCATTCTCGACAAGGGAACTTTAAAACACTTTTATCAAATATTTTAATGGGTTTGTACTTTTTTACTAATAAAAATTCATAAGAATCTCGATTAGCAGCAATTAAATCTTTATGTGGATACAGGTAAAAGTCTTCGGGGTTATTAAATGTAATATATTCTGAGTCATATACAATAGCAATTTCAATAGGATCTGTAAACCTAACCGCAACGCAAGCTGCCGTCGATTTCATTGTTACCTTACTTCTATTCACACTTTGTTGGATCGTCCTCTGGATATTCTATAAAAGGGACAGTAGTTTCTGCAAAGTGCAATGAAGAGGTTGGTAAAAGGGTTGTCAATTGAAAAATGATCATTTCGTTAATGTTTCCACCTATTTTATAACAGTCGTCTCCATAGGTCATTCGATTTTTAATGACCATTTGAAATATACCTATAAAACTACTAAGCTTAAGCATTTTTTCCTGTATGTTTTTGGTAAATTCATGATATATCCTTTCTCCATCAAAGATTCTTAAACTTCTGACACACCAATTTTTTCCTAGAATTGGTACGTTGTATTTACTGTGATTTTCACGACACGCAGAGCACATATCAGCCTTACATTCGAGAACGAAAAAACGACCTCCATCATTTAATTTTTTCTCTTCGTTTTCCCGCATAGAGAAACCAATTGCTTGGAGGGGTTCACATCCTCGGGCAATGATGGAGAGAGTACCGTCTTTACATTTGTTTAGTGCCCATTCACCCGCAACGATAATTGTAAAAGTGTCTCGATTTGATTTTAAAGTTTTAACATAAGCCTTATCATCTGCGCATGCATGTCCTTTAAGATATTTAGCTTTACCGCTCGTATGTAATTTGTAAACTTCACTTTCTTCTAAAATATGTTTCCACTCTGCAGAAATTAAATTTAATGATTTAGTTCGATTTTGCATGTCCTCAACAGCATTCAAAAGAATTTTATTTTGTGTAATAAATTCAATTAAAGTGGAGTAATCCATTCGTTAAATACTTGAATAATAACAATATATATATAAAAAAAAAAAAAAAAAAAAAAAAAAAAAAAAAAAAAAAAATTTTTTTTTTTTTTTTTTTTTTTTTTTTTTTTTTTTTTTAATTATAAATTCTGTGTTTTTCATTTCTATTATCCCTTTACTTTTTTTGAAATAATAAAGAATGGATGGTTACACAACTCTCGTTTCCTGGATGTTGGAAAATGACTGTTTGGCAAAGAAATTTGTTAAATGGATTCCTAAAAATGCCATCAACCTCGTATCAGAAGATTGGGAACAATGTTTAGAAAACAGCATACCTTATCAAGATTTTGAATTTCGTTCAAAATCTCTTCGAGGATCCTCATCAAATTTTTATGATTATGAAACGTCCGATGGTTCCTTAGAAGTATATTTAGTGGGATATTGTAGATTTGCTAAATCTTACGATAACAATAAAAGTCGTCATAGTATCCTTATTGGTAGTTCTGAACCTTTGATTAAAATTGCAAAATTAATGACAAAGGACTTGGGACCAGATATAAAAATTTCCAACGAATTTAAATTTACTTTCGCAAACTGCAGCTTGTTAGGCTGTTCAAAGTGTAACAAGAACTATGCAAAGTTTGAAGAACATGGATTTAAGCTAAGTAAAACAAATCAACCTTGTATACAGGATACAAAAATATTTGATGGTGAGAAAATTTTGAATCGTTTCTTATCTCATATTGAAGATTTATACCAACAAACCTTTATTGGCCTTGTTCATCTAAATATTAATGTACGATATAGTTATATGAACAATCAAGAAGAAAAATGCTATCGTATCAGTGGAGATATTAAGGATATAATAGCATTTGACGAGGCCAAATTATCTTGCGTTAAAGCTTTAGATTTAGGAACATTAACTCCTATCGAAAATGAAGCCGAGAACCAAGATTTACCTACACCAAAAGAAGCCGAGAACCAAGATTTACCTACACCAAAAGAAAATGACAATTTAACCAACGAGTATTTCGTTTCATCTGAACCTCCAAAGAAAAAAGTAAAGGTTGTTCCTGATAAAGAAGGATTGTTCACCATAGATTAAAAAAAAAAAAAAAAAAAAAAAAATGTTTATCATTAAAAAAAAAAAAAAAAAAAAAAAAAATTTTTTTTTTTTTTTTTTTTTTTTTTTTTTTTTAATAATTTGAAAAGTAAAAAAAAAAAAAAAAAAAAAAAAAAAAAAAAAAAAAAAATTTTTTTTTTTTTTTTTTTTTTTGTTACGGATTAGCAAGATCTCTTTATGAGCTGCACACTATCCAAATGATAATCAACACAATTTCCCTGATTTCAATTGCATATTCAGAGTATAGGGTTTGGGGACATCTTTTAGTGTGTAAATTTTATTAACCATTTCTTTTGGTAATATGGTAACATGGGCGTTTAAAAAGACTTGACTACCAAGACTTCGACCATCCAGAACTAGATACATTGGATCTCCAATATCGTCAATAGCCACTAAACCAACATCTGGTATAAATTTTGTATTAAACTCCAAATTATGTAAATAGTCATCCTTCGTATAATCTATACTCTGTTCTGCATATACGCAGTTAGCTAAAACATATTGCATAAGAAGACTGACCTTTATCTCCGTAATACTTGTAAGTGTTTCAGTTTTTGAAAGTGCTTCAGTTGAATATAAGTAAACTTTGTTATGCGCTAAGATTTTCTTTGTAGGTTGTTTTGAAATTAATGTTGAAGATATAATCATTTTGGAGTTGAGTAAAGTTTGAAGACTATATAATGCATCTTCTTGATTTGGACCTACATCCATCGTCAAATCCATAAAATTTCGAAATATCTCCATTGCGTATCGTCCATCCTCATCTGGTTTTTTATTCACCAAATATTGACGCATCGTTTCTTCTATGTGTGGGTTCATAGAATACTGTGTTAAAACTTTTTGGGTGTCTTCTTGATCGGTGGGCCGATAATAGGCATCAAAATACTTTTTTGCAGGAATAATAACTGTACCCTTTTTAAAGAAACTATAATTTTTAATGGGTTTTAAAAAACAACCTACATAGGCAATGTGTGAACCACGGTCCATAGCCTCGTAACCCAATTCCAAACCATAAAAATGTTTCAAGTGATGTTCGCACATTAGCATAGTTAAATTTTTCCTTTGACCCCCTTTGCATTGAGCACTCTTGGAATTAAATATACATATTGAATAAGCCATATCCCTCTCCTTTATTATCCGCCGAATCAAGTACTCTATGGCTAAAGGTACCTATTCATTTAAACCTCGTAGTATTATGAAAGGTTTTAAACCCTTTAAAGTAATTGCAAAGTCCAAAACGGCATTAAGAGGTTTCGTCTCTCAAAATAAAAAATTACAAAAAGCGATTAAGGTCGTTTTCAGTAAAAAAAGTTTGGCAATCATTGCTACGGGAACAGCGGTCACTGTCGGTGTTACCAGTATTTGGGACTACATTGAAGCTAATTCGGGTTGTTTTAAGAAAACAACAGATGGTACTGTGTGCAAAGTACGCGAATTGAGTTGCTGTCAACCGAAACCGTTGCAAAATGTTTCCTTTTGCACCGGGATTTCAAACATGGAACATGTGTGTGAGCATTTTGATGAGAGTGTCGAAAACTCTTGTTGTAAATTGTGTAGCTGCGAAACTGCCCAGTGTTTACCGGATGAAACCATGCAATGCCAAAGACCGACAGTAGCCGAAGCGCTCAGCCATTTTGCCGAAAATGTCGGCTCGACTGTTTGGTCCGGAGTGAAAGCGGTTATTCCCTGGATATCTTACCTACTATACGGAGGCATTGCATTGGCCCTTTTGTTTTTTTTAAGTATTGTTGGACCTCCCCTTTACAGACTCGTAAGTAAGAAGTAAAGATGTACGAAAAATTAACTACTTACTATCTACCAATCGATTTTCTGTTCAAAGAATTGTATAAATCGGAATCGTTGGATAAAGAAATCCGATACATGAAAGAACGAAAAGGGCCTGTCTTTCGCCTCATTACACTCGAATTGGTGAATAACAAGAAAATTGTACACGTAGCTCGAAGTTATATTTCCAAACTTTTAGAGAATCAAGAAAAATTTGGATACATCTATTATCTGAGTGGTAAACCCATGTTAATCCCATTAGATGTTCAATTTCAAGGAATAGAGGTCTTTGTCGATTGTGTCGACAAAGAGAATATAGTGGAAATAATGGATGAGTTAGCCAGTGAGTTTGCATGTAGAAGTCATTTAATACACGATATCACCATACTGGAATTATTTTATTTTTTCATCAAAATGGTGAATCCAGACTTGACGTGGTTGGCTATTGAAAGTATGCTCCATAATGTGAGGCAACACGCTCACCTCATCATATCCCCCGACAGAAAATACAGTCACCAAATTGTAGAAACCGAACCCGACGACCCATCACTGACCTGTAAAAGAACATTCTAAAAAAAAAAAAAAAAAAAAAAAAAAAAAAAAATTTTTTTTTTTTTTTTTTTTTTTTTTTTTACACCCAACTCGGAAAAAAAAAAAAAAAAAAAAAAAAAAAAAAAAAAATTTTTTTTTTTTTTTTTTTTTTTTTTTTTAATCCTCTTCTTCCTCTTCCTCGGCAGGGCGTTTCTCTCCTCGGAACTTTAAGGTTTTCACCAAACTCTCGACATTTTGTTTGCCCATCGTTCGATTGTACAGAGAAATGCATTTGGAGAGTAATTTCTTATCCATGAGATCCTCTTTGGCAAACTCGGGATCGGCGGGCAAAATCACGCGCGTCATTTCTTCCACACATCCCCGCACCACGTAATAGATTTGCTTGGGGGCAGCCCGGACCTCGCTCCCCAATAACTTATACATTTCTCGGATCGTTTGCACATGGAGTCTTTTGTAATCGGGATCGTTGTCAAAGAGCGTTTTCGTGGGTCCGTATCGCAAGTTGGCAATATAATTCTTTTGTTCGTAGTTGGGGCCGTTATTCAAATTCCCGTTCAGTCCGTCCACCGCCAGGATCGCATCCATCGGGAGTCCGTTTTTGGTGAGCGTCTTCAACAGGTGCACCAGTTTGTCGGTTTTCACAAACACCTGCGACAACACGGAGACAATGTCTTCGTCCCCCCCGGCACTCCTCAGCGTCGCGGCAATCTCCGGATGGACGTGGATATGCGTTTTAAAGAGATTGAGGAGGTAGGCCCAACTGAGACCGAGCGCTTCCACCACTTGTCCGAGCAGGGTCAATTTGAGTGATTTCAAGCTCACCGCGTCATTCTCATTGAGGTTGTACGCTTTGATACTGGCATGGAGCAAGTCGTGAATTTGGGTCTGCAGCGTGTTAGGATCCATCTTTATTACTACTCTCCAACAACAGTTGCATCAGTTCCATCATCTCCTTCTCCAAATCTCCCTCACTCGCCAAGAAGAGTTTGAGCGTATCCACCGTCCAGTCGAGTCGGATCACGTCAAAGGCTCGAATGCGACCAATGAACCGCTGAACGGTCGTGTGAATGCGCTTGGCGCATTTGAACGTGCCTTTGGGCACACCACCGCCGCGGCTCATGACCATCAGAATGTGATGATAGCCCAAGGTGAAACCCAACAGGTCGGCGGGGTCCTCGAACAGGACGGCCGGAAAATGGAGCGCGAACCCCAAGTCCAACACGTCTTGGGAGGCACACGCCACTTTGTATTTTTCCTTGAGGAAAGCCTGCATCGCATGGTAGGGTTCCCACATCACTGAATAGTGGTCGGAGACGCCCTCGCGGAAACTGCGCAGCGTCTTGTAGTGTCGGCTCTTGAAGGTGATCTGCGTCTCGATCAGGCGTCGCAAGGCCTGCACGAAAGGACAGCTTTCGAACCGTTTCCAGAAAAAATCGCCCCGGCAGAGGCGCGCCATGAAATCGAGGGCCCAGTTGCCCACCACCGCCATGTCACTGGAACACGCGTAGCAACTCACCATCACGTGGATCACGTCGAAAGGCAGGGCATACTTGCCAAACGTTTTGCGGATCATCGAGGACCGGTAGAGTTGAAGGAGGAGCTCTTTGGCCGCGTTCGGCTCCTCCTCTTCGAAGGGGTAGGGTTGCCACGGCGTGTGACAGTCGTGCACGTACGGCACCAAGATCTGGAAATACGTGTCCAACACGTTGGGGAGTTCGGACAAGAGACCGTGCATGCCCCGGATCAAGGCGTCCAACACCCTTCGTTCGTTGGAGGCGTCTGGGTGTTCGGAAAGGATGTTGAGAAAATCCGTGAGAAATGTGTCGCCGTCCCTCGGGGGGTGCTGCTGCGGTCGCGTGGTGAAGGGCGCGTTTAAGGCTCTCAGCAACTGAATGCTCCGCCGCACTCGGCTCAGGGACTGTCGGCGGACCGTCGTGGCATGGATGCCTTCCAGCTGAAGGAGGGGGAAATTCAGAGGCACCTGGTCATCGCCCGTCCACTCGCAATACGCCTGAGCCAAGGCACTGGAATGAAACGCGTCGGGGTTTGGGGAGGTGATGGCGTCGTACACGGCAAAAGACTGATGGCACAGCTGACACGACAGCGTGGGTCCCGGTCCCAAAGTCAGGGCCTCAGGATGCGTAGGGTGGATAAGATTTGGAAAGGCCGCCATCCTCTTTCTTCATGGGGATGAAAGCACTTTTTCGCGTGTGGCACACGACACAGTGGCCCGTGATGTAAGGCCGGTGGGTTTTGGTTTCAAACCTCTGAACGTCCGTCGTTTCCGTTTGTCTCTGGCATTTACTGCATCGAACCATCCGCGTTTCCATCTTTATTTAGATCAAGTCATGGACTCTCGGAAAGAGATTGTGCGGCTTCGCCACGTCGAACATTGGACCGAACGCGAGATTGCTCGGCAGTTGGATCTCCACCCTTCGGTGGTCCACTACTGGTTGAAGAAAGAAGACACGCGACCCCTGCCTCGTCGACGGGGCCGGCCGCGCAAAACCGAGGACGAGGTGGACCGGCAGCTGTACGAATGGTCCCTCCAACACCCCTTCATGTCGGCGGTGGACCTCCGAGAGATGCTCGCCCCCCACGTGAGCGTGGACACGGTGCGCAAACGCTTGCGAGCGCGCGGGATGCGCTGTCGGAGACCGGCTCGCAAACCGCATCTCACCCCGTATCATAAGCAATGCCGTTATCGGTTTGCCAATGCTCACCTCACCTGGGGTTACGACGATTGGTGCAAGGTCATCTTTTCGGACGAAAAAGTCTTCCGGTCCTCGTCGAGGGGAGCCCTGCGCGTGTACCGCCCTCACAAAAGCGATCGGTTCGATCCCCAGTACATCGTCCCCACTTCCAACCCGAGCGGCCGACACACCATTTGTGTGTGGATGGCGTTCGGTCATGGGTTTCGAAGAATGGTGCGCATCGAGCAGCGCACTTTAGACTCGACCTACTATACGCAACGGATCCTGCCCCTCATCCGAGATCACTTGGCCGAGCATCCGGCAGAGGATCTGGTGTTTATGCACGACCTGTCCCCCATTCACACCAGTCGGGTGACGAGCACCTGGTTGCAAAACGAAAACATCCCCGTGATGACCGACTGGCCCCCCAAGGGACCGGACATGAACCCGGTGGAAAACGTGTGGGCGGAAATTGTCCGACGCATTCACAACGATTCGACCAACCGAGATCGATTGTGGGAAAATGTCCTTCGAACGTTCGAATCCTTATCGGACGAGTACTTTGAGACCCTCCTCGCCTCGATGCCCGCC
>CAWVNO010002285.1:75000-98259 GCA_963930645.1 Salticus scenicus
TAGATAGATAGATAGATAGATAGAGAGATAGAGAGAGAGAGAGAGAGAGAGAGAGAGAGAGAGAGAGAGAGAGAGAGAGAGAGAGAGAGAGAGAGCAAAAGAAAAAATCTTTCACCGACTCGCCGAAGCTTTCAAGATTGACCAATCAGCATTCAAAAAAATTTTTTCCCCCAAAAAAAATTTTTTGTTCGGACAGCTTTCAAGATGGACCAATCAGGACAAAGCATTCAAAAAATTTTTTTTTTCTCCAAAAAAAAATTTTTTGTTCGGACAGCTTTCAAGATTGACCAATCAGGACAAAGCATTCAAAAATTTTTTTTTTCCCCAAAAAAAAATTTTTTGTTCGGACAGCTTTCAAGATTGACCAATCAGGACAAAGCATTCAAAAATTTTTTTCCCCCCAAAAAAAAAATTTTTTGTTCGGACAGCTTTCAAGATTGACCAATCAGGACAAAGCATTCAAAAATTTTTTTTCCCCCCAAAAAAAAATTTTTTGTTCGGACAGCTTTCAAGATGGACCAATCAGGACAAAGCATTCAAAAATTTTTTTTCCCCCCAAAAAAAAATTTTTTGTTCGGACAGCTTTCAAGATGGACCAATCAGGACAAAGCATTCAAAAAATTTTTTTTTTCTCCAAAAAAAAATTTTTTGTTCGGACAGCTTTCAAGATTGACCAATCAGGACAAAGCATTCAAAAATTTTTTTTTTCCCCAAAAAAAAATTTTTTGTTCGGACAGCTTTCAAGATTGACCAATCAGGACAAAGCATTCAAAAATTTTTTTTCCCCCAAAAAAAAAATTTTTTGTTCGGACAGCTTTCAAGATTGACCAATCAGGACAAAGCATTCAAAAATTTTTTTCCCCCCCAAAAAAAAAATTTTTTGTTCGGACAGCTTTCAAGATTGACCAATCAGGACAAAGCATTCAAAAATTTTTTTTCCCCCCAAAAAAAAATTTTTTGTTCGGACAGCTTTCAAGATTGACCAATCAGGACAAAGCATTCAAAAAAAATTTTTCCCAAAAAAAATTTTGAATGCTTTGCCTAATTGATCAATCTTGAAAGCTTCGGCGAGTCGGTGAAAGATTTTTTTCTTTTGCTCTCTCTCTCTATCTATCTATCTATCTATCTATCTATCTATCTATCTATCTATATATATATATATATATATATATATATATATATATATATATATATATATATATATATATATATATATAGATAGATAGATAGATAGATAGATAGATAGAGAGAGAGAGAGAGAGCAAAAGAAAAAATCTTTCACCACCTCGCCGAAGCTTTCAAGATTGACCAATCAGGACAAAGCATTCAAAAAATTTTTTTTCTCCAAAAAAAAATTTTTTGTTCGGACAGCTTTCAAGATGGACCAATCAGGATTCAAAAAAATTTTTTTCCCCCCAAAAAAAAATTTTGTTCGGACAGCTTTCAAGATGGACCAATCAGGATTCAAAAAAATTTTTTTCCCCCCAAAAAAAAATTTTGTTCGGACAGCTTTCAAGATGGACCAATCAGGATTCAAAAAAATTTTTTTCCCCCAAAAAAAAAATTTTGTTCGGACAGCTTTCAAGATGGACCAATCAGGATTCAAAAAAATTTTTTTCCCCCCAAAAAAAAATTTTGTTCGGACAGCTTTCAAGATGGACCAATCAGGATTCAAAAAAATTTTTCCCCCCCCAAAAAAAAATTTTGTTCGGACAGCTTTCAAGATGGACCAATCAGGATTCAAAAAAATTTTTTTCCCCCCAAAAAAAATTTTGTTCGGACAGCTTTCAAGATGGACCAATCAGGATTCAAAAAAATTTTTTCCCCCCCAAAAAAAAATTTTGTTCGGACAGCTTTCAAGATGGACCAATCAGGATTCAAAAAATTTTCCCCCCCCAAAAAAAAATTTTGTTCGGACAGCTTTCAAGATGGACCAATCAGGATTCAAAAAAAATTTTTTTTTTCCAAAAAATTATTCGAGCACCCTGCCAACTGGCACCGCACCCTCCGGGTGGCCCGTACAGTGTCCCCAGAGGAGAACCGCCAGGACCCGACAGCAAGAGTCACAGAGCCAGGAGACAGTGGAGGGAGGCGGCACCCCCGCCACCCTGAGCCAGAGTGGGCGAACTCAATGAGATTGGGAAGGGCCTTGCGTCATCCCAACTGCTTCATTGTTAAAACTCATACTATTGTTCCCCTTTTTGAAAGGGCTGCTTCCCAATGAGTTATCACGGGGTGGTTAGGATTCAATTTAAAAAAAAAAAAAAAAAAAAAAATTTTTTTTTTTTTTTTTTTTTTTTTTTTTTTTTTGAGTGTAGCTTAAAAAAAAAAAAAAAAAAAAAAAAAAAAAAAAAAAATTTTTTTTTTTTTTTTTTTTTTTTTTAGGGGTCCCCTTCAACTTCTTTATCCCTGTTTACAATAGCTTCTTCCCAATCAGGAATGTAACGTTTACATAACTTACACCTAAAGATTTTATCCCGCTGCACTCTGTAGAAAAAATCTTCCACATTAGCAAAATCTTCCTCGCACGTACAAATGTCAGGTTGTGCTTTTCCGGGTATACTTTTGATGCAGGACGACATGTGCCATCCGTGTTCCGTATTGTATACCAGTTTAATGTTCAGTTCGGGTCTTTGAAGGGTAGCCAGATGAAATTTGTACAATGTGTAGAGTTTCTTAAATCTTTCAAATTCCGGCTGGTGCGCATAGACCTTATCGTTGGGTAGAATTTGTAATTTTTTATAAAAAGTCAAATCATCATCGGAAAGAGAGAGCCGAATTAAATCTGCCATCATTACTTTACTTTTATATGATTCAACAATTCGTTTCCCACCGTGAGCCATTGCGCAGTATCCGTAAATTGTTGAACATACACTTTACCAAATTCTTTCAATAAAGTTGGATCGACCCATTTTGTATCCTGATAGTATTCTCCGTGCTGATGTAAATAACCTTCGACTAACTTTTTGGCCTGATTCACTCGATAAATTAATTGATCATCTAATAACGTAATATGTTCGCTATACCATTCCAATAAGGCTAAAAACACGACGTAAGCAGAATCTGTACCCGTCAAACAATTTATTTTAGGATCATGATCAAAATATTCATACATGGCCCGTACACCTTGACAGTGCATCCGGTATTCGACTCGTAGTGGCAGTAGGACACCACTCAAATATTGTTTCAAATCTTTTGGGTGATGACCTCGAAACCCGTCGACAGCCAACAGTCGAAAAATCTCGCGACCGTGAATGATATCATGGGTACTGTTGACCCTAACCCACTGATTCAATAATTTAATCCAATCGGTCTCATTCGTTGAAAGTTCGGCGACACTCTCTTTGGACGCGGTAGCCAGTAACGTCATGAGTTGGTTGCGATACGTCAAATCATAGGATACCTCCTGAAAGGGTTGTATCCATTCCATTAATTCTCGGGCCAATTTCTCTCGGTGCATTTGGATGGTGTCGGTGGGTCGACCTCTCACCATTTGATTGACGAGTTTTAAATTGAGCAAGCGACGAATCTCGTCATCCAAGGAGCTTGTCGACCATTGTCTGCGGGTGGACGGTTTGAAACGATTTTGTGTATCCGGGGGGGCAGACGAGGAGGACGGAAGGGGAGTATTTGGATTCGAGGTAGCGCTGCACGACTCCGTTGGAAATTTTTGTGGAAATGGGTCCCAGTGTACCGATATCTTTTTGGGTGTAGATGGTGCCGTATTCGACGCGGATGCCATGTTCCCGAAATTTATTTATGAACCAAAGCAGAGGTTTTTTCGTAATTTTTAAAGTATACGGCAAGTCTTGAATAACATTAAAAGTGTGGGTGCTGGTTATCAAAATCACGTAATGGCAAATGGGAGTCGAAACTTGGTCGTTAAACCGTTGAGCCGATGACCATTGGAGAAACATAATGAAAAAAATATTTTCCTATTCTTAATATATAAAAAAAAAAAAAAAAAAAAAAAAAAAAAAAAAATTTTTTTTTTTTTTTTTTTTTTTTTTTTCAATTGTTTACAAATATTTTAAGACTTTTTTTGGAATAAAATCATAATTTCACACAATCATTTCAAAATTTATTCTCATACCTAAAAAGAACGAAATGAAATATGTTGTGTGCTAATATTTCAGGGATGGAACACGGGCGCAGAATTCATACCGGAATGTGTTTAAGAAATTTCTCTACCTCGTCGCATTAAGAGGTAGAAAATTTTCTTACATTGATAGTGGTATGAATTCTGCGCCCATCCCTGATATTTTCAATATGTCGGTATCAGAAAATGAAAACACCCTGTCTGATGTGGCTTCCTATTCACACAGACTCAAAATCCCAACTTCAACGTTTAGAGAAATGCTAAAATTTAAATCAGAATATGTCCAACTGAATGGAAGGACTGCTGTGAACCAGTGTAATATTTCCAATCATTTCAAAATTGATTCTCATACTACCTAAAAAGAACAAAATGAAAAATTTTGTGTGCTAATATTTTCAATCGGTATCAGAAAATGAAAACACCCTGTCTGATGTGGCTTCCTATTCACACAGACTCAAAATCCCAACTTCAACGTTTAGAGAAATGCTAAAATTTAAATCAGTCCAACTGAATGGAAGGAAAATATAAATGAACTGCTGTGAACCAGTGTAATATTTCCAATCATTTCAAAATTTATTCTCATACCTAAAAAGAATAAAATGAAAAATTTTGTGTGCTAATATTTTCAATCGGTATCAATATTAGAAAATAAATCACATGATTACTTCAAAAATCAAATGGACCTGTCTGATATGGAATATCGTTATTATCTATTTACAAAATCCCAAAAGATTGTCATCAATGTTTAAAAAAAAATGCTATACATAGACTTTTGTAATAAAATTATAATGTCACAACAGAAATTATACTCAAAATCCCAAAATATTACCTTTAACGTTATAATTTTTTTTTGTGGTTTCAACAATGTTATAGGATAAAAACAACAGTGAAAGAAAACAAAAAATTTAAAGAAGAATAATAAATTTTAATTATTTACACAGATACATAATCATCGAAAATTATTACATACTTTTCATCCAAAAACAGACAATTTGGCAAACAACAGTGAAAAAAAACAAAAAATTTCAAAAAGAATTATCTACATACATAACCATCAAAAATTATTACATACTTTTCATCCAAAAACAAACAATTTGGCAAACAACAGTGAAAGAAAACAAAAAATTTAAAAAAGAATAATCAATTTTAATTATCTACACATACATAATCATGAAAAAATTATTACATACTTTTCATCCAAAAACAGACAATTTGGCCCTTGGCCCACATTGATCTACTCCCAAACAAAAGATGGGGACGGTGGACTATAATGTAATTTGGCCATAGCATAGCCCTCGGCTGTTTCAATTGTATTTTCAGTCCACATTGTCAGTGTTTTTTTGTATGACCAAGTAAATTTATCCACATTATGCCTTTCAATCACGTCTAATTCCAATTGTTTGTTCATTCGTTTGGAGAAGGTAACGCATACTACCACTTTATCCAAGAGTATTCTTTTTAAAAAATATATTTCCAACACTTTACACGTTTTTAGTAGTGGGATGAGCGTTTCACGATCCATAAATTCTCTTGTTCTTATTCCAACCGGTGCATCGCTGATAATCTCCTTAAGTGGTCGGCCGCCTTTATCGGTAAAAAACTCTGGTGCGTCCATCCACCTTCCAAGGTCTTTCGTGCTCAAATAGATCTTGCGATCCTCTCCGATGACACATAGCACGTAACATTTACCCTCCTTAATTAAAAACGCCAACATCTGGAAGGCAGAATGAAACGAGCGGATGGTGAGAGGTAACAGAAGCAGAATGAAACGAGCGGACGGTGAGAGGCAACAGAGGCAGAATGAGACGAGCGGACGCTTTTCTACCCTCTCTGTGGGTGGAGCTTTCAAAACTGCTCACACTTCATTGGTCCACGCTCGTCAAAGTTTTCTAAATCCAAAAACAGGGGGTCAGTCTCCAAAACAAAAGACGGTGGTGGACCGTCGTCGTACAGTTTGGCTAGAGAGTACATCTCAGCCCTTTCAATTTGGAATTCCACCCACATTGTGAGTGTTTGGGTGAACACATTCGATCTTTTGATGACTGGTAATGATTCTTTGTCGATTTGTTCATAAGCAATGACCGATACTGCCACTTTATCCGATAGTAATTTTCTCAAAAAATATATTTCGAAATGTTGACACTTTTCTAATAAGGGGAGAAGAGTTTCACGCTCCATAAAGGGTCTGCTTTCTATTCCAATGGGTGGATCACTGACAATGTCTTTCAATGGCTGGCTCCCTTTCTTAAAGTACTTTGGCTTGTCAATCCACCATCCGAGCTCTGTGATGCTCAAATAGATCTTATGATCGTCCCCGATCACACACAACACGTGGCATTGAGTCTCCTTAATGATAAAGGCCAACATCGGGAGCAGCAGCGGAATGAGACAGGATGAAACGGGCAGACTCTTTAAATTCGTGGGTGGAGTTAAGGTTTGTTCTTTTGAAAGCATTGATAGGCTGAGGTAAGCGTTCGATCCGTGTTAATGGGGTGTTCCTTTTTGATTAACGTCACACATTTCTCACCCACGATCTTCAACAGATAGATGTAGGTGGGTTCGTCGACCGCTCCCAAGGAAATGTCCCAATTCTCTCCTTGCCATTTTTCGACAAACATGGAATACAAATGAACTTGCATATCTTCTTTTGAGAATAGGTGGTCAATCTTCATATAATCTGGCCGAGGAAAAGAATCGGTGTGTTTGATATTGTATTTGAGGTCATCATAATTCAAATCGATACTTTTATCCAATAATCCAATAGTTGTTGTTTCAAAAGGAGGTTTGGTACTTGTAACAGAAACATGCCATGGTAAATAACGTTCTCCATTTTTATATAAGAAAGTAATGTGCACAGCATAAAGAAAATGAGACATCTTTAAGAAAGATTGTAGCAACGTCTATATATAATCGAAAAAAAAAAAAAAAAAAAAAAAAAAAAAAAATTTTTTTTTTTTTTTTTTTTTTTTTTTTTTTTCACAGCCTATATCCAGAATAAAATATTTTTATGATAAGTCTCTATTCAAAAGCAAGTAGTCCATAAACTAACCCCACATAATTAAATAATCTTTCAATTTGCTTATAATTTCTTTCCATAAAAATCAGTTGGTTTTGGTAAAGTTTAAATGATTCAATCATGATGTATGCCGTATCAATATCAATATTTTCATATGTTTTTAAGATTCGAAATAGAGGTACCCTTTTACATAAATAACACCAATATTGAGGATGCATGCAAAAATTTAATTTAACTTTTCTATTAAACATCATATATTTATAGTAGTAAACTCTTTCAATTTCAATATCCAAGCCATAAAAATATGCTTTTATACATTCTGAGCACATGTTGTAAACACAATCATTTTTTAGATAAATGTAATGAACTATGGTCGGCCTATGCAATAAAGGAATTTTAAACTTATAGGTTATCAACGTATCCATATTAATAACTGCGTCTTTTTGTGAAAAAGTATCTATAAATGTCTGTTTAATATTTGTAAAAGGTAGGCATTTACCAACTGGTAATGTCATATATCGATAACTTGCTCTCATAACTTCCCGAACAAGAGGAGTTGGCAATTTCAAATTCTCAATATCTTGTACATTAGACAATATTGTAGAGAGACATAATTCTTTTAACGGATACAATGAATTGAATGTTTCGTTACAATAAAAAGTAGATTCAATATAGATCTTTTTATAATGTAGATATTCTTCTTTTTTAATTAATTGTACTTTTAATCCTTTACCTACAACTTCCCAGGTATTTGGATGGATGTATCGACGAGAGGCTGCCATGAAATGAATGTGATCATTATTACAAAACGTAAAAGGATGGTCGAAGAGAAGCATTCTCGTTTTCCTTTTTCTTCGGTATCGACCTTTCTTTCGAATGGTGTTAACGCAAACATCATAAAAAAGATTAAACGACGATTTTTGTAAAATAAAATAATACAAGAAAATTGCACCACGTTGAATATATTCATATTTATTGTGGTTAATATATGTATTCATTTGAAAACCACAATCTCTAAAAAGAAAATTTAAAATGGTTAGAAGATCTTCTTCGTCTCTAAAAACATGATGTCGAATACATATTATTTGCTTTTTCTCCCAAAAACATTTTTCAAAATTTTCATTCACAAATTTATTCCAGTCTCGATCCAGGATTCTTTGAGAGGACATATTAATTGTCATTGTCAAATTTTACATTTGTATATTACATACTTTATAATTAAAAAAAAAAAAAAAAAAAAAAAAAATTTTTTTTTTTTTTTTTTTTTTTTTTTTTTTTTTTTTTTCAACTACTAGGCGGGCACACTCTGAAGGCTGCCATTCAAACGCTTCACGATGGCTGGACCTGTTATCAAGTATCACGAGATCACCAGCCAAGTTTATTCGGGGATACCTTTAATCGCCACTGAAAAATTGGATGGCTCGAATGTTGGAATAGGTTACGTGAACCATGTGTTCAGGCTACAGTCTAGGAATGTAGTGTTGGATGAAAAGACATGTAATTTTGGCTTAAACCGGATCATGGGACCGCTGTTGGAAAAAGTACAACTTATCAAAGACATTTTAAAGGACAATTTCATTATTTTCGGAGAAGTATTTGGATCCCATATCAAGAGAATACCCTATCACGATTTCGAGTCTGAATCCGTATTTGGCAGCAAGACAGTCTTTTTTCGAGCCTTTGATATCTACCAACTGGATTCGGATACGTTTATGAAGTACAGTGACGCCGTAAACATATTCCAGCGAGTGAATCTACCCTACGTACCGATTTTGGATATAGATTACAAAACCATAGGGGATTTGTATGAAAAAGTTGAAACTTATCCCAGTGCTTATGCAGAGTGTCCTTTAGAAGGATTCGTAATGAAGGCAGACGCTGAAGAATCGCCACGCTCTAGAAAAATTTTTAAGGTGAAGCGTAAACAATTTAACGAACAGGTTCTCAATAAATACAAGATTAAAAATTATGTCAATTATAATCGATATATATCTGCGTACTCCAAAATTGGCAAAGACTTCAAAAAAATCAAAGTAGAAATGATTACGGATTCCCTAAAAGATATAATGTCAGTGTATGAAAAAGATGAAAGTGGCAGCTATGATATTCATTCGATTCAGAAAGAGGTTGAAAAGGAGGTTGAGAAGCTTATAAAGAAATTTTATGCCCTGGAAATGTCTCGAGAACTAGAGATGTCCCGAAAATTCACTCTACCAATTGATTCTCTGTTCAAAGAATTGTACGAATCTGAATCGTTGGATAGAGAAATCCAATGTATGAAAGAACGAAAAGGACCTGTGTTTCGCCTCATTACACTTGAATTGATGAAAAACAAGAAAATTAAACATGTAGCTCGAAGTTATATTTTCACACTTTTAGAAAATCGAGAAGAATTTGGACGTTTATACTATCTAAGCAGTGAAACCTTGTTGAATCCTTTATTAAATAATCCACTTCAAGGAATAGAAATTTTTGTGGATAATGTAGACAAGGATAATATAGTTAAAATAATAAAAAAGTTAGCAAGAAGCTTTGGAAGGGATTGTTATTTTTCTGAGATTGCCACACTGGAGTTATTTTATTTTTTTATAAAAATGGTTAATCCAGAGTTAACATGGTTAACTATTGAAGGAATGCTCAATAATGTTGGTACACACGCTCACTCAATCCTATCAGCTGATAGAAGATGACTTTGTAAAAAATGAAAATAAAAAATTTATTGAATGTGAAGTGTTTGTGTTTATCATTTATTGTATATGTATTAATAAATCTTTAAAAAAAAAAAAAAAAAAAAAAAATTTTTTTTTTTTTTTTTTTTTTTTTTTTTTTTTTTAAATATAATATGAGATAGGTCCGTCTATGTAGATAGATGAAAACAATTCGTTTATGTGAATAGATTGTAACAAAGTCTATACCATGAGTTTCTCACGGTATTTCCATAGAGGGTCTTTCATTAATAATCCAGTAGTTTTCTCAGACAGTGATGCGGAGGATGACTTAGAAGATACTGATGACATACTTTTTGAAATATTTTTTGCTTTATTTGATAATAATTATGACGAGTTTTTTACGAGACTATTTTCCTTAATTCAAAGAGGAAATGGCCAAGTGGATCCAGAGGCTATGACGGTTATTTACAGACTCATTTTACGTAATGAAGATTTCATGATTGCATTTATGGAATGGCTTTATCCATATGATGACAGACATCCGGTATCGGAAGATAAAATTAATACAATCCCTGTTGTAGTATGGAATCCTCATGAAATGAACGAACAATGTACAATTTGTTTGGAAAATTTTAACTTGGGTGAAAAAATTATGGAGCTACAATGTAAACATTGTTTCCATGAAAATTGTTTAAAAGAATGGTTTATTAGGCAAAATTTTTGTCCAGTCTGTAGACAAGAAGTATAAAAAAAAAAAAAAAAAAAAAAAAAAAAAAAAAAAAAAATTTTTTTTTTTTTTTTTTTTTTTTTTTATAATGATTAAAAAAAAAAAAAAAAAAAAAAAAAAAAAAAAATTTTTTTTTTTTTTTTTTTTTTTTTTTTTTTTTTTTTTGTATTTATATAGATAATACTCTCATAAGCAATCAAGTTATGGTTTACACATCTCTTTTTTTGACCAAGATAAATCACTGTCGTGAAGCTCCACCTGATGTCTATTTTATTTATGATATTAACGGGGGTATATATTGGATAAACCCTAAAGATTTTTCTGATTTTACATTAGAGTGGACCAATTATTCGGGTAATCTCCCCTCTTTCACCATCGATTTGTCGTCTACTCTGCTCCATGCAGTTATTTTAGATTTTGATTATTTGGTTGAAAGTGGACAGACTCCCACCGATTGCCAAATCGTTCCTATCATTGAATCTGTTTTAAAAACGACTTTTTTACCCGATATTCCAAATTTCACTTATATCATTGCCATGAGGCTTCAACACTGGGGTATCCATATCCATTTACCTGAATTTAAAATTGCCCATGATGATTACATCCTGTTATGTACGCATCTTCAAACTAAAATACAACAAGCTTTGAGAAATAGCAATGCTTATAAATTAGACATTTTAGCTAATGCAATGCTCCCTGGAGCTGCCAAACCTAATACCAGTTGTTATGTTCCTGTGCGACTAGTCTATGTCGATGAACAACAGACTAATATTCTCAATGTACCAAGAAATTCTGACGATCACAAGTTTGTTCAAGATATACAAGAATTGAAGAAAAAATTTTCAAAGCGTAAAGGAAATGAAAAATCGCTTTTTAGAAATTTGTTAAATGTCAAACCTAGTTTAATTTTGTATGAATTAAAAGTGTATATGATGCCAGTCATCCCTTCTTTTAAGGGGCATACTCTTCTCTATAACACTTCCATTAGTAAAAATCCGAACAATTCTCCGGATTGGCTCGATTTGGCCACTTTTATGTGTAAAAAAACTAAAGAACAGGGTTATATTAGTAAAAGTAAAAATTTAGATTTTGACAATTCCAACGTGTTGAAGCTTTATAATCACCTTAAACTCAATTCGGGTAACATGATTCAGTTCGAAACCCAAAATCATGCTTTGAAAATGTGGTTTGAACGTTTCGGTCGATTGTCGGTCATGGATAATGCCCATATCCCTCCTCTGTTTCGAGAGGTGCACGAAATGTTGCAATTTGAACACATGATTTTGGCCACAAATCCCAACCCCATTAAAACGATCATGCAATTTAATGAAGGCTATTATTTTTTTCCCGTTTTTTATGCCCTCTGTCAACATTATCGCATGAATTCTCAACAATTGGCTGATGAAATGTATGCCTTGTTGGACAAGGAATATCATCCACTGTTGGATAAGATCAAATTGATTAGTCCCAAAATTATACAATTTGCTACGACGGAAATGTCAATCAATACACTTCATTTCTGCGTCAATAACATGTATGAAGAACGACCGAAAACCCACAAAGAAAAGTTAATTTCCATTGTGGAGAACAATCAAAGAGCCATCTTGTCGGTGACGACGCACAGTCAAATCATGGAACTCGTACGCAGCATGCAAGATCGACATTTACCCATCCGAGTGCTCAAATTGAAAAACGCTCTCAAAAAACCGGGCCGATTCATTTGGAATTCTCTCACGGAATCTTGGCAAGAGCTGGCAGACACCGATATTAAGGATCATGTCAATAATTTGTGGCATTACGTGAAGGAGTTTTACACTGACTATAAAAATTCGGGTGGATTGGGAGGTCCCGATAAAGATCTCATCTATAAATTTAACACCCTGTCCGTCGTCTATGCAATTTCCAGCGACACAAACATGGAGCGTAAAATTATACAGATGGACACCCACAAGTGGTTTTTACGGCTAGAAGACGGTGTCCTCGATTTGTTGACAGGCCACATTGGCGGTGTGGTACCGGAATTTTTTCTGTCCGATAAAAAAATCAACCTGGGCATTGCTCGACTGGAGATGAGAGATTTATGTAACCATGCTCCTCACTTGGAATTCCTTTACGAAACACTCACTCAAAAGAAATTTTTTTTACAATATTTACAAAATTTATTTCTCGATACGACAGATAACCTGTTTTCAACCCTCTACGACCTGATGCCAGAACCACCACTCGATAATTTGGGTAGATCCATGCTCCATTTTTATATCAACCTCTGCAAATGCACCTGTTTCGAATATGATTTGCTCATGTACCTTTTAGATGTGTTGGCCAGCGTGTTTATCGCCACGAATTACGAACGCAAATTTTTTGTTTGGAAAGGTCTCACGCGCAATGGCAAGAGTAAATTGTTGGAATTAATGGGAAAAGTGTTGGGAAACTATTATCATTCGATTCAGTCGGAGAATTTGTCACCCAACCATGGCGCCAATAACGCGACCCCAGAGCTAGCCTCTACTCTCTTTTCCTGTAGAATGGTCACGTGCGAGGAGTTGGAAAAACGATTAGACGAAAACCGGATAAAACAAATCACGGGCAACTCCTTTGTTACGTTTCGGAACATGTACGAACAAAATTCTGGAGGCATTCCGACTGCCAAATTGTTTGCAACGACCAACAACTATCCAGAGTGTAAGGCGACGGAAGCCTTTAAAGATCGTGTGGTGGCGATACCATTCGAAGCGGAATTTGTAGACGATGCTCCTAAAAAAACATCGGAGCAATTGGAAAAAAATACTTTTCAAAAAGATGTCTATGTGGTGGAACAGTCTTACCGAGGGGGGTTTCTAATGTTGTATTATCACCTAAAAAAACACATTAATCTTGAAAATGGGTTATTACCTTATCGACATACACCCGAGTACGTCACTGAATTTACAATAGATTATCTTATACACGCGGATATTTATGTCCAATTTAAAATACATATGGATGTCCAGTTAATGGTAGGGGGTCTCACAACGATGAATGATGTCAAATCAGCTATTCGTCAATATTTGAAAACAACCAAAAACACATCCTTTCACGAATCGGATTTATTAATTTCATTTGAAAAGGAATTTGGTCACCTCAGCCAAACGGACATCAAACTGGGTGCGTTTAATTTTACTAGTATGGTAGATGAAGAGGAACCCTCTCGAAAAAAAGCCAGAACCGACAATTATTCTTCTTTGGTGTTTTACGAAGGAGTCGTCATTAAAAATTTAAAACGGGCCAATACAGATTTATAGAAACAAAGAGATGTCTTGTAAAGAAGAATTTTACGATTTGAAGTTATTAAAGTTGAGTCGTTTACCGATTGACGAACTCGTCAAATCTAAGCATATAAGAGTGACGAATCGAATGCAAAATAAATTATGGAACATGTTTTACGATGTAACACCTGAAATTGTAAAAAAGTATAAAAATGAAGGAATCAATCACATAAAAGAGATTAAACAAAATTTGAGTTTGTATGGATACTTATATTTCGTAGCGCAACACAGTGATCAATGGTATAATGCTGCCTATTTTGACTACATTAATTTTCCACTGGCACAAAATAGACAGACCGTTTTGAAAAAGATAAAAGAAATGGCCCAAGAAGTAACTAAACCAAACAGTTGTGAATTTGATGTAACCTGTCTCTATTTGTTGTATTTTTATGCCTTGTTGGTGAATCCAGACATGAATTGGATAACGATTGACTATTTGTCAAATGGGAATAAGTATCATCAGTATGGAACGAGATTGAAAGGTAAAATGAAAATTGTTGTAAAGAAAACGTGGATGTAAAAAATCGAGCCACCCACTCAAAAAAAAAAAAAAAAAAAAAAAAAAAAAAAAAAAAAAAAATTTTTTTTTTTTTTTTTTTTTTTTTTTTTTAGGGTGGATGTGGCCTTTAAAAAAAAAAAAAAAAAAAAAAAAAAAATTTTTTTTTTTTTTTTTTTTTTTTTTTTTAGGGTGGGTGTGGCCTAAAAAAAAAAAAAAAAAAAAAAAAAAAAAAAAATTTTTTTTTTTTTTTTTTTTTTTTTTTTTTTTTTTTTTTAATAAAAGACCCTGCCAACAACCTACAGTTATTATTTCTTATATTTTCTTCAAACATGATTTACAACACTTGCGAGGGTTTTACTCTAGCAGAGGATGGAGTCGAAGTCATTGATAACATATTGACTCCAGAAGAGCTTTCAGCGCTTCAAGATAAAATGTGGCAATGGCTCAGCGACAAAACTAAATATTTATCAACTCCAATTGTAAAAAACAAACCGTTGACGTATAAATCAATATTTGAATTTTTTCCAAAGTCTGGAATGCTATTACAGAATTGGGATTTTGGACATAATCCCATGTCTTGGGCTATTCGTCAAAATCAAAAAGTTATCGATACATTTAGTAAAATTTGGAATACCGACGAATTATTAACTAGCTACGACGGTCTCAGCATATCTTTGCCATGCGAAATAACTAAGCGAGGTTGGTATCGAGGAACAGATAAACTCCATACAGATCAGTCGTTTATGAGAAATGGATTTGAATGCGTACAAGGGTTGGTCAATTTGTTCGACGTCAGTGAGGGAGACGCTACCCTTCGAGTGCTGAGAGGCAGTCATAAATTACACAAAGCGTTTCGAGAAAAATATCATATTAAAAATTCAAAAGACTGGTACATAATAACAGACGAACAGAAACGATTTTACATGGACAAATTAGGACACGATTCCGATATTTGCGTAAAAGCTAAAGCGGGTTCGCTTCTTTTATGGGACAGCAGAACGATTCATCAGGGCATACAACCTCAGCATTTCAGAGAAAAACCAAATATTCGCTGTGTATTGTATGTCTGTATGACACCGGCGTCTTTAGTATCCGAATCAGTATTAAAAACGCGAATACTACGTTTTGAACAGAGACGAACTTCCAATCATTGGCCCCATAAGATTCAAATTTTTCCGATAACGCCAAATACGTATGGAAAGCCTATACCTCGAGTAGAAAATGACGACTTCGAAGAAACCGCTTTAATGAGAAAGCTTGTTGGATATAATTATTTGGAGAAATTTGAGAATTCCAATTCAAAATGAAAAAGACTGCAGTAGGATTGTAAAAATAATTATAAATTGATCTGACAAAAAAGTAATACAGACAGATGCAAGGAGACAGCTGCTTCATTGTTAAAACTCATACGTGTTGTTGCCGGAGAGCAGCTACTTGCCAATGAGTCATCACGGGGATTCAATGCACCTGGTCCCTTTTGAAAGGTCCCATTCATCCAAACCAACTGCTTCATGGGCCGTTATACTGAAAGCGACAGCTGCTTCATTGTTCCATTGTTCCCCCATCCTGCACCTGGTCCCTTTTGAAAGGCCCCATTCATCCAAACCAAAGACAGCTGCTTCATGGTTGAATGCCTCAATGAGATTGGGGAGGGAACCGTTATACGTGAAAGCGACAGCTGCTGCTCACGTGAAAAAAAAAAAAAAAAAAAAAAAAAAAAAAAAAAAAAATTTTTTTTTTTTTTTTTTTTTTTTTTTTTTTTTTTAAATTTAACGTCGGACTGATGTTCATTTACTATCATACTGGACTAAGGTCATGTTGGCCTTTGTAATTCAAGTGCGCACTTACAAAGTGTTGTGTTTCGTGGGGGACGACGAGAGCGTTTATCTGAGTGCAAAAGATATTACACAATTGTTGCGGTATCGTGTCAAAGAGACTTTGATGGTGAAAGATATTATGGAAGCAACTTTGCCTGTCGGTCTGTTGAGAAAAAGAATCATCCCACAAGCAACTTTAATGACTGTGTTGAAAAAGTCTGAATACATTCAAGCCGATTGTTTGTACAAAATACTAACCAATGAAGAGAGGATCAGCGAAGTGGAGTGTGAATTCCTCTACGGTTGCCACATACCCATAATAACCGGAAGCAGTACAGCTGAATCGAAACCGTTTAATATTTGGTTGAACCATTACATCTATCCAAACGATTCCCCTCCACCTCCCTATTGTCCAGCTAGCAACTTAAACCTTTTTTGTTATGGAACTTTTCCCGAGACAATTACTCTATTTACAAATACTGAAGAACAATCATATGTAAAAATGGTTTATCCTGAATAAATTTTATTTTCAAGATATTACACATTGCCAGGATTCGGACTCGACCGTTTTGGCGAGGCGAGCATTATTTAAAAATATAACTGCCTCTTCATCCAAATGAAAATTAATTTCTTTATTTGTTAACATTGTATTCTCATCCGATCCTACGTTCAAATTGTAACATAAATTGTGTTTGGATAACATCAAGGCTAAACGTACGACACTTACATTCACATCAAAGGTGCGTTCTCCGACTTCCATGAAAAAATGGACCCATTCTTCCACGAGTGCCGGTAAATGTAATTTTTTGAGATGCGGATGACTCTCCTCCGATTTTGTGAGACACCACGTGTCCAACCCCCTCAAGTAAACTCTTCGTAAAGAATAATTTTTATTGTATTTGAAGGTTTCGATGACTCGAATGTTACTGTCTTCATTCAAATTGATAGTGGCCGACGACAAAAGGTAATTACCATTCAACACGGGTTCTTTGGTAGGTGTACCCTCAAAGAGGGGTTGGCTGAAGCAGAAAAAGGTTTCTCGGTACACCACGCCGATGACGACCGTATCCAATGTCACTTTTTTCATGTTGGTGTCGATGAGTAACGAGGAGAGTACAAACGAAATGGGTGTCCACAAGGTGGCGGGTACGTGATCGTATTCCACATAGCGCTCATAGGGTTGAGAGACATGGAGTACTCGGTTCGGACTGTTGCCGTTAATACTCAGAGCGACAAATTTAGAAGGATCTTTTTTTTGTTCGAGGAGACGCCCTCCCTCATACGTGAGTACAAAAGGATATTCGATAATTAAACCTAAATTGGTATCATTAATATATTTTTCACTCGTACGACGCGACAAGTTTTTATAGTAGGATAGCAACACGTCTTGGATCAAGAGTTCGGGTTTCCTGGAACTGAGTGTCTTCTGTATCTGACCCGTCGAGAGAATGTTTCCGCTGTAGAAACCGGCATCTGTCACGGGTTGAAACTTTATAAATTTAGGATTGGCTATGACCAACCTACTCAAATAAGGTATTGTCATGACGTCTCGACGAGATTGCCATTCCGATGCCAAATTGACTACGTAATCCATAGGTTCATTGGACAAAAAACAGATCCGATAAAAAGGTGTCTTTTCGCATTTATTGAAATAACATCCACCTGGGAAGGGCAAATCTAAATTATCCAAATACAACACTGTATTCTTGTAAAAGAATACATTGTCGTAAGTCGGTCTAATGTTACCCTCTAAATATTGGCAAATAATCTCTGGATTGTAAACATAGTAAGGCGTTGCATAAAATTGAAAGGTAGTGTTACTCTGAGTGTCTCGATTGACAGGATACACCAAACGATTGTTTCCGAGGCAAATGGTCCACAGATATTTTCGGTTACAAACAACGGAAGCCGGTACGTCCGATTTAAAAAAGGCTTTTAATGCCAATAAAAGAGGCTTATCCGAATCGATAGACACCGTTTCAGGGGGATACATTCTCATAAGGATCCAAGTTTCATAAGGAGAATATTCAAAATTAAAAATAATTATGTTACGTTTAAAATGGGAAACAGAAGCCTTGTGAAATTTACCATAATATAAACTGTACGTATTAAAGTTCATCGTACTTTATTTTACAAAAAAAGACACGACACAGTTTGAATTCAAATAGATTTATTTTATTACATTACAGTCATTCCATCCTCCATGGTCTAGTATCCATGTTTCCAATCTGCGTTTAACCAATTGGGAAAAGGAGTGAAACGTCACCATTACAAATGAGTGGGGTAAATTTTTACCCATACATAAGTTGGTCAGTTCTCCAACAAAAATAAAAAAAGTCATAATTCTGCTCCAGTTTATACCATGACTGAACACTTCATTGGCTAGACCAGATAAAATAGAGTCAATCGTATTTTCATCGACGCCATCAAGTCGCTCACAAATTCCTCGCAGACGGTCCGCACAATTTTTTTTGTAAGTATCCAGAGTGTTTATGACCTTTTCCAATACTTCTTTTTCCGTTTCATTGATTGCCGTCATAGGATTGTAGTAATACACTCTTAATAAATGAGCAAAAATATTTTCCAATATGAAATCCATTCTAACAGGATCCTCTTGAAGAGGTTTGTATACCTTCGAACCCATGGCTAAACTGAGAGAATCTGAAGCTTCCACACACATATATATCATTAAAAAAAAAAAAAAAAAAAAAAAAAAAAAAAAAAATTTTTTTTTTTTTTTTTTTTTTTTTTTTAAATTCTTTGGTAAAAGAATGGATTACATTTACGATAATAAATATCCTCTATTATATAATCGAATAATTTCTCTTTATTCAAAGTTTCTATAAATGCTTCAGATACAATGTCAAAAATCTTGTTGGGATTGTTGAATTTGGTAACACATTTAGCGACATACATCCCAGAATAAATTAAGCATTCCAAAATCAAAAACGGATACATTTTTCTAGATTTGAAGTTTTTATCTTTTAATAGGCGAGCAACGCGTGGTGAAACGTACTGTTTATGGATCTTATCTTTCAATTTTTCATGGACTTTTACCCATTTTTGAGGAGTTCTCCCAATACCTGGATATAGTGTAAAATATTCATTTAAGATATTTAAAATATAACGATACATAGTAAGTAAAGCTTCATCCAGTTCAGATATATCTACATCATCTATTATTGTAGTACATCTCCAATTAGCCAAATACATACACTCTCGGAGAAGTTGTTGGAAAATTTTTATGACATCGTCAATATCATAATATTGAATCCTCGTGCAAAGACTCATCTTCAACTAAAGTAAAAAAAATTTAATTTAAATTTAAAAAAAAAAAAAAAAAAAAAAAAAAAAAAAAAAAAATTTTTTTTTTTTTTTTTTTTTTTTTTTTTTTTTTTTTAATTAAGGTTAGAAATTTTTTTACATCATTTGAGAGGATGGATTATTTCAAAGAGGCTTTATCCTTTACCCGTTCCACCATTTTACATGGTTATTTTGGCCGGTATCCTTTTTTGGTTAAATTTTATTTAAATGCTATTCCAGAATTAGAACCCGTTTCTGAATTTGAGCCTATTTTTCGATACGGCAATCGTTTTTTATACCTTCTCATCGAACCGCCTTTCGACGTATGCATTCCTTCCAACCAATGGACCTTAGTGCTCACCAGTCACTTACATCTGCATTGGAATGCCCTCTGGACGCGCGTCGTTCATTGTCCCCACCCTCTCCACCACACCTCGTTGCCAGTCGAAGCATCTTCCGATCAAGAGGTCTTCTTACCTCCGACCTGTCATCCTTTCACCCCCCCTCTTTCCTCCCCTCGAATCGATCTCGCCTCCGTAGACGACGTCCATGAAGCCTATCTGAGGCTGTTGACTTTCTTGGACCACCCTTCTTCCCAGTGGTCCCTCTCGGTTCGGGAGGGTATGCGTCGGCACCTCTTACAACGAGCCCCGGAACTCGTTCCGATTTTAGGGTAGCTTTTTACGTTTGGAGGGGGGTTGTTGCAGTTTCGCTTTGCGTTCAGCCGCTACCCATTTCATGGCTTCTTCGCCCGCCATGTCCGCATAGAGGGCGGCACATCGTTGAATGTCTGGGTCCTGTGATTCGCGATTCTCCAGAGCCACTTCGATAATCTCTTTAATTTTTCCGGGATCTGTGTAGTAGGTGTACAAGGCTCGGACGGCTCCGTTGTGCTGAGCAAAAGCAGGAGCGAAAGCGTCGGACACGTACGCTTTGGGATGATTTCCGAGGACACCGTCGACCGCAAACCATCGACACGTGGCCGTGGCATCATATTTGTACCAACAGCAGGCAAATTTGGTGAGTTCTGAGGAATGGGGATTGTCTTTGGCCAAAACCCTTTCGACAGACGCTCGTTCGTCGTGCGAGAGGGTCGCCCGTAATTTCTCATAAGCGGTCAAAATGTCTTCATGAAAGGCTCGGAAGGCAGCGTCACCATAGTTGGGAGGAACGCGTGTATGCTCAAATATTTTTCGATACAATCGCTGGATGATAGTTTCCAACGTCAGGTAAGGATTGGTACTTTGATCCACCTCATGATGAAGAGCATGTTGAATAAGGGGTTCGATGGGATCCATGATGAACTCCATAACTTTTGGATAGACTATATATATTTGAAAAAAAAAAAAAAAAAAAAAAAAAAAAAAAAAAAAAAAATTTTTTTTTTTTTTTTTTTTTTTTTTTTTTTTTTAAATATATTTATACATATTTCAATTTTAATGAATAATAATTTATTTTCACCATGGCCTGTCATTACACTGCCCATATAACATTTGCTTCAAAAGGGGGAACTTGGATTCCATGGAACATGGCCTTTACATCCGTTGACTTCCCATTTGAGACTGTTACTATCGGTTTACTGACCGATAATCTTACATTTGAGTATAAAGATTTATATTACAATTATACTATAAGTCATTTTCTTAGATCTGAGGACATCAAATATGATTATTACGCTAATGAATGGGATGTGGAAGACATCATTTTAAAAGCATATGATTCTCACCTGAAGGAAGACGATAAAACTACTATTATTGAAGCGGTAGACCTACAAACTTATAACTATTTAAGAGAAATTTTACCAAATGTGACTTTTTCAAAATCCAATTCGCAAAGTGAAGACCTCACATTAGCTGCAGCGTTTAGAAAATATAAAAACCATCAATAATTTAAAAAAAAAAAAAAAAAAAAAATTTTTTTTTTTTTTTTTTTTTTTTTAAATATACTTTGTTAAAAAAAAAAAAAAAAAAAAAAAAAAAAAAAAAAAAATTTTTTTTTTTTTTTTTTTTTTTTTTTTTAAATGTAAACAGAACATTAAAAAAAAAAAAAAAAAAAAAAAAAAAAAATTTTTTTTTTTTTTTTTTTTTTTTCGATACTTCTATTTCAGGGTCTATCCCAGGGCAGCCATGGTTCGTACTTCTATTCCAGGGCAGCGATATTGTACCATTCTTGGATGTCTATGAGTACAACCTAAAACTCGTACACCTGTCTTCATTTTAACTATTTCAACATTTGGAAATTCACATATATTTTTAAAGAAATTGTATTGAAATTTTCCACGCACCTTTAATATATTGTCTTGTGGAAATAACAACTGATATTCATACATGAGCTGAATTCTCCAGGTGGCTTCTTGTAATTTAATAACAGCAACTGGAGAAATTGTGTTATATCGCTGACATGTAGAATTCGAAAATCGATCTTTGTTGTACATTCTAGATCTTGTCAAAACTGTATCTCTCATGGTCTGTTTGTAAAATGCAGGAGGAGCGATTTGAAATATATAAATTTGGTCTGGATTGTTAGCGAATGCAATTTCCAAAGGAAACAATAAGCCATCATAACAACTCATACAAACAACCTCGGCAAACATGTTTTTTAAGAAGAAACAAAAAATGTTTTATTTATTATATAAATCTTAAAAAAAAAAAAAAAAAAAAAAAAAAAAAAAAAAATTTTTTTTTTTTTTTTTTTTTTTTTTTTTTTTTTTAAATAAAGTTCTGTGAATATAAAGTTATGGCATCCTATCAATCTTTTTTAAAGTCCATTTTTGGTCATCATTATTCTCTTCATGCTCCCTACCTACACAAATTGAATTTATATTGTCTTTTTGTGGTGACCTTTACCGTGTCCCTCTGTGTCTATACTCTTTTCCAGTGTCAAAGCGCCTTCGATCGGACCTTTGAAGAGCGTGTGCATCTCATGCGCGTCAAATATGCCACGGCTCAACGTCCCGGCTATGATTAAACCCATTGTCAACAATTACGATGACCACGTCAATAATTTTATTGGTTTCTTACATCATAAACTTCAATGTCATTTGGAATATTTGGGACCGGATGACCTTCACCAACACATTTTACAAAAAACTGTGTACGCTTGTTCCGTCTACTATAAACCCAAGAAATATTTGAAAGATGTCTTTCCCGTCATGATTGGATCGCGTCTGGATTTCGCCATTCGGCAGGGCCAGCGTCTTTTTCAACAACCCTTACCTCCTCCCGCCGCCTCAGCGTCTCCTTTTGAAACCGTGGACATTGGTCAAGGTTTTTTCATCATCAATGGTTTTTTGCGCCACGTTCCCTATTTCTATACCAACGATCCGACCAACACGCATGTCATTCAGAAAAAAATGGTCCGGGTGTATTCCTACAACGAGCAGGATCGCGGCAAAGAACTGAGCTATTACATGGCTGACTTTCGAGGTCGACGCTATGGCGATTTGGTGGTGGTCCAGAACGACGGCTCCGAATCCTCCGAGGACCCTCATTTTTTTTCGCACTGCCCTTACCCGGTGCACCTGTCGGCCTACATGAAACAAATTTATCACGACGATCTCTTTGATATTGATCATCTGGGGAACAAAATTGTGGTGAGCCCCGGACATTTGTTCACCAAACTCTTTATCAAATATTTGTATGCTCCCCTTCGAGAGCACGACTGGAAGACGGCCAAGTCCAAACTGGCGATTGTGTGTCATTCGATCGAAACGGGCTGTCTCCTCCATGTCCTCTCCCGAAAGACCGTCTATTTCAAAGAGGGGAAATCGGCGGGTAAAATGACGCGCGAAATCCACGAGAGTCATCGCGAGATTGGCAACAATG
>CAWVNO010002286.1:0-42109 GCA_963930645.1 Salticus scenicus
GATGGGCATGTGAAACTGCGAAAAAAATTTTGAGAGCGTAGGACGGCTGCCGAAAGTCCGCGTAAAAACGCCCCCCGGGCCCAAAGTTTCACCGTGCAAAATTCCCGGTGATGTTATTATGAAACTAGAATATATTCCGCAGATTCTGAAAGTGATTGCGATCGTTAGACTCTTTTAGTTGCTTTAGAATCGTCGTTTGAAGATGGGCATGTGAAACTGCGAAAAAAATTTTGAGAGCGTAGGACGGCTGCCGAAAGTCCGCGTAAAAACGCCCCCCGGGCCCAAAGTTTCACCGTGCAAAATTCCCGGTGATGTTATTTTGAAACTAGAATATATTCCGCAGATTCTGAAAGTGATTGCGATCGTTAGACTCTTTTAGTTGCTTGGGAATCGTCGTTTGAAGATGGGCATGTGAAACTGCGAAAAAAATTTTGAGAGCGTAGGACGGCTGCCGAAAGTCCGCGTAAAAACGCCCCCCGGGCCCAAAGTTTCACCGTGCAAAATTCCCGGTGATGTTATTATGAAACTAGAATATATTCCGCAGATTCTGAAAGTGATTGCGATAGTTAGACTCTTTTAGTTGCTTGGGAATCGTCGTTTGAAGATGGGCATGTGAAACTGCGAAAAAAATTTTGAGAGCGTAGGACGGCTGCCGAAAGTCCGCGTAAAAACGCCCCCCGGGCCCAAAGTTTCACCGTGCAAAATTCCCGGTGCGGTTATTATGAAACTAGAATATATTCCGCAGATTCTGAAAGTGATTGCGATCGTTAGACTCTTTTAGTTGCTTGGGAATCGTCGTTTGAAGATGGGCATGTGAAACTGCGAAAAAAATTTTGAGAGCGTAGGACGGCTGCCGAAAGTCCGCGTAAAAACGCCCCCCGGGCCCAAAGTTTCACCGTGCAAAATTCCCGGTGATGTTATTATGAAACTAGAATATATTCCGCAGATTCTGAAAGTGATTGCGATCGTTAGACTCTTTTAGTTGCTTGGGAATCGTCGTTTGAAGATGGGCATGTGAAACTGCGAAAAAAATTTTGAGAGCGTAGGACGGCTGCCGAAAGTCCGCGTAAAAACGCCCCCCGGGCCCAAAGTTTCACCGTGCAAAATTCCCGGTGATGTTATTATGAAACTAGAATATATTCCGCAGATTCTGAAAGTGATTGCGATAGTTAGACTCTTTTAGTTGCTTGGGAATCGTCGTTTGAAGATGGGCATGTGAAACTGCGAAAAAAATTTTGAGAGCGTAGGACGGCTGCCGAAAGTCCGCGTAAAAACGCCCCCCGGGCCCAAAGTTTCACCGTGCAAAATTCCCGGTGCGGTTATTATGAAACTAGAATATATTCCGCAGATTTTGAAAGTGATTGCGATCGTTAGACTCTTTTAGTTGCTTGGGAATCGTCGTTTGAAGATGGGCATGTGAAACTGCGAAAAAAATTTTGAGAGCGTAGGACGGCTGCCGAAAGTCCGCGTAAAAACGCCCCCCGGGCCCAAAGTTTCACCGTGCAAAATTCCCGGTGATGTTATTATGAAACTAGAATATATTCCGCAGATTCTGAAAGTGATTGCGATCGTTAGACTCTTTTAGTTGCTTTGGAATCGTCGTTTGAAGATGGGCATGTGAAACTGCGAAAAAAATTTTGAGAGCGTAGGACGGCTGCCGAAAGTCCGCGTAAAAACGCCCCCCGGGCCCAAAGTTTCACCGTGCAAAATTCCCGGTGATGTTATTTTGAAACTAGAATATATTCCGCAGATTCTGAAAGTGATTGCGATCGTTAGACTCTTTTAGTTGCTTGGGAATCGTCGTTTGAAGATGGGCATGTGAAACTGCGAAAAAAATTTTGAGAGCGTAGGACGGCTGCCGAAAGTCCGCGTAAAAACGCCCCCCGGGCCCAAAGTTTCACCGTGCAAAATTCCCGGTGATGTTATTATGAAACTAGAATATATTCCGCAGATTCTGAAAGTGATTGCGATAGTTAGACTCTTTTAGTTGCTTGGGAATCGTCGTTTGAAGATGGGCATGTGAAACTGCGAAAAAAATTTTGAGAGCGTAGGACGGCTGCCGAAAGTCCGCGTAAAAACGCCCCCCGGGCCCAAAGTTTCACCGTGCAAAATTCCCGGTGATGTTATTATGAAACTAGAATATATTCCGCAGATTCTGAAAGTGATTGCGATCGTTAGACTCTTTTAGTTGCTTGGGAATCGTCGTTTGAAGATGGGCATGTGAAACTGCGAAAAAAATTTTGAGAGCGTAGGACGGCTGCCGAAAGTCCGCGTAAAAACGCCCCCCGGGCCCAAAGTTTCACCGTGCAAAATTCCCGGTGATGTTATTATGAAACTAGAATATATTCCGCAGATTCTGAAAGTGATTGCGATCGTTAGACTCTTTTAGTTGCTTGGGAATCGTCGTTTGAAGATGGGCATGTGAAACTGCGAAAAAAATTTTGAGAGCGTAGGACGGCTGCCGAAAGTCCGCGTAAAAACGCCCCCCGGGCCCAAAGTTTCACCGTGCAAAATTCCCGGTGATGTTATTATGAAACTAGAATATATTCCGCAGATTCTGAAAGTGATTGCGATAGTTAGAGGACTCTTTTAGTTGCTTGGAATCGTCGTTTGAAGATGGGCATGTGAAACTGCGAAAAAAATTTTGAGAGCGTAGGACGGCTGCCGAAAGTCCGCGTAAAAACGCCCCCCGGGCCCAAAGTTTCACCGTGCAAAATTCCCGGTGATGTTATTTATGAAACTAGAATATATTCCGCAGATTCTGAAAGTGAATTGCGATAGTTAGACTCTTTTAGTTGCTTGGGAATCGTCGTTTGAAGATGGGCATGTGAAATGCGAAAAATTTTGAGAGCGTAGGACGGCTGCCGAAGTCCGCATAAAAACGCCCCCCGGGCCCAAAGTTTCACCGTGCAAATTCCCGGTGCTGTTATTATGAAACTAGAATATATTCCGCAGATTTTGAAAGTGATTGCGATCGTGAGTATGGACTCTTTTAGTTGCTTGGGAATCGTCGTTTGAAGATGGGCATGTGAAACTGCGAAAAAAATTTTGAGAGCGTAGGACGGCTGCCGAAAGTCCGCGTAAAAACGCCCCCCGGGCCCAAAGTTTCACCGTGCAAAATTCCCGGTGATGTTATTATGAAACTAGAATATATTCCGCAGATTCTGAAAGTGATTGCGATAGTTAGACTCTTTTAGTTGCTTGGGAATCGTCGTTTGAAGATGGGCATGTGAAACTGCGAAAAAAATTTTGAGAGCGTAGGACGGCTGCCGAAAGTCCGCATAAAAACGCCCCCCGGGCCCAAAGTTTCACCGTGCAAAATTCCCGGTGCGGTTATTATGAAACTAGAATATATTCCGCAGATTTTGAAAGTGATTGCGATCGTTAGACTCTTTTAGTTGCTTGGGAATCGTCGTTTGGAAGATGGGCATGTGAAACTGCGAAAAAAATTTTGAGAGCGTAGGACGGCTGCCGAAAGTCCGCGTAAAAACGCCCCCCGGGCCCAAAGTTTCACCGTGCAAAATTCCCGGTGATGTTATTATGAAACTAGAATATATTCCGCAGATTCTGAAAGTGATTGCGATAGTTAGACTCTTTTAGTTGCTTGGGAATCGTCGTTTGAAGATGGGCATGTGAAACTGCGAAAAAAATTTTGAGAGCGTAGGACGGCTGCCGAAGTCCGCGTAAAAACGCCCCCCGGGCCCAAAGTTTCACCGTGCAAAATTCCCGGTGAGGTTATTATGAAACTAGAATATATTCCGCAGATTCTGAAAGTGATTGCGATCGTTAGACTCTTTTAGTTGCTTGGGAATCGTCGTTTGAAGATGGGCATGTGAAACTGCGAAAAAAATTTTGAGAGCGTAGGACGGCTGCCGAAAGTCCGCGTAAAACGCCCCCGGGCCCAAAGTTTCACCGTGCAAAATTCCCGGTGATGTTATTATGAAACTAGAATATATTCCGCAGATTCTGAAAGTGATTGCGATAGTTAGACTCTTTTAGTTGCTTGGGAATCGTCGTTTGAAGATGGGCATGTGAAACTGCGAAAAAAATTTTGAGAGCGTAGGACGGCTGCCGAAGTCCGCGTAAAAACGCCCCCCGGGCCCAAAGTTTCACCGTGCAAAATTCCCGGTGCGGTTATTATGAAACTAGAATATATTCCGCAGATTTTGAAAGTGATTGCGATCGTTAGACTCTTTTAGTTGCTTGGGAATCGTCGTTTGAAGATGGGCATGTGAAACTGCGAAAAAAATTTTGAGAGCGTAGGACGGCTGCCGAAAGTCCGCGTAAAAACGCCCCCCGGGCCCAAAGTTTCACCGTGCAAAATTCCCGGTGATGTTATTATGAAACTAGAATATATTCCGCAGATTCTGAAAGTGATTGCGATCGTTAGACTCTTTTAGTTGCTTGAGAATCGTCGTTTGAAGATGGGCATGTGAAACTGCGAAAAAAATTTTGAGAGCGTAGGACGGCTGCCGAAAGTCCGCGTAAAAACGCCCCCCGGGCCCAAAGTTTCACCGTGCAAAATTCCCGGTGATGTTATTTTGAAACTAGAATATATTCCGCAGATTCTGAAAGTGATTGCGATCGTTAGACTCTTTTAGTTGCTTGGGAATCGTCGTTTGAAAGATGGGCATGTGAAACTGCGAAAAAAATTTTGAGAGCGTAGGACGGCTGCCGAAAGTCCGCGTAAAAACGCCCCCCGGGCCCAAAGTTTCACCGTGCAAAATTCCCGGTGATGTTATTATGAAACTAGAATATATTCCGCAGATTCTGAAAGTGATTGCGATAGTTAGACTCTTTTAGTTGCTTGGGAATCGTCGTTTGAAGATGGGCATGTGAAACTGCGAAAAAAATTTTGAGAGCGTAGGACGGCTGCCGAAAGTCCGCGTAAAAACGCCCCCGGGCCCAAAGTTTCACCGTGCAAAATTCCCGGTGCGGTTATTATGAAACTAGAATATATTCCGCAGATTTTGAAAGTGATTGCGATCGTTAGACTCTTTTAGTTGCTTGGGAATCGTCGTTTGAAGATGGGCATGTGAAACTGCGAAAAAAATTTTGAGAGCGTAGGACGGCTGCCGAAAGTCCGCGTAAAAACGCCCCCCGGGCCCAAAGTTTCACCGTGCAAAATTCCCGGTGATGTTATTATGAAACTAGAATATATTCCGCAGATTCTGAAAGTGATTGCGATCATTAGACTCTTTTAGTTGCTTGGGAATCGTCGTTTGAAGATGGGCATGTGAAACTGCGAAAAAAATTTTGAGAGCGTAGGACGGCTGCCGAAAGTCCGCGTAAAAACGCCCCCCGGGCCCAAAGTTTCACCGTGCAAAATTCCCGGTGATGTTATTTTGAAACTAGAAGATATCCGCAGATTCTGAAAGTGATTGCGATCGTTAGACTCTTTTAGTTGCTTGGGAATCGTCGTTTGAAGATGGGCATGTGAAACTGCGAAAAAAATTTTGAGAGCGTAGGACGGCTGCCGAAAGTCCGCGTAAAAACGCCCCCCGGGCCCAAAGTTTCACCGTGCAAAATTCCCGGTGATGTTATTATGAAACTAGAATATATTCCGCAGATTCTGAAAGTGATTGCGATAGTTAGACTCTTTTAGTTGCTTGGGAATCGTCGTTTGAAGATGGGCATGTGAAACTGCGAAAAAAATTTTGAGAGCGTAGGACGGCTGCCGAAAGTCCGCGTAAAAACGCCCCCCGGGCCCAAAGTTTCACCGTGCAAAATTCCCGGTGCGGTTATTATGAAACTAGAATATATTCCGCAGATTTTGAAAGTGATTGCGATCGTTAGACTCTTTTAGTTGCTTGGGAATCGTCGTTTGAAGATGGGCATGTGAAACTGCGAAAAAAATTTTGAGAGCGTAGGACGGCTGCCGAAAGTCCGCGTAAAAACGCCCCCCGGGCCCAAAGTTTCACCGTGCAAAATTCCCGGTGATGTTATTATGAAACTAGAATATATTCCGCAGATTCTGAAAGTGATTGCGATCGTTAGACTCTTTTAGTTGCTTGGGAATCGTCGTTTGAAGATGGGCATGTGAAACTGCGAAAAAAATTTTGAGAGCGTAGGACGGCTGCCGAAAGTCCGCGTAAAAACGCCCCCCGGGCCCAAAGTTTCACCGTGCAAAATTCCCGGTGATGTTATTTTGAAACTAGAATATATTCCGCAGATTCTGAAAGTGATTGCGATCGTTAGACTCTTTTAGTTGCTTGGGAATCGTCGTTTGAAGATGGGCATGTGAAACTGCGAAAAAAATTTTGAGAGCGTAGGACGGCTGCCGAAAGTCCGCGTAAAAACGCCCCCCGGGCCCAAAGTTTCACCGTGCAAAATTCCCGGTGATGTTATTATGAAACTAGAATATATTCCGCAGATTCTGAAAGTGATTGCGATAGTTAGACTCTTTTAGTTGCTTGGGAATCGTCGTTTGAAGATGGGCATGTGAAACTGCGAAAAAAATTTTGAGAGCGTAGGACGGCTGCCGAAAGTCCGCGTAAAAACGCCCCCCGGGCCCAAAGTTTCACCGTGCAAAATTCCCGGTGCGGTTATTATGAAACTAGAATATATTCCGCAGATTTTGAAAGTGATTGCGATCGTTAGACTCTTTTAGTTGCTTGGGAATCGTCGTTTGAAGATGGGCATGTGAAACTGCGAAAAAAATTTTGAGAGCGTAGGACGGCTGCCGAAAGTCCGCGTAAAAACGCCCCCCGGGCCCAAAGTTTCACCGTGCAAAATTCCCGGTGATGTTATTATGAAACTAGAATATATTCCGCAGATTCTGAAAGTGATTGCGATCGTTAGACTCTTTTAGTTGCTTGGGAATCGTCGTTTGAAGATGGGCATGTGAAACTGCGAAAAAAATTTTGAGAGCGTAGGACGGCTGCCGAAAGTCCGCGTAAAAACGCCCCCCGGGCCCAAAGTTTCACCGTGCAAAATTCCCGGTGATGTTATTTTGAAACTAGAATATATTCCGCAGATTCTGAAAGTGATTGCGATCGTTAGACTCTTTTAGTTGCTTGGGAATCGTCGTTTGAAGATGGGCATGTGAAACTGCGAAAAAAATTTTGAGAGCGTAGGACGGCTGCCGAAAGTCCGCGTAAAAAACGCCCCCCGGGCCCAAAGTTTCACCGTGCAAAATTCCCGGTGATGTTATTATGAAACTAGAATATATTCCGCAGATTCTGAAAGTGATTGCGATAGTTAGACTCTTTTAGTTGCTTGGGAATCGTCGTTTGAAGATGGGCATGTGAAACTGCGAAAAAAATTTTGAGAGCGTAGGACGGCTGCCGAAAGTCCGCGTAAAAACGCCCCCCGGGCCCAAAGTTTCACCGTGCAAAATTCCCGGTGCGGTTATTATGAAACTAGAATATATTCCGCAGATTTTGAAAGTGATTGCGATCGTTAGACTCTTTTAGTTGCTTGGGAATCGTCGTTTGAAGATGGGCATGTGAAACTGTGAAAAAAATTTTGAGAGCGTAGGACGGCTGCCGAAAGTCCGCGTAAAAACGCCCCCCGGGCCCAAAGTTTCACCATGCAAAATTCCCGGTGATGTTATTATGAAACTAGAATATATTCCGCAGATTCTGAAAGTGATTGCGATCGTTAGACTCTTTTAGTTGCTTGGGAATCGTCGTTTGAAGATGGGCATGTGAAACTGCGAAAAAAATTTTGAGAGCGTAGGACGGCTGCCGAAAGTCCGCGTAAAAACGCCCCCCGGGCCCAAAGTTTCACCGTGCAAAATTCCCGGTGATGTTATTTTGAAACTAGAATATATTCCGCAGATTCTGAAAGTGATTGCGATCGTTAGACTCTTTTAGTTGCTTGGGAATCGTCGTTTGAAGATGGGCATGTGAAACTGCGAAAAAAATTTTGAGAGCGTAGGACGGCTGCCGAAAGTCCGCGTAAAAACGCCCCCCGGGCCCAAAGTTTCACCGTGCAAAATTCCCGGTGATGTTATTATGAAACTAGAATATATTCCGCAGATTCTGAAAGTGATTGCGATAGTTAGACTCTTTTAGTTGCTTGGGAATCGTCGTTTGAAGATGGGCATGTGAAACTGCGAAAAAAATTTTGAGAGCGTAGGACGGCTGCCGAAAGTCCGCGTAAAAACGCCCCCCGGGCCCAAAGTTTCACCGTGCAAAATTCCCGGTGCGGTTATTATGAAACTAGAATATATTCCGCAGATTTTGAAAGTGATTGCGATCGTTAGACTCTTTTAGTTGCTTGGGAATCGTCGTTTGAAGATGGGCATGTGAAATTGCGAAAAAAATTTTGAGAGCGTAGGACGGCTGCCGAAAGTCCGCGTAAAAACGCCCCCCGGGCCCAAAGTTTCACCGTGCAAAATTCCCGGTGATGTTATTATGAAACTAGAATATATTCCGCAGATTCTGAAAGTGATTGCGATCGTTAGACTCTTTTAGTTGCTTGGGAATCGTCGTTTGAAGATGGGCATGTGAAACTGCGAAAAAAATTTTGAGAGCGTAGGACGGCTGCCGAAAGTCCGCGTAAAAACGCCCCCCGGGCCCATAGTTTCACCGTGCAAAATTCCCGGTGATGTTATTTTGAAACTAGAATATATTCCGCAGATTCTGAAAGTGATTGCGATCGTTAGACTCTTTTAGTTGCTTGGGAATCGTCGTTTGAAGATGGGCATGTGAAACTGCGAAAAAAATTTTGAGAGCGTAGGACGGCTGCCGAAAGTCCGCGTAAAAACGCCCCCCGGGCCCAAAGTTTCACCGTGCAAAATTCCCGGTGATGTTATTATGAAACTAGAATATATTCCGCAGATTCTGAAAGTGATTGCGATAGTTAGACTCTTTTAGTTGCTTGGGAATCGTCGTTTGAAGATGGGCATGTGAAACTGCGAAAAAAATTTTGAGAGCGTAGGACGGCTGCCGAAAGTCCGCGTAAAAACGCCCCCCGGGCCCAAAGTTTCACCGTGCAAAATTCCCGGTGCGGTTATTATGAAACTAGAATATATTCCGCAGATTTTGAAAGTGATTGCGATCGTTAGACTCTTTTAGTTGCTTGGGAATCGTCGTTTGAAGATGGGCATGTGAAACTGCGAAAAAAATTTTGAGAGCGTAGGACGGCTGCCGAAAGTCCGCGTAAAAACGCCCCCCGGGCCCAAAGTTTCACCGTGCAAAATTCCCGGTGATGTTATTATGAAACTAGAATATATTCCGCAGATTCTGAAAGTGATTTCGATCGTTAGACTCTTTTAGTTGCTTGGGAATCGTCGTTTGAAGATGGGCATGTGAAACTGCGAAAAAAATTTTGAGAGCGTAGGACGGCTGCCGAAAGTCCGCGTAAAAACGCCCCCCGGGCCCAAAGTTTCACCGTGCAAAATTCCCGGTGATGTTATTTTGAAACTAGAATATATTCCGCAGATTCTGAAAGTGATTGCGATCGTTAGACTCTTTTAGTTGCTTGGGAATCGTCGTTTGAAGATGGGCATGTGAAACTGCGAAAAAAATTTTGAGAGCGTAGGACGGCTGCCGAAAGTCCGCGTAAAAACGCCCCCCGGGCCCAAAGTTTCACCGTGCAAAATTCCCGGTGATGTTATTATGAAACTAGAATATATTCCGCAGATTCTGAAAGTGATTGCGATAGTTAGACTCTTTTAGTTGCTTGGGAATCGTCGTTTGAAGATGGGCATGTGAAACTGCGAAAAAAATTTTGAGAGCGTAGGACGGCTGCCGAAAGTCCGCGTAAAAACGCCCCCTGGGCCCAAAGTTTCACCGTGCAAAATTCCCGGTGCGGTTATTATGAAACTAGAATATATTCCGCAAATTTTGAAAGTGATTGCGATCGTTAGACTCTTTTAGTTGCTTGGGAATCGTCGTTTGAAGATGGGCATGTGAAACTGCGAAAAAAATTTTGAGAGCGTAGGACGGCTGCCGAAAGTCCGCGTAAAAACGCCCCCCGGGCCCAAAGTTTCACCGTGCAAAATTCCCGGTGATGTTATTTTGAAACTAGAATATATTCCGCAGATTCTGAAAGTGATTGCGATCGTTAGACTCTTTTAGTTGCTTGGGAATCGTCGTTTGAAGATGGGCATGTGAAACTGCGAAAAAAATTTTGAGAGCGTAGGACGGCTGCCGAAAGTCCGCGTAAAAACGCCCCCCGGGCCCAAAGTTTCACCGTGCAAAATTCCCGGTGATGTTATTATGAAACTAGAATATATTCCGCAGATTCTGAAAGTGATTGCGATAGTTAGACTCTTTTAGTTGCTTGGAAATCGTCGTTTGAAGATGGGCATGTGAAACTGCGAAAAAAATTTTGAGAGCGTAGGACGGCTGCCGAAAGTCCGCGTAAAAACGCCCCCCGGGCCCAAAGTTTCACCGTGCAAAATTCCCGGTGATGTTATTTTGAAACTAGAATATATTCCGCAGATTCTGAAAGTGATTGCGATCGTTAGACTCTTTTAGTTGCTTGGGAATCGTCGTTTGAAGATGGGCATGTGAAACTGCGAAAAAAATTTTGAGAGCGTAGGACGGCTGCCGAAAGTCCGCGTAAAAACGCCCCCCGGGCCCAAAGTTTCACCGTGCAAAATTCCTGGTGATGTTATTATGAAACTAGAATATATTCCGCAGATTCTGAAAGTGATTGCGATAGTTAGACTCTTTTAGTTGCTTGGGAATCGTCGTTTGAAGATGGGCATGTGAAACTGCGAAAAAAATTTTGAGAGCGTAGGACGGCTGCCGAAAGTCCGCGTAAAAACGCCCCCCTGGCCCAAAGTTTCACCGTGCAAAATTCCCGGTGCGGTTATTATGAAACTAGAATATATTCCGCAGATTTTGAAAGTGATTGCGATCGTTAGACTCTTTTAGTTGCTTGGGAATCGTCGTTTGAAGATGGGCATGTGAAACTGCGAAAAAAATTTTGAGAGCGTAGGACGGCTGCCGAAAGTCCGCGTAAAAACGCCCCCCGGGCCCAAAGTTTCACCGTGCAAAATTCCCGGTGATGTTATTATGAAACTAGAATATATTCCGCAGATTCTGAAAGTGATTGTGATCGTTAGACTCTTTTAGTTGCTTGGGAATCGTCGTTTGAAGATGGGCATGTGAAACTGCGAAAAAAATTTTGAGAGCGTAGGACGGCTGCCGAAAGTCCGCGTAAAAACGCCCCCCGGGCCCAAAGTTTCACCGTGCAAAATTCCCGGTGATGTTATTTTGAAACTAGAATATATTCCGCAGATTCTGAAAGTGATTGCGATCGTTAGACTCTTTTAGTTGCTTGGGAATCGTCGTTTGAAGATGGGCATGTGAAACTGCGAAAAAAATTTTGAGAACGTAGGACGGCTGCCGAAAGTCCGCGTAAAAACGCCCCCCGGGCCCAAAGTTTCACCGTGCAAAATTCCCGGTGATGTTATTATGAAACTAGAATATATTCCGCAGATTCTGAAAGTGATTGCGATAGTTAGACTCTTTTAGTTGCTTGGGAATCGTCGTTTGAAGATGGGCATGTGAAACTGCGAAAAAAATTTTGAGAGCGTAGGACGGCTGCCGAAAGTCCGCGTAAAAACGCCCCCCGGGGCCAAAGTTTCACCGTGCAAAATTCCCGGTGCGGTTATTATGAAACTAGAATATATTCCGCAGATTTTGAAAGTGATTGCGATCGTTAGACTCTTTTAGTTGCTTGGGAATCGTCGTTTGAAGATGGGCATGTGAAACTGCGAAAAAATTTTGAGAGCGTAGGACGGCTGCCGAAAGTCCGCGTAAAAACGCCCCCCGGGCCCAAAGTTTCACCGTGCAAAATTCCCGGTGATGTTATTATGAAACTAGAATATATTCCGCAGATTCTGAAAGTGATTGCGATCGTTAGACTCTTTTAGTTGCTTGGGAATCGTCGTTTGAAGATGGGCATGTGAAACTGCGAAAAAAATTTTGAGAGCGTAGGACGGCTGCCGAAAGTCCGCGTAAAAACGCCCCCCGGGCCAAAGTTTCACCGTGCAAAATTCCCGGTGATGTTATTTTGAAACTAGAATATATTCCGCAGATTCTGAAAGTGATTGCGATCGTTAGACTCTTTTAGTTGCTTGGGAATCGTCGTTTGAAGATGGGCATGTGAAACTGCGAAAAAATTTTGAGAGCGTAGGACGGCTGCCGAAAGTCCGCGTAAAAACGCCCCCCGGCCCAAAGTTTCACCGTGCAAAATTCCCGGTGATGTTATTATGAAACTAGAATATATTCCGCAGATTCTGAAAGTGATTGCGATAGTTAGACTCTTTTAGTTGCTTGGGAATCGTCGTTTGAAGATGGGCATGTGAAACTGCGAAAAAAATTTTGAGAGCGTAGGACGGCTGCCGAAAGTCCGCGTAAATACGCCCCCCGGGCCCAAAGTTTCACCGTGCAAAATTCCCGGTGCGGTTATTATGAAACTAGAATATATTCCGCAGATTTTGAAAGTGATTGCGATCGTTAGACTCTTTTAGTTGCTTGGGAATCGTCGTTTGAAGATGTGCATGTGAAACTGCGAAAAAAATTTTGAGAGCGTAGGACGGCTGCCGAAAGTCCGCGTAAAAACGCCCCCCGGGCCCAAAGTTTCACCGTGCAAAATTCCCGGTGATGTTATTATGAAACTAGAATATATTCCGCAGATTCTGAAAGTGATTGCGATCGTTAGACTCTTTTAGTTGCTTGGGAATCGTCGTTTGAAGATGGGCATGTGAAACTGCGAAAAAAATTTGAGAGCGTAGGACGGCTGCCGAAAGTCCGCGTAAAAACGCCCCCCGGGCCCAAAGTTTCACCGTGCAAAATTCCCGGTGATGTTTATTTTGAAACTAGAATATATTCCGCAGATTCTGAAAGTGATTGCGATCGTTAGACTCTTTTAGTTGCTTGGGAATCATCGTTTGAAGATGGGCATGTGAAACTGCGAAAAAATTTTGAGAGCGTAGGACGGCTGCCGAAAGTCCGCGTAAAAACGCCCCCCGGGCCCAAAGTTTCACCGTGCAAAATTCCCGGTGATGTTATTATGAAACTAGAATATATTCCGCAGATTCTGAAAGTGATTGCGATAGTTAGACTCTTTTAGTTGCTTGGGAATCGTCGTTTGAAGATGGGCATGTGAAACTGCGAAAAAAATTTTGAGAGCGTAGGACGGCTGCCGAAAGTCCGCGTAAAAAACGCCCCCCGGGCCCAAAGTTTCACCGTGCAAAATTCCCGGTGCGGTTATTATGAAACTAGAATATATTCCGCAGATTTGAAAGTGATTGCGATCGTTAGACTCTTTAGTTGCCTGGGAATCGTCGTTTGAAGATGGGCATGTGAAACTGCGAAAAAAATTTTGAGAGCGTAGGACGGCTGCCGAAAGTCCGCGTAAAAACGCCCCCCGGGCCCAAAGTTCACCGTGCAAAATTCCCGGTGATGTTATTATGAAACTAGAATATATTCCGCAGATTCTGAAAGTGATTGCGATCGTTAGACTCTTTTAGTTGCTTGGGAATCGTCGTTTGAAGCATGGGCATGTGAAACTGCGAAAAAAATTTTGAGAGCGTAGGACGGCTGCCGAAAGTCGCGTAAAAACGCCCCCCGGCCCAAAGTTTCACCGTGCAAAATTCCCGGTGATGTTATTTTGAAAACTACAATATATTCCGCAGATTCTGAAAGTGATTGCGATCGTTAGACTCTTTTAGTTGCTTGGGAATCGTCGTTTGAAGATGGGCATGTGAAACTGCGAAAAAAATTTGAGAGCGTAGGACGGCTGCCGAAAGTCCGCGTAAAAAACGCCCCCCGGGCCAAAGTTTCACCGTGCAAAATTCCCGCTGCGGTTATTATGAAACTAGAATATATTCCGCAGATTTTGAAAGTGATTGCGATCGTTAGACTCTTTTAGTTGCTTGGAATCGTCGTTTGAAGATGGGCACGTGAAACTGCGAAAAAAATTTTGAGAGCGTAGAACGGCTGCCGAAAGTCCGCGTAAAAACGCCCCCCGGGCCCAAAGTTTCACCGTGCAAAATTCCCGGTGATGTTATTATGAAACTAGAATATATTCCGCAGATTCTGAAAGTGATTGCGATCGTTAGACTCTTTTAGTTGCTTGGGAATCGTCGTTTGAAGATGGGCATGTGAAACTGCGAAAAAAATTTTGAGAGCGTAGGACGGCTGCCGAAAGTCCGCGTAAAAACGCCCCCCGGGCCCAAAGTTTCACCGTGCAAAATTCCCGGTGATGTTATTTTGAAACTAGAATATATTCCGCAGATTCTGAAAGTGATTGCGATCGTTAGACTCTTTTAGTTGCTTGGGAATCGTCGTTTGAAGATGGGCATGTGAAACTGCGAAAAAAATTTTGAGAGCGTAGGACGGCTGCCGAAAGTCCGCGTAAAAACGCCCCCCGGGCCCAAAGTTTCACCGTGCAAAATTCCCGGTGATGTTATTATGAAACTAGAATATATTCCGCAGATTCTGAAAGTGATTGCGATAGTTAGACTCTTTTAGTTGCTTGGGAATCGTCGTTTGAAGATGGGCATGTGAAACTGCGAAAAAAATTTTGAGAGCGTAGGACGGCTGCCGAAAGTCCGCGTAAAAACGCCCCCCGGGCCCAAAGTTTCACCGTGCAAATTTCCCGGTGCGGTTATTATGAAACTAGAATATATTCCGCAGATTTTGAAAGTGATTGCGATCGTTAGACTCTTTTAGTTGCTTGGGAATCGTCGTTTGAAGATGGGCATGTGAAACTGCGAAAAAAATTTTGAGAGCGTAGGACGGCTGCCGAAAGTCCGCGTAAAAACACCCCCCGGGCCCAAAGTTTCACCGTGCAAAATTCCCGGTGATGTTATTATGAAACTAGAATATATTCCGCAGATTCTGAAAGTGATTGCGATCGTTAGACTCTTTTAGTTGCTTGGGAATCGTCGTTTGAAGATGGGCATGTGAAACTGCGAAAAAAATTTTGAGAGCGTAGGACGGCTGCCGAAAGTCCGCGTAAAAACGCCCCCCGGGCCCAAAGTTTCACCGTGCAAAATTCCCGGTGATGTTATTTTGAAACTAGAATATATTCCGCAGATTCTGAAAGTGATTGCGATCGTTAGACTCTTTTAGTTGCTTGGGAATCGTCGTTTGAAGATGGGCATGTGAAACTGCGAAAAAAATTTTGAGAGCGTAGGACGGCTGCCGAAAGTCCGCGTAAAAACGCCCCCCGGGCCCAAAGTTTCACCGTGCAAAATTCCCGGTGATGTTATTATGAAACTAGAATATATTCCGCAGATTCTGAAAGTGATTGCGATAGTTAGACTCTTTTAGTTGCTTGGGAATCGTCGTTTGAAGATGGGCATGTGAAACTGCGAAAAAAATTTTGAGAGCGTAGGACGGCTGCCGAAAGTCCGCGTAAAAACGCCCCCCGGGCCCAAAGTTTCACCGTGCAAAATTCCCGGTGCGGTTATTATGAAACTAGAATATATTCCGCAGATTTTGAAAGTGATTGCGATCGTTAGACTCTTTTAGTTGCTTGGGAATCGTCGTTTGAAGATGGGCATGTGAAACTGCGAAAAAAATTTTGAGAGCGTAGGACGGCTGCCGAAAGTCCGCGTAAAAACGCCCCCCGGGCCCAAAGTTTCACCGTGCAAAATTCCCGGTGCGGTTATTATGAAACTAGAATATATTCCGCAGATTCTGAAAGTGATTGCGATCGTTAGACTCTTTTAGTTGCTTGGGAATCGTCGTTTGAAGATGGGCATGTGAAACTGCGAAAAAAATTTTGAGAGCGTAGGACGGCTGCCGAAAGTCCGCGTAAAAACGCCCCCCGGGCCCAAAGTTTCACCGTGCAAAATTCCCGGTGATGTTATTTTGAAACTAGAATATATTCCGCAGATTCTGAAAGTGATTGCGATCGTTAGACTCTTTTAGTTGCTTGGGAATCGTCGTTTGAAGATGGGCATGTGAAACTGCGAAAAAAATTTTGAGAGCGTAGGACGGCTGCCGAAAGTCCGCGTAAAAACGCCCCCCGGGCCCAAAGTTTCACCGTGCAAAATTCCCGGTGATGTTATTATGAAACTAGAATATATTCCGCAGATTCTGAAAGTGATTGCGATAGTTAGACTCTTTTAGTTGCTTGGGAATCGTCGTTTGAAGATGGGCATGTGAAACTGCGAAAAAAATTTTGAGAGCGTAGGACGGCTGCCGAAAGTCCGCGTAAAAACGCCCCCCGGGCCCAAAGTTTCACCGTGCAAAATTCCCGCTGCGGTTATTATGAAACTAGAATATATTCCGCAGATTTTGAAAGTGATTGCGATCGTTAGACTCTTTTAGTTGCTTGGGAATCGTCGTTTGAAGATGGGCATGTGAAACTGCGAAAAAAATTTAGAGAGCGTAGAACGGCTGCCGAAAGTCCGCGTAAAAACGCCCCCCGGGCCCAAAGTTTCACCGTGCAAAATTCCCGGTGATGTTATTATGAAACTAGAATATATTCCGCAGATTCTGAAAGTGATTGCGATCGTTAGACTCTTTTAGTTGCTTGGGAATCGTCGTTTGAAGATGGGCATGTGAAACTGCGAAAAAAATTTTGAGAGCGTAGGACGGCTGCCGAAAGTCCGCGTAAAAACGCCCCCCGGGCCCAAAGTTTCACCGTGCAAAATTCCCGGTGATGTTATTATGAAACTAGAATATATTCCGCAGATTCTGAAAGTGATTGCGATAGTTAGACTCTTTTAGCTGCTTGGGAATCGTCGTTTGAAGATGGGCATGTGAAACTGCGAAAAAAATTTTGAGAGCGTAGGACGGCTGCCGAAAGTCCGCGTAAAAACGCCCCCCGGGCCCAAAGTTTCACCGTGCAAAATTCCCGGTGCGGTTATTATGAAACTAGAATATATTCCGCAGATTTTGAAAGTGATTGCGATCGTTAGACTCTTTTAGTTGCTTGGGAATCGTCGTTTGAAGATGGGCATGTGAAACTGCGAAAAAAATTTTGAGAGCGTAGGACGGCTGCCGAAAGTCCGTGTAAAAACGCCCCCCGGGCCCAAAGTTTCACCGTGCAAAATTCCCGGTGATGTTATTTTGAAACTAGAATATATTCCGCAGATTCTGAAAGTGATTGCGATCGTTAGACTCTTTTAGTTGCTTGGGAATCGTCGTTTGAAGATGGGCATGTGAAACTGCGAAAAAAATTTTGAGAGCGTAGGACGGCTGCCGAAAGTCCGCGTAAAAACGCCCCCCGGGCCCAAAGTTTCACCGTGCAAAATTCCCGGTGATGTTATTATGAAACTAGAATATATTCCGCAGATTCTGAAAGTGATTGCGATAGTTAGACTCTTTTAGTTGCTTGGGAATCGTCGTTTGAAGATGGGCATGTGAAACTGCGAAAAATATTTTGAGAGCGTAGGACGGCTGCCGAAAGTCCGCGTAAAAACGCCCCCCGGGCCCAAAGTTTCACCGTGCAAAATTCCCGGTGCGGTTATTATGAAACTAGAATATATTCCGCAGATTTTGAAAGTGATTGCGATCGTTAGACTCTTTTAGTTGCTTGGGAATCGTCGTTTGAAGATGGGCATGTGAAACTGCGAAAAAAATTTTGAGAGCGTAGGACGGCTGCCGAAAGTCCGCGTAAAAACGCCCCCCGGGCCCAAAGTTTCACCGTGCAAAATTCCCGGTGCGGTTATTATGAAACTAGAATATATTCCGCAGATTTTGAAAGTGATTGCGATCGTTAGACTCTTTTAGTTGCTTGGGAATCGTCGTTTGAAGATGGGCATGTGAAACTGCGAAAAAAATTTTGAGAGCGTAGGACGGCTGCCGAAAGTCCGCGTAAAAACGCCCCCCGGGCCCAAAGTTTCACCGTGCAAAATTCCCGGTGCGGTTATTATGAAACTAGAATATATTCCGCAGATTTTGAAAGTGATTGCGATCGTTAGACTCTTTTAGTTGCTTGGGAATCGTCGTTTGAAGATGGGCATGTGAAACTGCGAAAAAATTTTTGAGAGCGTAGGACGGCTGCCGAAAGTCCGCGTAAAAACGCCCCCCGGGCCCAAAGTTTCACCGTGCAAAATTCCCGGTGATGTTATTATGAAACTAGAATATATTCCGCAGATTCTGAAAGTGATTGCGATCGTTAGACTCTTTTAGTTGCTTGGGAATCGTCGTTTGAAGATGGGCATGTGAAACTGCGAAAAAAATTTTGAGAGCGTAGGACGGCTGCCGAAAGTCCGCGTGAAAACGCCCCCCGGGCCCAAAGATTCACCGTGCAAAATTCCCGGTGATGTTATTATGAAACTAGAATATATTCCGCAGATTCTGAAAGTGATTGCGATAGTTAGACTCTTTTAGTTGCTTGGGAATCGTCGTTTGAAGATGGGCATGTGAAACTGCGAAAAAAATTTTGAGAGCGTAGGACGGCTGCCGAAAGTCCGCGTAAAAACGCCCCCCGGGCCCAAAGTTTCACCGTGCAAAATTCCCGGTGCGGTTATTATGAAACCAGAATATATTCCGCAGATTTTGAAAGTGATTGCGATCGTTAGACTCTTTTAGTTGCTTGGGAATCGTCGTTTGAAGATGGGCATGTGAAACTGCGAAAAAAATTTTGAGAGCGTAGGACGGCTGCCGAAAGTCCGCGTAAAAACGCCCCCCGGGCCCAAAGTTTCACCGTGCAAAATTCCCGGTGATGTTATTTTGAAACTAGAATATATTCCGCAGATTCTGAAAGTGATTGCGATCGTTAGACTCTTTTAGTTGCTTGAGAATCGTCGTTTGAAGATGGGCATGTGAAACTGCGAAAAAAATTTTGAGAGCGTAGGACGGCTGCCGAAAGTCCGCGTAAAAACGCCCCCCGGGCCCAAAGTTTCACCGTGCAAAATTCCCGGTGATGTTATTATGAAACTAGAATATATTCCGCAGATTCTGAAAGTGATTGCGATCGTTAGACTCTTTTAGTTGCTTGGGAATCGTCGTTTGAAGATGGGCATGTGAAACTGCGAAAAAAATTTTGAGAGCGTAGGACGGCTGCCGAAAGTCCGCGTAAAAACGCCCCCCGGGCCCAAAGTTTCACCGTGCAAAATTCCCGGTGATGTTATTATGAAACTAGAATATATTCCGCAGATTCTGAAAGTGATTGCGATAGTTAGACTCTTTTAGTTGCTTGGGAATCGTCGTTTGAAGATGGGCATGTGAAACTGCGAAAAAAATTTTGAGAGCGTAGGACGGCTGCCGAAAGTCCGCGTAAAAACGCCCCCCGGGCCCAAAGTTTCACCGTGCAAAATTCCCGGTGATGTTATTATGAAACTAGAATATATTCCGCAGATTCTGAAAGTGATTGCGATAGTTAGACTCTTTTAGTTGCTTGGGAATCGTCGTTTGAAGATGGGCATGTGAAACTGCGAAAAAAATTTTGAGAGCGTAGGACGGCTGCCGAAAGTCCGCGTAAAAACGCCCCCCGGGCCCAAAGTTTCACCGTGCAAAATTCCCGGTGCGGTTATTATGAAACTAGAATATATTCCGCAGATTTTGAAAGTGATTGCGATCGTTAGACTCTTTTAGTTGCTTGGGAATCGTCGTTTGAAGATGGGCATGTGAAACTGCGAAAAAAATTTTGAGAGCGTAGGACGGCTGCCGAAAGTCCGCGTAAAAACGCCCCCCGGGCCCAAAGTTTCACCGTGCAAAATTCCCGGTGATGTTATTATGAAACTAGAATATATTCCGCAGATTCTGAAAGTGATTGCGATCGTTAGACTCTTTTAGTTGCTTGGGAATCGTCGTTTGAAGATGGGCATGTGAAACTGCGAAAAAAATTTTGAGAGCGTAGGACGGCTGCCGAAAGTCCGCGTAAAAACGCCCCCCGGGCCCAAAGTTTCACCGTGCAAAATTCCCGGTGATGTTATTTTGAAACTAGAATATATTCCGCAGATTCTGAAAGTGATTGCGATCGTTAGACTCTTTTAGTTGCTTGGGAATCGTCGTTTGAAGATGGGCATGTGAAACTGCGAAAAAAATTTTGAGAGCGTAGGACGGCTGCCGAAAGTCCGCGTGAAAACGCCCCCCGGGCCCAAAGATTCACCGTGCAAAATTCCCGGTGATGTTATTATGAAACTAGAATATATTCCGCAGATTCTGAAAGTGATTGCGATAGTTAGACTCTTTTAGTTGCTTGGGAATCGTCGTTTGAAGATGGGCATGTGAAACTGCGAAAAAAATTTTGAGAGCGTAGGACGGCTGCCGAAAGTCCGCGTAAAAACGCCCCCCGGGCCCAAAGTTTCACCGTGCAAAATTCCCGGTGCGGTTATTATGAAACCAGAATATATTCCGCAGATTTTGAAAGTGATTGCGATCGTTAGACTCTTTTAGTTGCTTGGGAATCGTCGTTTGAAGATGGGCATGTGAAACTGCGAAAAAAATTTTGAGAGCGTAGGACGGCTGCCGAAAGTCCGCGTAAAAACGCCCCCCGGGCCCAAAGTTTCACCGTGCAAAATTCCCGGTGATGTTATTTTGAAACTAGAATATATTCCGCAGATTCTGAAAGTGATTGCGATCGTTAGACTCTTTTAGTTGCTTGAGAATCGTCGTTTGAAGATGGGCATGTGAAACTGCGAAAAAAATTTTGAGAGCGTAGGACGGCTGCCGAAAGTCCGCGTAAAAACGCCCCCCGGGCCCAAAGTTTCACCGTGCAAAATTCCCGGTGATGTTATTATGAAACTAGAATATATTCCGCAGATTCTGAAAGTGATTGCGATCGTTAGACTCTTTTAGTTGCTTGGGAATCGTCGTTTGAAGATGGGCATGTGAAACTGCGAAAAAAATTTTGAGAGCGTAGGACGGCTGCCGAAAGTCCGCGTAAAAACGCCCCCCGGGCCCAAAGTTTCACCGTGCAAAATTCCCGGTGATGTTATTATGAAACTAGAATATATTCCGCAGATTCTGAAAGTGATTGCGATAGTTAGACTCTTTTAGTTGCTTGGGAATCGTCGTTTGAAGATGGGCATGTGAAACTGCGAAAAAAATTTTGAGAGCGTAGGACGGCTGCCGAAAGTCCGCGTAAAAACGCCCCCCGGGCCCAAAGTTTCACCGTGCAAAATTCCCGGTGATGTTATTATGAAACTAGAATATATTCCGCAGATTCTGAAAGTGATTGCGATAGTTAGACTCTTTTAGTTGCTTGGGAATCGTCGTTTGAAGATGGGCATGTGAAACTGCGAAAAAAATTTTGAGAGCGTAGGACGGCTGCCGAAAGTCCGCGTAAAAACGCCCCCCGGGCCCAAAGTTTCACCGTGCAAAATTCCCGGTGCGGTTATTATGAAACTAGAATATATTCCGCAGATTTTGAAAGTGATTGCGATCGTTAGACTCTTTTAGTTGCTTGGGAATCGTCGTTTGAAGATGGGCATGTGAAACTGCGAAAAAAATTTTGAGAGCGTAGGACGGCTGCCGAAAGTCCGCGTAAAAACGCCCCCCGGGCCCAAAGTTTCACCGTGCAAAATTCCCGGTGATGTTATTATGAAACTAGAATATATTCCGCAGATTCTGAAAGTGATTGCGATCGTTAGACTCTTTTAGTTGCTTGGGAATCGTCGTTTGAAGATGGGCATGTGAAACTGCGAAAAAAATTTTGAGAGCGTAGGACGGCTGCCGAAAGTCCGCGTAAAAACGCCCCCCGGGCCCAAAGTTTCACCGTGCAAAATTCCCGGTGATGTTATTTTGAAACTAGAATATATTCCGCAGATTCTGAAAGTGATTGCGATCGTTAGACTCTTTTAGTTGCTTGGGAATCGTCGTTTGAAGATGGGCATGTGAAACTGCGAAAAAAATTTTGAGAGCGTAGGACGGCTGCCGAAAGTCCGCGTGAAAACGCCCCCCGGGCCCAAAGATTCACCGTGCAAAATTCCCGGTGATGTTATTATGAAACTAGAATATATTCCGCAGATTCTGAAAGTGATTGCGATAGTTAGACTCTTTTAGTTGCTTGGGAATCGTCGTTTGAAGATGGGCATGTGAAACTGCGAAAAAAATTTTGAGAGCGTAGGACGGCTGCCGAAAGTCCGCGTAAAAACGCCCCCCGGGCCCAAAGTTTCACCGTGCAAAATTCCCGGTGCGGTTATTATGAAACCAGAATATATTCCGCAGATTTTGAAAGTGATTGCGATCGTTAGACTCTTTTAGTTGCTTGGGAATCGTCGTTTGAAGATGGGCATGTGAAACTGCGAAAAAAATTTTGAGAGCGTAGGACGGCTGCCGAAAGTCCGCGTAAAAACGCCCCCCGGGCCCAAAGTTTCACCGTGCAAAATTCCCGGTGATGTTATTTTGAAACTAGAATATATTCCGCAGATTCTGAAAGTGATTGCGATCGTTAGACTCTTTTAGTTGCTTGAGAATCGTCGTTTGAAGATGGGCATGTGAAACTGCGAAAAAAATTTTGAGAGCGTAGGACGGCTGCCGAAAGTCCGCGTAAAAACGCCCCCCGGGCCCAAAGTTTCACCGTGCAAAATTCCCGGTGATGTTATTATGAAACTAGAATATATTCCGCAGATTCTGAAAGTGATTGCGATCGTTAGACTCTTTTAGTTGCTTGGGAATCGTCGTTTGAAGATGGGCATGTGAAACTGCGAAAAAAATTTTGAGAGCGTAGGACGGCTGCCGAAAGTCCGCGTAAAAACGCCCCCCGGGCCCAAAGTTTCACCGTGCAAAATTCCCGGTGATGTTATTATGAAACTAGAATATATTCCGCAGATTCTGAAAGTGATTGCGATAGTTAGACTCTTTTAGTTGCTTGGGAATCGTCGTTTGAAGATGGGCATGTGAAACTGCGAAAAAAATTTTGAGAGCGTAGGACGGCTGCCGAAAGTCCGCGTAAAAACGCCCCCCGGGCCCAAAGTTTCACCGTGCAAAATTCCCGGTGATGTTATTATGAAACTAGAATATATTCCGCAGATTCTGAAAGTGATTGCGATAGTTAGACTCTTTTAGTTGCTTGGGAATCGTCGTTTGAAGATGGGCATGTGAAACTGCGAAAAAAATTTTGAGAGCGTAGGACGGCTGCCGAAAGTCCGCGTAAAAACGCCCCCCGGGCCCAAAGTTTCACCGTGCAAAATTCCCGGTGCGGTTATTATGAAACTAGAATATATTCCGCAGATTTTGAAAGTGATTGCGATCGTTAGACTCTTTTAGTTGCTTGGGAATCGTCGTTTGAAGATGGGCATGTGAAACTGCGAAAAAAATTTTGAGAGCGTAGGACGGCTGCCGAAAGTCCGCGTAAAAACGCCCCCCGGGCCCAAAGTTTCACCGTGCAAAATTCCCGGTGATGTTATTATGAAACTAGAATATATTCCGCAGATTCTGAAAGTGATTGCGATCGTTAGACTCTTTTAGTTGCTTGGGAATCGTCGTTTGAAGATGGGCATGTGAAACTGCGAAAAAAATTTTGAGAGCGTAGGACGGCTGCCGAAAGTCCGCGTAAAAACGCCCCCCGGGCCCAAAGTTTCACCGTGCAAAATTCCCGGTGATGTTATTTTGAAACTAGAATATATTCCGCAGATTCTGAAAGTGATTGCGATCGTTAGACTCTTTTAGTTGCTTGGGAATCGTCGTTTGAAGATGGGCATGTGAAACTGCGAAAAAAATTTTGAGAGCGTAGGACGGCTGCCGAAAGTCCGCGTAAAAACGCCCCCCGGGCCCAAAATTTCACCGTGCAAAATTCCCGGTGATGTTATTATGAAACTAGAATATATTCCGCAGATTCTGAAAGTGATTGCGATAGTTAGACTCTTTTAGTTGCTTGGGAATCGTCGTTTGAAGATGGGCATGTGAAACTGCGAAAAAAATTTTGAGAGCGTAGGACGGCTGCCGAATGTCCGCGTAAAAACGCCCCCCGGGCCCAAAGTTTCACCGTGCAAAATTCCCGGTGCGGTTATTATGAAACTAGAATATATTCCGCAGATTTTTAAAGTGATTGCGATCGTTAGACTCTTTTAGTTGCTTGGGAATCGTCGTTTGAAGATGGGCATGTGAAACTGCGAAAAAAATTTTGAGAGCGTAGGACGGCTGCCGAAAGTCCGCGTAAAAACGCCCCCCGGGCCCAAAGTTTCACCGTGCAAAATTCCCGGTGATGTTATTATGAAACTAGAATATATTCCGCAGATTCTGAAAGTGATTGCGATCGTTAGACTCTTTTAGTTGCTTGGGAATCGTCGTTTGAAGATGGGCATGTGAAACTGCGAAAAAAATTTTGAGAGCGTAGGACGGCTGCCGAAAGTCCGCGTAAAAACGCCCCCCGGGCCCAAAGTTTCACCGTGCAAAATTCCCGGTGATGTTATTTTGAAACTAGAATATATTCCGCAGATTCTGAAAGTGATTGCGATCGTTAGACTCTTTTAGTTGCTTGGGAATCGTCGTTTGAAGATGGGCATGTGAAACTGCGAAAAAAATTTTGAGAGCGTAGGACGGCTGCCGAAAGTCCGCGTAAAAACGCCCCCCGGGCCCAAAGTTTCACCGTGCAAAATTCCCGGTGATGTTATTATGAAACTAGAATATATTCCGCAGATTCTGAAAGTGATTGCGATAGTTAGACTCTTTTAGTTGCTTGGGAATCGTCGTTTGAAGATGGGCATGTGAAACTGCGAAAAAAATTTTGAGAGCGTAGGACGGCTGCCGAAAGTCCGCGTAAAAACGCCCCCCGGGCCCAAAGTTTCACCGTGCAAAATTCCCGGTGCGGTTATTATGAAACTAGAATATATTCCGCAGATTTTGAAAGTGATTGCGATCGTTAGACTCTTTTAGTTGCTTGGGAATCGTCGTTTGAAGATGGGCATGTGAAACTGCGAAAAAAATTTTGAGAGCGTAGGACGGCTGCCGAAAGTCCGCGTAAAAACGCCCCCCGGGCCCAAAGTTTCACCGTGCAAAATTCCCGGTGATGTTATTTTGAAACTAGAATATATTCCGCAGATTCTGAAAGTGATTGCGATCGTTAGACTCTTTTAGTTGCTTGGGAATCGTCGTTTGAAGATGGGCATGTGAAACTGCGAAAAAAATTTTGAGAGCGTAGGACGGCTGCCGAAAGTCCGCGTAAAAACGCCCCCCGGGCCCAAAGTTTCACCGTGCAAAATTCCCGGTGATGTTATTATGAAACTAGAATATATTCCGCAGATTCTGAAAGTGATTGCGATCGTTAGACTCTTTTAGTTGCTTGGGAATCGTCGTTTGAAGATGGGCATGTGAAACTGCGAAAAAAATTTTGAGAGCGTAGGACGGCTGCCGAAAGTCCGCGTAAAAACGCCCCCCGGGCCCAAAGTTTCACCGTGCAAAATTCCCGGTGATGTTATTATGAAACTAGAATATATTCCGCAGATTCTGAAAGTGATTGCGATAGTTAGACTCTTTTAGTTGCTTGGGAATCGTCGTTTGAAGATGGGCATGTGAAACTGCGAAAAAAATTTTGAGAGCGTAGGACGGCTGCCGAAAGTCCGCGTAAAAACGCCCCCCGGGCCCAAAGTTTCACCGTGCAAAATTCCCGGTGCGGTTATTATGAAACTAGAATATATTCCGCAGATTTTGAAAGTGATTGCGTTCGTTAGACTCTTTTAGTTGCTTGGGAATCGTCGTTTGAAGATGGGCATGTGAAACTGCGAAAAAAATTTTGAGAGCGTAGGACGGCTGCCGAAAGTCCGCGTAAAAACGCCCCCCGGGCCCAAAGTTTCACCGTGCAAAATTCCCGGTGATGTTATTTTGAAACTAGAATATATTCCGCAGATTCTGAAAGTGATTGCGATCGTTAGACTCTTTTAGTTGCTTGGGAATCGTCGTTTGAAGATGGGCATGTGAAACTGCGAAAAAAATTTTGAGAGCGTAGGACGGCTGCCGAAAGTCCGCGTAAAAACGCCCCCCGGGCCCAAAGTTTCACCGTGCAAAATTCCCGGTGATGTTATTATGAAACTAGAATATATTCCGCAGATTCTGAAAGTGATTGCGATCGTTAGACTCTTTTAGTTGCTTGGGAATCGTCGTTTGAAGATGGGCATGTGAAACTGCGAAAAAAATTTTGAGAGCGTAGGACGGCTGCCGAAAGTCCGCGTAAAAACGCCCCCCGGGCCCAAAGTTTCACCGTGCAAAATTCCCGGTGATGTTATTATGAAACTAGAATATATTCCGCAGATTCTGAAAGTGATTGCGATAGTTAGACTCTTTTAGTTGCTTGGGAATCGTCGTTTGAAGATGGGCATGTGAAACTGCGAAAAAAATTTTGAGAGCGTAGGACGGCTGCCGAAAGTCCGCGTAAAAACGCCCCCCGGGCCCAAAGTTTCACCGTGCAAAATTCCCGGTGCGGTTATTATGAAACTAGAATATATTCCGCAGATTTTGAAAGTGATTGCGTTCGTTAGACTCTTTTAGTTGCTTGGGAATCGTCGTTTGAAGATGGGCATGTGAAACTGCGAAAAAAATTTTGAGAGCGTAGGACGGCTGCCGAAAGTCCGCGTAAAAACGCCCCCCGGGCCTAAAGTTTCACCGTGCAAAATTCCCGGTGATGTTATTATGAAACTAGAATATATTCCGCAGATTCTGAAAGTGATTGCGATCGTTAGACTCTTTTAGTTGCTTGAAAATCGTCGTTTGAAGATGGGCATGTGAAACTGCGAAAAAAATTTTGAGAGCGTAGGACGGCTGCCGAAAGTCCGCGTAAAAACGCCCCCCGGGCCCAAAGTTTCACCGTGCAAAATTCCCGGTGATGTTATTTTGAAACTAGAATATATTCCGCAGATTCTGAAAGTGATTGCGATCGTTAGACTCTTTTAGTTGCTTGGGAATCGTCGTTTGAAGATGGGCATGTGAAACTGCGAAAAAAATTTTGAGAGCGTAGGACGGCTGCCGAAAGTCCGCGTAAAAACGCCCCCCGGGCCCAAAGTTTCACCGTGCAAAATTCCCGGTGATGTTATTATGAAACTAGAATATATTCCGCAGATTCTGAAAGTGATTGCGATAGTTAGACTCTTTTAGTTGCTTGGGAATCGTCGTTTGAAGATGGGCATGTGAAACTGCGAAAAAAATTTTGAGAGCGTAGGACGGCTGCCGAAAGTCCGCGTAAAAACGCCCCCCGGGCCCAAAGTTTCACCGTGCAAAATTCCCGGTGCGGTTATTATGAAACTAGAATATATTCCGCAGATTTTGAAAGTGATTGCGATCGTTAGACTCTTTTAGTTGCTTGGGAATCGTCGTTTGAAGATGGGCATGTGAAACTGCGAAAAAAATTTTGAGAGCGTAGGACGGCTGCCGAAAGTCCGCGTAAAAACGCCCCCCGGGCCCAAAGTTTCACCGTGCAAAATTCCCGGTGATGTTATTATGAAACTAGAATATATTCCGCAGATTCTGAAAGTGATTGCGATCGTTAGACTCTTTTAGTTGCTTGGGAATCGTCGTTTGAAGATGGGCATGTGAAACTGCGAAAAAAATTTTGAGAGCGTAGGACGGCTGCCGAAAGTCCGCGTAAAAACGCCCCCCGGGCCCAAAGTTTCACCGTGCAAAATTCCCGGTGATGTTATTTTGAAACTAGAATATATTCCGCAGATTCTGAAAGTGATTGCGATCGTTAGACTCTTTTAGTTGCTTGGGAATCGTCGTTTGAAGATGGGCATGTGAAACTGCGAAAAAAATTTTGAGAGCGTAGGACGGCTGCCGAAAGTCCGCGTAAAAACGCCCCCCGGGCCCAAAGTTTCACCGTGAAAAATTCCCGGTGATGTTATTATGAAACTAGAATATATTCCGCAGATTCTGAAAGTGATTGCGATCGTTAGACTCTTTTAGTTGCTTGGGAATCGTCGTTTGAAGATGGGCATGTGAAACTGCGAAAAAAATTTTGAGAGCGTAGGACGGCTGCCGAAAGTCCGCGTAAAAACGCCCCCCGGGCCCAAAGTTTCACCGTGCAAAATTCCCGGTGATGTTATTATGAAACTAGAATATATTCCGCAGATTTTGAAAGTGATTGCGTTCGTTAGACTCTTTTAGTTGCTTGGGAATCGTCGTTTGAAGATGGGCATGTGAAACTGCGAAAAAAATTTTGAGAGCGTAGGACGGCTGCCGAAAGTCCGCGTAAAAACGCCCCCCGGGCCTAAAGTTTCACCGTGCAAAATTCCCGGTGATGTTATTATGAAACTAGAATATTTTCCGCAGATTCTGAAAGTGATTGCGATCGTTAGACTCTTTTAGTTGCTTGAAAATCGTCGTTTGAAGATGGGCATGTGAAACTGCGAAAAAAATTTTGAGAGCGTAGGACGGCTGCCGAAAGTCCGCGTAAAAACGCCCCCCGGGCCCAAAGTTTCACCGTGCAAAATTCCCGGTGATGTTATTTTGAAACTAGAATATATTCCGCAGATTCTGAAAGTGATTGCGATCGTTAGACTCTTTTAGTTGCTTGGGAATCGTCGTTTGAAGATGGGCATGTGAAACTGCGAAAAAAATTTTGAGAGCGTAGGACGGCTGCCGAAAGTCCGCGTAAAAACGCCCCCCGGGCCCAAAGTTTCACCGTGCAAAATTCCCGGTGATGTTATTATGAAACTAGAATATATTCCGCAGATTCTGAAAGTGATTGCGATAGTTAGACTCTTTTAGTTGCTTGGGAATCGTCGTTTGAAGATGGGCATGTGAAACTGCGAAAAAAATTTTGAGAGCGTAGGACGGCTGCCGAAAGTCCGCGTAAAAACGCCCCCCGGGCCCAAAGTTTCACCGTGCAAAATTCCCGGTGCGGTTATTATGAAACTAGAATATATTCCGCAGTTTTTGAAAGTGATTGCGATCGTTAGACTCTTTTAGTTGCTTGGGAATCGTCGTTTGAAGATAGGCATGTGAAACTGCGAAAAAAATTTTGAGAGCGTAGGACGGCTGCCGAAAGTCCGCGTAAAAACGCCCCCCGGGCCCAAAGTTTCACCGTGCAAAATTCCCGGTGATGTTATTATGAAACTAGAATATATTCCGCACATTCTGAAAGTGATTGCGATCGTTAGACTCTTTTAGTTGCTTGGGAATCGTCGTTTGAAGATGGGCATGTGAAACTGCGAAAAAAATTTTGAGAGCGTAGGACGGCTGCTGAAAGTCCGCGTAAAAACGCCCCCCGGGCCCAAAGTTTCACCGTGCAAAATTCCCGGTGATGTTATTTTGAAACTAGAATATATTCCGCAGATTTTGAAAGTGATTGCGATCGTTAGACTCTTTTAGTTGCTTGGGAATCGTCGTTTGAAGATGGGCATGTGAAACTGCGAAAAAAATTTTGAGAGCGTAGGACGGCTGCCGAAAGTCCGCGTAAAAACGCCCCCCGGGCCCAAAGTTTCACCGTGCAAAATTCCCGGTGATGTTATTATGAAACTAGAATATATTCCGCAGATTCTGAAAGTGATTGCGATAGTTAGACTCTTTTAGTTGCTTGGGAATCGTCGTTTGAAGATGGGCATGTGAAACTGCGAAAAAAATTTTGAGAGCGTAGGACGGCTGCCGAATGTCCGCGTAAAAACGCCCCCCGGGCCCAAAGTTTCACCGTGCAAAATTCCCGGTGCGGTTATTATGAAACTAGAATATATTCCGCAGATTTTGAAAGTGATTGCGATCGTTAGACTCTTTTAGTTGCTTGGGAATCGTCGTTTGAAGATGGGCATGTGAAACTGCGAAAAAAATTTTGAGAGCGTAGGACGGCTGCCGAAAGTCCGCGTAAAAACGCCCCCCGGGCCCAAAGTTTCACCGTGCAAAATTCCCGGTGATGTTATTATGAAACTAGAATATATTCCGCAGATTCTGAAAGTGATTGCGATAGTTAGACTCTTTTAGTTGCTTGGGAATCGTCGTTTGAAGATGGGCATGTGAAACTGCGAAAAAAATTTTGAGAGCGTAGGACGGCTGCCGAAAGTCCGCGTAAAAACGCCCCCCGGGCCCAAAGTTTCACCGTGCAAAATTCCCGGTGCGGTTATTATGAAACTAGAATATATTCCGCAGATTTTGAAAGTGATTGCGATCGTTAGACTCTTTTAGTTGCTTGGGAATCGTCGTTTGAAGATGGGCATGTGAAACTGCGAAAAAAATTTTGAGAGCGTAGGACGGCTGCCGAAAGTCCGCGTAAAAACGCCCCCCGGGCCCAAAGTTTCACCGTGCAAAATTCCCGGTGATGTTATTATGAAACTAGAATATATTCCGCAGATTCTGAAAGTGATTGCGATCGTTAGACTCTTTTAGTTGCTTGGGAATCGTCGTTTGAAGATGGGCATGTGAAACTGCGAAAAAAATTTTGAGAGCGTAGGACGGCTGCCGAAAGTCCGCGTAAAAACGCCCCCCGGGCCCAAAGTTTCACCGTGCAAAATTCCCGGTGATGTTATTTTGAAACTAGAATATATTCCGCAGATTCTGAAAGTGATTGCGATAGTTAGACTCTTTTAGTTGCTTGGGAATCGTCGTTTGAAGATGGGCATGTGAAACTGCGAAAAAAATTTTGAGAGCGTAGGACGGCTGCCGAAAGTCCGCGTAAAAACGCCCCCCGGGCCCAAAGTTTCACCGTGCAAAATTCCCGGTGATGTTATTATGAAACTAGAATATATTCCGCAGATTCTGAAAGTGATTGCGATAGTTAGACTCTTTTAGTTGCTTGGGAATCGTCGTTTGAAGATGGGCATGTGAAACTGCGAAAAAAATTTTCAGAGCGTAGGACGGCTGCCGAAAGACCGCGTAAAAACGCCCCCCGGGCCCAAAGTTTCACCGTGCAAAATTCCCGGTGCGGTTATTATGAAACTAGAATATATTCCGCAGATTTTGAAAGTGATTGCGATCGTTAGACTCTTTTAGTTGCTTGGGAATCGTCGTTTGAAGATGGGCATGTGAAACTGCGAAAAAAATTTTGAGAGCGTAGGACGGCGGCCGAAAGTCCGCGTAAAAACGCCCCCCGGGCCCAAAGTTTCACCGTGCAAAATTCCCGGTGATGTTATTATGAAACTAGAATATATTCCGCAGATTCTGAAAGTGATTGCGATCGTTAGACTCTTTTAGTTGCTTGGGAATCGTCGTTTGAAGATGGGCATGTGAAACTGCGAAAAAAATTTTGAGAGCGTAGGACGGCTGCCGAAAGTCCGCGTAAAAACGCCCCCCGGGCTCAAAGTTTCACCGTGCAAAATTCCCGGTGATGTTATTTTGAAACTAGAATATATTCCGCAGATTCTGAAAGTGATTGCGATCGTTAGACTCTTTTAGTTGCTTGGGAATCGTCTTTTGAAGATGGGCATGTGAAACTGCGAAAAAAATTTTGAGAGCGTAGGACGGCTGCCGAAAGTCCGCGTAAAAACGCCCCCCGGGCCCAAAGTTTCACCGTGCAAAATTCCCGGTGCGGTTATTATGAAACTAGAATATATTCCGCAGATTTTGAAAGTGATTGCGATCGTTAGACTCTTTTAGTTGCTTGGGAATCGTCGTTTGAAGATGGGCATGTGAAACTGCGAAAAAAATTTTGAGAGCGTAGGACGGCTGCCGAAAGTCCGCGTAAAAACGCCCCCCGGGCCCAAAGTTTCACCGTGCAAAATTCCCGGTGATGTTATTATGAAACTAGAATATATTCCGCAGATTCTGAAAGTGATTGCGATCGTTAGACTCTTTTAGTTGCTTGGGAATCGTCGTTTGAAGATGGGCTTGTGAAACTGCGAAAAAAATTTTGATAGCGTAGGACGGCTGCCGAAAGTCCGCGTAAAAACGCCCCCCGGGCCCAAAGTTTCACCGTGCAAAATTCCCGGTGATGTTATTTTGAAACTAGAATATATTCCGCAGATTCTGAAAGTGATTGCGATCGTTAGACTCTTTTAGTTGCTTGGGAATCGTCGTTTGAAGATGGGCATGTGAAACTGCGAAAAAAATTTTGAGAGCGTAGGACGGCTGCCGAAAGTCCGCGTAAAAACGCCCCCCGGGCCCAAAGTTTCACCGTGCAAAATTCCCGGTGATGTTATTATGAAACTAGAATATATTCCGCAGATTCTGAAAGTGATTGCGATAGTTAGACTCTTTTAGTTGCTTGGGAATCGTCGTTTGAAGATGGGCATGTGAAACTGCGAAAAAAATTTTGAGAGCGTAGGACGGCTGCCGAAAGTCCGCGTAAAAACGCCCCCCGGGCCCAAAGTTTCACCGTGCAAAATTCCCGGTGCGGTTATTATGAAACTAGAATATATTCCGCAGATTTTGAAAGTGATTGCGATCGTTAGACTCTTTTAGTTGCTTGGGAATCGTCGTTTGAAGATGGGCATGTGAAACTGCGAAAAAAATTTTGAGAGCGTAGGACGGCTGTCGAAAGTCCGCGTAAAAACGCCCCCCGGGCCCAAAGTTTCACCGTGCAAAATTCCCGGTGATGTTATTATGAAACTAGAATATATTCCGCAGATTCTGAAAGTGATTGCGATCGTTAGACTCTTTTAGTTGCTTGGGAATCGTCGTTTGAAGATGGGCATGTGAAACTGCGAAAAAAATTTTGAGAGCGTAGGACGGCTGCCGAAAGTCCGCGTAAAAACGCCCCCCGGGCCCAAAGTTTCACCGTGCAAAATTCCCGGTGATGTTATTTTGAAACTAGAATATATTCCGCAGATTCTGAAAGTGATTGCGATCGTTAGACTCTTTTAGTTGCTTGGGAATCGTCGTTTGAAGATGGGCATGTGAAACTGCGAAAAAAATTTTGAGAGCGTAGGACGGCTGCCGAAAGTCCGCGTAAAAACGCCCCCCGGGCCCAAAGTTTCACCGTGCAAAATTCCCGGTGCGGTTATTATGAAACTAGAATATATTCCGCAGATTTTGAAAGTGATTGCGATCGTTAGACTCTTTTAGTTGCTTGGGAATCGTCGTTTGAAGATGGGCATGTGAAACTGCGAAAAAAATTTTGAGAGCGTAGGACGGCTGCCGAAAGTCCGCGTAAAAACGCCCCCCGGGCCCAAAGTTTCACCGTGCAAAATTCCCGGTGATGTTATTATGAAACTAGAATATATTCCGCAGATTCTGAAAGTGATTGCGATCGTTAGACTCTTTTAGTTGCTTGGGAATCGTCGTTTGAAGATGGGCATGTGAAACTGCGAAAAAAATTTTGAGAGCGTAGGACGGCTGACGAAAGTCCGCGTAAAAACGCCCCCCGGGCCCAAAGTTTCACCGTGCAAAATTCCCGGTGATGTTATTTTGAAACTAGAATATATTCCGCAGATTCTGAAAGTGATTGCGATCGTTAGACTCTTTTAGTTGCTTGGGAATCGTCGTTTGAAGATGGGCATGTGAAACTGCGAAGAAAATTTTGAGAGCGTAGGACGGCTGCCGAAAGTCCGCGTAAAAACGCCCCCCGGGCCCAAAGTTTCACCGTGCAAAATTCCCGGTGCGGTTATTATGAAACTAGAATATATTCCGCAGATTTTGAAAGTGATTGCGATCGTTAGACTCTTTTAGTTGCTTGGGAATCGTCGTTTGAAGATGGGCATGTGAAACTGCGAAAAAAATTTTGAGAGCGTAGGACGGCTGCCGAAAGTCCGCGTAAAAACGCCCCCCGGGCCCAAAGTTTCACCGTGCAAAATTCCCGGTGATGTTATTATGAAACTAGAATATATTCCGCAGATTCTGAAAGTGATTGCGATCGTTAGACTCTTTTAGTTGCTTGGGAATCGTCGTTTGAAGATGGGCATGTGAAACTGCGAAAAAAATTTTGAGAGCGTAGGACGGCTGCCGAAAGTCCGCGTAAAAACGCCCCCCGGGCCCAAAGTTTCACCGTGCAAAATTCCCGGTGATGTTATTTTGAAACTAGAATATATTCCGCAGATTCTGAAAGTGATTGCGATCGTTAGACTCTTTTAGTTGCTTGGGAATCGTCGTTTGAAGATGGGCATGTGAAACTGCGAAAAAAATTTTGAGAGCCTAGGACGGCTGCCGAAAGTCCGCGTAAAAACGCCCCCCGGGCCCAAAGTTTCACCGTGCAAAATTCCCGGTGATGTTATTATGAAACTAGAATATATTCCGCAGATTCTGAAAGTGATTGCGATAGTTAGACTCTTTTAGTTGCTTGGGAATCGTCGTTTGAAGATGGGCATGTGAAACTGCGAAAAAAATTTTGAGAGCGTAGGACGGCTGCCGAAAGTCCGCGTAAAAACGCCCCCCGGGCCCAAAGTTTCACCGTGCAAAATTCCCGGTGCGGTTATTTTGAAACTAGAATATATTCCGCAGATTTTGAAAGTGATTGCGATCGTTAGACTCTTTTAGTTGCTTGGGAATCGTCGTTTGAAGATGGGCATGTGAAACTGCGAAAAAAATTTTGAGAGCGTAGGACGGCTGCCGAAAGTCCGCGTAAAAACGCCCCCCGGGCCCAAAGTTTCACCGTGCAAAATTCCCGGTGATGTTATTATGAAACTAGAATATATTCCGCAGATTCTGAAAGTGATTGCGATCGTTAGACTCTTTTAGTTGCTTGGGAATCGTCGTTTGAAGATGGGCATGTGAAACTGCGAAAAAAATTTTGAGAGCGTAGGACGGCTGCCGAAAGTCCGCGTAAAAACGCCCCCCGGGCCCAAAGTTTCACCGTGCAAAATTCCCGGTGATGTTATTTTGAAACTAGAATATATTCCGCAGATTCTGAAAGTGATTGCGATCGCTAGACTCTTTTAGTTGCTTGGGAATCGTCGTTTGAAGATGGGCATGTGAAACTGCGAAAAAAATTTTGAGAGCGTAGGACGGCTGCCGAAAGTCCGCGTAAAAACGCCCCCCGGGCCCAAAGTTTCACCGTGCAAAATTCCCGGTGATGTTATTATGAAACTAGAATATATTCCGCAGATTCTGAAAGTGATTGCGATAGTTAGACTCTTTTAGTTGCTTGGGAATCGTCGTTTGAAGATGGGCATGTGAAACTGCGAAAAAAATTTTGAGAGCGTAGGACGGCTGCCGAAAGTCCGCGTAAAAACGCCCCCCGGGCCCAAAGTTTCACCGTGCAAAATTCCCGGTGATGTTATTATGAAACTAGAATATATTCCGCAGATTATGAAAGTGATTGCGATAGTTAGACTCTTTTAGTTGCTTGGGAATCGTCGTTTGAAGATGGGCATGTGAAACTGCGAAAAAAATTTTGAGAGCGTAGGACGGCTGCCGAAAGTCCGCGTAAAAACGCCCCCCGGGCCCAAAGTTTCACCGTGCAAAATTCCCGGTGCGGTTATTATGAAACTAGAATATATTCCGCAGATTTTGAAAGTGATTGCGATCGTTAGACTCTTTTAGTTGCTTGGGAATCGTCGTTTGAAGATGGGCATGTGAAACTGCGAAAAAAATTTTGAGAGCGTAGGACGGCTGCCGAAAGTCCGCGTAAAAACGCCCCCCGGGCCCAAAGTTTCACCGTGCAAAATTCCCGGTGATGTTATTATGAAACTAGAATATATTCCGCAGATTCTGAAAGTGATTGCGATCGTTAGACTCTTTTAGTTGCTTGGGAATCGTCGTTTGAAGATGGGCATGTGAAACTGCGAAAAAAATTTTGAGAGCGTAGGACGGCTGCCGAAAGTTCGCGTAAAAACGCCCCCCGGGCCCAAAGTTTCACCGTGCAAAATTCCCGGTGATGTTATTTTGAAACTAGAATATATTCCGCAGATTCTGAAAGTGATTGCGATCGTTAGACTCTTTTAGTTGCTTGGGAATCGTCGTTTGAAGATGGGCATGTGAAACTGCGAAAAAAATTTTGAGAGCGTAGGACGGCTGCCGAAAGTCCGCGTAAAAACGCCCCCCGGGCCCAAAGTTTCACCGTGCAAAATTCTCGGTGATGTTATTATGAAACTAGAATATATTCCGCAGATTCTGAAAGTGATTGCGATAGTTAGACTCTTTTAGTTGCTTGGGAATCGTCGTTTGAAGATGGGCATGTGAAACTGCGAAAAAAATTTTGAGAGCGTAGGACGGCTGCCGAAAGTCCGCGTAAAAACGCCCCCCGGGCCCAAAGTTTCACCGTGCAAAATTCCCGGTGCGGTTATTATGAAACTAGAATATATTCCGCAGATTTTGAAAGTGATTGCGATCGTTAGACTCTTTTAGTTGCTTGGGAATCGTCGTTTGAAGATGGGCATGTGAAACTGCGAAAAAAATTTTGAGAGCGTAGGACGGCTGCCGAAAGTCCGCGTAAAAACGCCCCCCGGGCCCAAAGTTTCACCGTGCAAAATTCCCGGTGATGTTATTATGAAACTAGAATATATTCCGCAGATTCTGAAAGTGATTGCGATCGTTAGACTCTTTTAGTTGCTTGGGAATCGTCGTTTGAAGATGGGCATGTGAAACTGCGAAAAAAATTTTGAGAGCGTAGGACGGCTGCCGAAAGTCCGCGTAAAAACGCCCCCCGGGCCCAAAGTTTCACCGTGCAAAATTCCCGGTGATGTTATTTTGAAACTAGAATATATTCCGCAGATTCTGAAAGTGATTGCGATCGTTAGACTCTTTTAGTTGCTTGGGAATCGTCGTTTGAAGATGGGCATGTGAAACTGCGAAAAAAATTTTGAGAGCGTAGGACGGCTGCCGAAAGTCCGCGTAAAAACGCCCCCCGGGCCCAAAGTTTCACCGTGCAAAATTCCCGGTGATGTTATTATGAAACTAGAATATATTCCGCAGATTCTGAAAGTGATTGCGATAGTTAGACTCTTTTAGTTGCTTGGGAATCGTCGTTTGAAGATGGGCATGTGAAACTGCGAAAAAAATTTTGAGAGCGTAGGACGGCTGCCGAAAGTCCGCGTAAAAACGCCCCCCGGGCCCAAAGTTTCATCGTGCAAAATTCCCGGTGATGTTATTTTGAAACTAGAATATATTCCGCAGATTCTGAAAGTGATTGCGATCGTTAGACTCTTTTAGTTGCTTGGGAATCGTCGTTTGAAGATGGGCATGTGAAACTGCGAAAAAAATTTTGAGAGCGTAGGACGGCTGCCGAAAGTCCGCGTAAAAACGCCCCCCGGGCCCAAAGTTTCACCGTGCAAAACTCCCGGTGATGTTATTATGAAACTAGAATATATTCCGCAGATTCTGAAAGTGATTGCGATAGTTAGACTCTTTTAGTTGCTTGGGAATCGTCGTTTGAAGATGGGCATGTGAAACTGCGAAAAAAATTTTGAGAGCGTAGGACGGCTGCCGAAAGTCCGCGTAAAAACGCCCCCCGGGCCCAAAGTTTCACCGTGCAAAATTCCCGGTGCGGTTATTATGAAACTAGAATATATTCCGCAGATTTTGAAAGTGATTGCGATCGTTAGACTCTTTTAGTTGCTTGGGAATCGTCGTTTGAAGATGGGCATGTGAAACTGCGAAAAAAATTTTGAGAGCGTAGGACGGCTGCCGAAAGTCCGCGTAAAAACGCCCCCCGGGCCCAAAGTTTCACCGTGCAAAATTCCCGGTGATGTTATTATGAAACTAGAATATATTCCGCAGATTCTGAAAGTGATTGCGATCGTTAGACTCTTTTAGTTGCTTGGGAATCGTCGTTTGAAGATGGGCATGTGAAACTGCGAAAAAAATTTTGAGAGCGTAGGACGGCTGCCGAAAGTCCGCGTAAAAACGCCCCCCGGGCCCAAAGTTTCACCGTGCAAAATTCCCGGTGATGTTATTTTGAAACTAGAATATATTCCGCAGATTCTGAAAGTGATTGCGATCGTTAGACTCTTTTAGTTGCTTGGGAATCGTCGTTTGAAGATGGGCATGTGAAACTGCGAAAAAAATTTTGAGAGCGTAGGACGGCTGCCGAAAGTCCGCGTAAAAACGCCCCCCGGGCCCAAAGTTTCACCGTGCAAAATTCCCGGTGATGTTATTATGAAACTAGAATCTATTCCGCAGATTCTGAAAGTGATTGCGATAGTTAGACTCTTTTAGTTGCTTGGGAATCGTCGTTTGAAGATGGGCATGTGAAACTGCGAAAAAAATTTTGAGAGCGTAGGACGGCTGCCGAAAGTCCGCGTAAAAACGCCCCCCCGGGCCCAAAGTTTCACCGTGCAAAATTCCCGGTGCGGTTATTATGAAACTAGAATATATTCCGCAGATTTTGAAAGTGATTGCGATCGTTAGACTCTTTTAGTTGCTTGGGAATCGTCGTTTGAAGATGGGCATGTGAAACTGCGAAAAAAATTTTGAGAGCGTAGGACGGCTGCCGAAAGTCCGCGTAAAAACGCCCCCCGGGCCCAAAATTTCACCGTGCAAAATTCCCGGTGATGTTATTATGAAACTAGAATATATTCCGCAGATTCTGAAAGTGATTGCGATCGTTAGACTCTTTTAGTTGCTTGGGAATCGTCGTTTGAAGATGGGCATGTGAAACTGCGAAAAAAATTTTGAGAGCGTAGGACGGCTGCCGAAAGTCCGCGTAAAAACGCCCCCCGGGCCCAAAGTTTCACCGTGCAAAATTCCCGGTGATGTTATTATGAAACTAGAATATATTCCGCAGATTCTGAAAGTGATTGCGATCGTTAGACTCTTTTAGTTGCTTGGGAATCGTCGTTTGAAGATGGGCATGTGAAACTGCGAAAAAATTTTGAGAGCGTAGGACGGCTGCCGAAAGTCCGCGTAAAAACGCCCCCCGGGCCCAAAGTTTCACCGTGCAAAATTCCCGGTGATGTTATTTTGAAACTAGAATATATTCCGCAGATTCTGAAAGTGATTGCGATCGTTAGACTCTTTTAGTTGCTTGGGAATCGTCGTTTGAAGATGGGCATGTGAAACTGCGAAAAAAATTTTGAGAGCGTAGGACGGCTGCCGTAAGTCCGCGTAAAAACGCCCCCGGGCCCAAAGTTTCACCGTGCAAAATTCCCGGTGATGTTATTATGAAACTAGAATATATTCCGCAGATTCTGAAAGTGATTGCGATAGTTAGACTCTTTTAGTTGCTTGGGAATCGTCGTTTGAAGATGGGCATGTGAAACTGCGAAAAAAATTTTGAGAGCGTAGGACGGCTGCCGAAAGTCCGCGTAAAAACGCCCCCCGGGCCCAAAGTTTCACCGTGCAAAATTCCCGGTGCGGTTATTATGAAACTAGAATATATTCCGCAGATTTTGAAAGTGATTGCGATCGTTAGACTCTTTTAGTTGCTTGGGAATCGTCGTTTGAAGATGGGCATGTGAAACTGCGAAAAAAATTTTGAGAGCGTAGGACGGCTGCCGAAAGTCCGCGTAAAAACGCCCCCCCGGGCCCAAAGTTTCACCGTGCAAAATTCCGGTGCGGTTATTATGAAACTAGAATATATTCCGCAGATTTTGAAAGTGATTGCGATCGTTAGACTCTTTTAGTTGCTTGGGAAATCGTCGTTTGAAGATGGGCATGTGAAACTGCGAAAAAATTTTGAGAGCGTAGGACGGCTGCCGAAAGTCCGCGTAAAAACGCCCCCCGGGCCCAAAGTTTCACCGTGCAAAATTCCCGGTGATGTTATTATGAAACTAGAATATATTCCGCAGATTCTGAAAGTGATTGCGATCGTTAGACTCTTTTAGTTGCTTGGAATCGTCGTTTGAAGATGGGCATGTGAAACTGCGAAAAAAATTTTGAGAGCGTAGGACGGCTGCCGAAAGTCCGCGTAAAAACGCCCCCCGGGCCCAAAGTTTCACCGTGCAAAATTCCCGGTGATGTTATTTTGAAACTAGAATATATTCCGCAGATTCTGAAAGTGATTGCGATCGTTAGACTCTTTTAGTTGCTTGGGAATCGTCGTTTGAAGATGGGCATGTGAAACTGCGAAAAAAATTTTGAGAGCGTAGGACGGCTGCCGAAAGTCCGCGTAAAAACGCCCCCCGGGCCCAAAGTTTCACCGTGCAAAATTCCGGTGATGTTATTATGAAACTAGAATCTATTCCGCAGATTCTGAAAGTGATTGCGATAGTTAGACTCTTTTAGTTGCTTGGGAATCGTCGTTTGAAGATGGGCATGTGAAACTGCGAAAAAAATTTTGAGAGCGTAGGACGGCTGCCGAATGTCCGCGTAAAAACGCCCCCCGGGCCCAAAGTTTCACCGTGCAAAATTCCCGGTGCGGTTATTATGAAACTAGAATATATTCCGCAGATTTTGAAAGTGATTGCGATCGTTAGACTCTTTTAGTTGCTTGGGAATCGTCGTTTGAAGATGGGCATGTGAAACTGCGAAAAAAATTTTGAGAGCGTAGGACGGCTGCCGAAAGTCCGCGTAAAAACGCCCCCCGGGCCCAAAATTTCACCGTGCAAAATTCCCGGTGATGTTATTATGAAACTAGAATATATTCCGCAGATTCTGAAAGTGATTGCGATCGTTAGACTCTTTAGTTGCTTGGGAATCGTCGTTTGAAGATGGGCATGTGAAACTGCGAAAAAAATTTTGAGAGCGTAGGACGGCTGCCGAAAGTCCGCGTAAAAAACGCCCCCCGGGCCCAAAGTTTCACCGTGCAAAATTCCCGGTGATGTTATTATGAAACTAGAATATATTCCGCAGATTCTGAAAGTGATTGCGATCGTTAGACTCTTTTAGTTGCTTGGGAATCGTCGTTTGAAGATGGGCATGTGAAACTGCGAAAAAAATTTTGAGAGCGTAGGACGGCTGCCGAAAGTCCGCGTAAAAACGCCCCCCGGGCCCAAAGTTTCACCGTGCAAAATTCCCGGTGATGTTATTTTGAAACTAGAATATATTCCGCAGATTCTGAAAGTGATTGCGATCGTTAGACTCTTTTAGTTGCTTGGGAATCGTCGTTTGAAGATGGGCATGTGAAACTGCGAAAAAAATTTTGAGAGCGTAGGACGGCTGCCGTAAGTCCGCGTAAAAACGCCCCCCGGGCCCAAAGTTTCACCGTGCAAAATTCCCGGTGATGTTATTATGAAACTAGAATATATTCCGCAGATTCTGAAAGTGATTGCGATAGTTTAGACTCTTTTAGTTGCTTGGGAATCGTCGTTTGAAGATGGGCATGTGAAACTGCGAAAAAAATTTTGAGAGCGTAGGACGGCTGCCGAAAGTCCGCGTAAAAACGCCCCCCGGGCCCAAAGTTTCACCGTGCAAAATTCCCGGTGCGGTTATTATGAAACTAGAATATATTCCGCAGATTTTGAAAGTGATTGCGATCGTTAGACTCTTTTAGTTGCTTGGGAATCGTCGTTTGAAGATGGGCATGTGAAACTGCGAAAAAAATTTTGAGAGCGTAGGACGGCTGCCGAAAGTCCGCGTAAAAACGCCCCCCGGGACCAAAGTTTCACCGTGCAAAATTCCCGGTGATGTTATTATGAAACTAGAATATATTCCGCAGATTCTGAAAGTGATTGCGATCGTTAGACTCTTTTAGTTGCTTGGGAATCGTCGTTTGAAGATGGGCATGTGAAACTGCGAAAAAAATTTTGAGAGCGTAGGACGGCTGCCGAAAGTCCGCGTAAAAACGCCCCCCGGGCCCAAAGTTTCACCGTGCAAAATTCCGGTGATGTTATTTTGAAACTAGAATATATTCCGCAGATTCTGAAAGTGATTGCGATCGTTAGACTCTTTTAGTTGCTTGGGAATCGTCGTTTGAAGATGGGCATGTGAAACTGCGAAAAAAATTTTGAGAGCGTAGGACGGCTGCCGAAAGTCCGCGTAAAAACGCCCCCCGGGCCCAAAGTTTCACCGTGCAAAATTCCCGGTGATGTTATTATGAAACTAGAATATATTCCGCAGATTCTGAAAGTGATTGCGATAGTTAGACTCTTTTAGTTGCTTGGGAATCGTCGTTTGAAGATGGGCATGTGAAACTGCGAAAAAAATTTTGAGAGCGTAGGACGGCTGCCGAAAGTCCGCGTAAAAACACCCCCCGGGCCCAAAGTTTCACCGTGCAAAATTCCCGGTGCGGTTATTATGAAACTAGAATATATTCCGCAGATTTTGAAAGTGATTGCGATCGTTAGACTCTTTTAGTTGCTTGGGAATCGTCGTTTGAAGATGGGCATGTGAAACTGCGAAAAAAATTTTGAGAGCGTAGGACGGCTGCCGAAAGTCCGCGTAAAAACGCCCCCCGGGCCCAAAGTTTCACCGTGCAAAATTCCCGGTGATGTTATTATGAAACTAGAATATATTCCGCAGATTCTGAAAGTGATTGCGATCGTTAGACTCTTTTAGTTGCTTGGGAATCGTCGTTTGAAGATGGGCATGTGAAACTGCGAAAAAAATTTTGAGAGCGTAGGACGGCTGCCGAAAGTCCGCGTAAAAACGCCCCCCGGGCCCAAAGTTTCACCGTGCAAAATTCCCGGTGA
>CAWVNO010002288.1:0-48000 GCA_963930645.1 Salticus scenicus
CCTAAGCGGGACGTGCTAAATCCTCAACGATACATTTAATTAAATTTTATTCTAATAATCTAAATAATTTTTAAGAGCCTGCAATTTTTGTTAATTGTTTTTATTGAGATTTTAGAGCAATAAATTTGACTTCCACCATAAAGTCCATTTAATTTCGATGAAATTACTTTTTCTTAATTTATGATTAATTGTAGTTTGTTTAGTTTTTATAATAATAAAAATAATAATCATAAAATAATACTACTACATCTTTGAAAGTCATGAACCTAAGCGGGACGTGCTAAACCCTCAACGATATATTTAATTAAATTTTATTCTAATAATCTGAATAATTTTTAAGAGTCTGTAATTTTTGTTAACTGCTTTTATTAAGATTTTAGAGCAGTAAATTAGACTTCCACCATAAAGTCCATTTAATTTCGATGAAATTATTTTTTCTTACTTTAAGATTTTAGAGCAGTAAATTTGACTTCTACCATAAAGTCCATTTAATTTCGATGAAATTATCTTTTCTTAATTTATGATTATTTGTAGTTTGTTCAGTTTTTATAATAATAATAATAATAATCATAACATAATACTACTACATCTTTGAAAGTCATGAACCTAAGCGGGACGTGCTAAACCCTCAACGATATATTTAATTAAATTTTATTCTAATAATCTGAATAATTTTTAAGAGTCTGTAATTTTTGTTAACTGCTTTTATTAAGATTTTAGAGCAGTAAATTAGACTTCCACCATAAAGTCCATTTAATTTCGATGAAATTATTTTTTCTTACTTTAAGATTTTAGAGCAGTAAATTTGACTTTAACCATAAAGTCCATTTAATTTCGATGAAATTACCTTTTCTTAATTTATGATTATTTGTAGTTTGTTTAGTTTTTATAATAATAATAATAATAATAATCATAAAATAATACTACTACATCTTTGAAAGTCATGAACCTAAGCGGGACGTGCTAAACCCTCAACGATATATTTAATTAAATTTTATTCTAATAATCTGAATAATTTTTAAGAGTCTGTAATTTTTGTTAACTGCTTTTATTAAGATTTTAGAGCAGTAAATTAGACTTCCACCATAAAGTCCATTTAATTTCGATGAAATTATTTTTTCTTACTTTAAGATTTTAGAGCAGTAAATTTGACTTCTACCATAAAGTCCATTTAATTTCGATGAAATTATTCTTTCTTACTTTAAGATTTTAGAGCAGTAAATTAGACTTCTACCATAAAGTACATTTAATTTCGATGAAATTATTTTTTCTTACTTTAAGATTTTAGAGCAGTAAATTAGACTTTAACCATAAAGTCCATTTAATTTCGATGAAATTACTTTTTCTTAATTTATGATTATTTGTAGTTTGATTAGTTTTTATAATAATAATAATAATAATCATAAAATAATACTACTACATCTTTGAAAGTCATGAACCTAAGCGGGACGTGCTAAATCATCAACGATACATTTAATTAAATTTTATTCTAATAATCTAAATAATTTTTAAGAGCCTGCAATTTTTGTTAATTGCTTTTATTGAGATTTTAGAGCAATAAATTTGACTTCCACCATAAAGTCCATTTAATTTCGATGAAATTACTTTTTCTTAATTTATGATTATTTGTAGTTTGTTTAGTTTTTATAATAATAAAAATAATAATCATAAAATAATACTACTACATCTTTGAAAGTCATGAACCTAAGCGGGACGTGCTAAACCCTCAACGATATATTTAATTAAATTTTATTCTAATAATCTGAATAATTTTTAAGAGTGTAATTTTTGTTAACTGCTTTTATTAAGATTTTAGAGCAGTAAATTAGACTTCCACCATAAAGTCCATTTAATTTCGATGAAATTATTTTTTCTTACTTTAAGATTTTAGAGCAGTAAATTTGACTTTAACCATAAAGTCCATTTAATTTCGATGAAATTACTTTTTCTTAATTTATGATTATTTGTAGCTTGTTTAGTTTTTATAATAATAATAATAATAATCATAAAATACTACTACTACATCTTTGAAAGTCATGAACCTAAGCGGGACGTGCTAAACCCTCAACGATATATTTAATTAAATTTTATTCTAATAATCTGAATAATTTTCAAGAGTCTGTAATTTTTGTTAACTACTTTTATTAAGATTTTAGAGCAGTAAATTAGACTTCCACCATAAAGTCCATTTAATTTCGATGAAATTATTTTTTCTTACTTTAAGATTTTAGAGCAGTAAATTTGACTTTAACCATAAAGTCCATTTAATTTCGATGAAATTACTTTTTCTTAATTTATGATTATTTGTAGTTTGTTTAGTTTTTATAATAATAATAATAATAATCATAAAATAATACTACTACAGCTTTGAAAGTCATGAACCTAAGCGGGACGTGCTAAACCCTCAACGATATATTTAATTAAATTTTATTCTAATAATCTGAATAATTTTTAAGAGTCTGTAATTTTTCTTAACTGCTTTTATTAAGATTTTAGAGCAGTAAATTAGACTTCCACCATAAAGTCCATTTAATTTCGATGAAATTATTTTTTCTTACTTTAAGATTTTAGAGCAGTAAATTTGACTTTAACCATAAAGTCCATTTAATTTCGATGAAATTACCTTTTCTTAATTTATGATTATTTGTAGTTTGTTTAGTTTTTATAATAATAATAATAATAATCATAAAATAATACTACTACATCTTTGAAAGTCATGAACCTAAGCGGGACGTGCTAAACCCTCAACGATATATTTAATTAAATTTTATTCTAATAATCTGAATAATTTTTAAGAGTCTGTAATTTTTGTTAACTGCTTTTATTAAGATTTTAGAGCAGTAAATTAGACTTCCACCATAAAGTCCATTTAATTTCGATGAAATTATTTTTTCTTACTTTAAGATTTTAGAGCAGTAAATTTGACTTCTACCATAAAGTCCATTTAATTTCGATGAAATTATTCTTTCTTACTTTAAGATTTTAGAGCAGTAAATTAGACTTCTACCATAAAGTACATTTAATTTCGATGAAATTATTTTTTCTTACTTTAAGATTTTAGAGCAGTAAATTAGACTTTAACCATAAAGTCCATTTAATTTCGATGAAATTACTTTTTCTTAATTTATGATTATTTGTAGTTTGATTAGTTTTTATAATAATAATAATAATAATCATAAAATAATACTACTACATCTTTGAAAGTCATGAACCTAAGCGGGACGTGCTAAATCATCAACGATACATTTAATTAAATTTTATTCTAATAATCTAAATAATTTTTAAGAGCCTGCAATTTTTGTTAATTGCTTTTATTGAGATTTTAGAGCAATAAATTTGACTTCCACCATAAAGTCCATTTAATTTCGATGAAATTACTTTTTCTTAATTTATGATTATTTGTAGTTTGTTTAGTTTTTATAATAATAAAAATAATAATCATAAAATAATACTACTACATCTTTGAAAGTCATGAACCTAAGCGGGACGTGCTAAACCCTCAACGATATATTTAATTAAATTTTATTCTAATAATCTGAATAATTTTTAAGAGTGTAATTTTTGTTAACTGCTTTTATTAAGATTTTAGAGCAGTAAATTAGACTTCCACCATAAAGTCCATTTAATTTCGATGAAATTATTTTTTCTTACTTTAAGATTTTAGAGCAGTAAATTTGACTTTAACCATAAAGTCCATTTAATTTCGATGAAATTACTTTTTCTTAATTTATGATTATTTGTAGCTTGTTTAGTTTTTATAATAATAATAATAATAATCATAAAATACTACTACTACATTTTTGAAAGTCATGAACCTAAGCGGGACGTGTTAAACCCTCAACGATATATTTAATTAAATTTTATTCTAATAATCTGAATAATTTTCAAGAGTCTGTAATTTTTGTTAACTGCTTTTATTAAGATTTTAGAGCAGTAAATTAGACTTCCACCATAAAGTCCATTTAATTTCGATGAAATTATTTTTTCTTACTTTAAGATTTTAGAGCAGTAAATTTGACTTCTACCATAAAGTCCATTTAATTTCGATGAAATTATCTTTTCTTAATTTATGATTATTTGTAGTTTGTTCAGTTTTTATAATAATAATAATAATAATCATAACATAATACTACTACATCTTTGAAAGTCATGAACCTAAGCGGGACGTGCTAAACCCTCAACGATATATTTAATTAAATTTTATTCTAATAATCTGAATAATTTTTAAGAGTCTGTAATTTTTGTTAACTGCTTTTATTAAGATTTTAGAGCAGTAAATTAGACTTCCACCATAAAGTCCATTTAATTTCGATGAAATTATTTTTTCTTACTTTAAGATTTTAGAGCAGTAAATTTGACTTTAACCATAAAGTCCATTTAATTTCGATGAAATTACCTTTTCTTAATTTATGATTATTTGTAGTTTGTTTAGTTTTTATAATAATAATAATAATAATCATAAAATAATACTACTACATCTTTGAAAGTCATGAACCTAAGCGGGACGTGCTAAACCCTCAACGATATATTTAATTAAATTTTATTCTAATAATCTGAATAATTTTTAAGAGTCTGTAATTTTTCTTAACTGCTTTTATTAAGATTTTAGAGCAGTAAATTAGACTTCCACCATAAAGTCCATTTAATTTCGATGAAATTATTTTTTCTTACTTTAAGATTTTAGAGCAGTAAATTTGACTTTAACCATAAAGTCCATTTAATTTCGATGAAATTACCTTTTCTTAATTTATGATTATTTGTAGTTTGTTTAGTTTTTATAATAATAATAATAATAATCATAAAATAATACTACTACATCTTTGAAAGTCATGAACCTAAGCGGGACGTGCTAAACCCTCAACGATATATTTAATTAAATTTTATTCTAATAATCTGAATAATTTTTAAGAGTCTGTAATTTTTCTTAACTGCTTTTATTAAGATTTTAGAGCAGTAAATTAGACTTCCACCATAAAGTCCATTTAATTTCGATGAAATTATTTTTTCTTACTTTAAGATTTTAGAGCAGTAAATTTGACTTTAACCATAAAGTCCATTTAATTTCGATGAAATTACTTTTTCTTAATTTATGATTATTTGTAGTTTGTTTAGTTTTTATAATAATAATAATAATAATCATAAAATACTACTACTACATCTTTGAAAGACTATAAGTGGGCTGGGACGTTAAATATATCGTCGAGGATTTTAACACGACTCGCCTAGTATGTGAACGCTTAGCTACCTTTCTCCTTTATTTATTTATTTTTTTCATGGTATTTTAGACTATAGACCACCTTATCCTACGTAATTAAATTTTTATTAATTTTTAGTACTTTCCAACGAAGTTGAAAAGTTCTTGTGCTTTTGAATTGTCTTTCTGTCTAGTATCTGTGTGTCGTGCGTCAGTCTATCCACGCTCTAAACTCCGAAAATCTTTTGAGAATTTCTTCAAACTAATACATGTTTTTAAGCTAGTGTTGCATTTTCCAACATGTTAAGCGCTTTTAACCTTTCCAACAATATTTAAGAGTGATTATGAATTCAGTTGCTTAACTGTCTGTCTATCTGTTTGTCTGTTCGCGTTCTAATTTCCCAAAAGGGTTTATCAAATATTTTGAAATTAATTTATATTATTGAAGTACACTATGGCTTGTTCTTTACTGAAAATGATAAAAAGAGCTCAAACGGATTCGAAAAAAATAAATAAATAAATAATAATAAATTAAATAAAAAATAAAATAAAATAAATAAATAAATAAATAAATAATAAAAATAAATAAATTAAAATAAATTAAATAAATAAATCCGATGCATTCCGGCGTTTTTTTTTTTTTTTTTTTTTTAAATGACTGAGGACTATTAGTCTCAATCTGCGGATTTTTACGATACCAGTTTTACACGATAGTTGGACATTTATCGAAATCGAAAATTTATCGAAAATATTTAAAGCGATGTCATAATTAGAAAATTAAAAATCCAAGTCCTCCGCACTAAACTAAATTTTGCTTTTGCCAGAATTTCATCTTTATTATTATTATTATTATTATTATTATTATTATTATTTTAAGTTTTTTTGTAAGTTTTTTTTTCTTTTTAATATAATTTTTAATTAGGAAAAGATAATTAAATTTGAGTTTGAGTTGGTAATTTTTTAATATTATATAATTATATATATATATATATATATATATTAGGTGTGCTGAAGAATGCTGTTGCTTCTTGAATTTAAAGAAACTGACCACGGAAAGTTTCCTGGACATTTAAATATGAATTTATTTTTTATTTAATTATTTATATTTATTTGTTTATTTATTTATTTTGAGAGGTATTTTTCAAAGTATATTTTAGTATCTTTAAACAATATAAATCTTAACGAAATCAATATGTATTATAAAGAAATATAGAAACACTTTTCCAAAAAATTAGGATGTTATTGGCACAATTAATTTGTTTGCAGGGACCCGCAAAGTTGTAATTTGTTTTGAAATAGATAAGAAGAAATTGTCCAGTGTAAGTTTACAGTATTGTGGTGATTTCTTAGTACGTCATATGTAGTGCGTATCATGTTAGACGATATAGAGGGACGATATGCTAGACGATAAAAGCAATATTTTTGATGCGCTCTCTTTAGAAATAAAGCATAAAACATTGTTTTCTGACACTCTTTACTACATTGTTAATAATATATTTTTGTTGGCTTGCTGTTTTTAAACAATATACTACAAAAGCATCCACTACGTAAAAGCGACAAAAATTCTTTCGTTATAAAAAAAAAAGTCTGGAGTAACTCTACTCGACTTTCTGAACATTAATAAACAAAGGAAACAAAAAACATAAATAAGCAGAGAGAACACAAATAAACAAAAAAGAAAATTCTATTAGGGTGTTTCAGCATTCCTCTCCATATAGTAAGATCTTTAATTTAATGGTATTGTGCTTCAAGTAAATTGAGCCCATAGATCATAATGATAAAGAAATTTTCTTTGTGTCCCTGTAAAAAAAAGTATAAGGGCTTGGTTCACTAAAATCCAATGGTTCGTGCAAGGGTGACCTATAACATATTTACCTACTTTCAGTTCACTTTAAGATAACGCTTAGACGCTATCGTGTTCACTCTACATATACACACTTACATACACATACGCACACTGTAAAAAGAAAAAAAAATTCTAAACCAGGTAAAAATTTGTAAGATATTTGGGTAAAGCAATGTTTCAAATTGGAAAGTTCTGTTTATAACCCAAAATGGATCAGAAAATCTGTCTATTTTGAGTTTACAAACTTGTTATGCATGGTTCACTATCTTATTTTATATTTTTGTCTTTAGTAAATAAAGACGTTGTAGAAAATATTGTATCACTCCCCTCTTTTATATATATATATAAATCTAATATGCGTAGATGATCTAAACAAAATGTAATTGGTCTCGTATATAATTTAGGTTGAAATTTTGGGTTATGAACAGAACTTTCCAATTTGGAACATGCATTGAGAAAAAAAAATATATATATATATACCGCCTTCATCTAGAATGAATAAATGGTCATTTTCTAAATCCTTAAACTAGAAATATAGATTTCGTGCTATGCTCATAAGGCACGCCAATAAACTGAATAGATGAAATGGTCGAGGATTCCTAGTCTACACATTTCTATATGGTGAAACAATATTCAGAATATTCTGAATCTTTTGTATTGCGAGAAAATCTCGCTTAATTTTCTAGAATTGGGTCATAAACCAAGATTATAGCAGCTGAAACCCGCCTGTTGTACTCACATTTATTTGGAAATATTTTCAAATAGGTTTGTCCTCGTTAGTATAGGCAAACGCTCAAGAATTCTAATAGAGGTCTCTAGAATTCGCTTTCGAAGGGGACTAGAAGAATTTTTATAAGAAATTTATAAGGATGACATGGAACTATTTTTTCTAAAGCCACAATTTAGATTCTAGATGTCAGTTATAGAATTTTTTCTCAGTGTATTGGCGTGTCTTATACTCATAGCTCGGAAATCTATATTTCTAGTTTAGGGATTTAGAAAAGGACCACCTATTCGTTCTAGATGAAAGCGGTATATATTTTTTTTCTCAGTGTGGCTTGACCCAAATATATTATAAACTTTTAATTTTTTTAATTTTTTTTTTTTTTTTTTTTTTTTTTTTTTTACAGTGCATACATGCATACATAAATCACTGTCAAAGTAGCAAAAATGAACTCAGGGCACCTCAAAACGTATAGCTATACCAAAAACTCAAAGTCGAATTTTTGTCATGATTACAATACTTTCATTATGTATGTTTGGAAAGTGAAAACAAGCATATTAATAATTTTTGCGAGTTTTCTCCCTTTGTGTAATTTTTTTTTCTTTGTAAAGTTCTATAATGAAGGCAAAATACATTGAAAGTTAAACGTGGCAGTGTGAATCATACAGCTGGAAAGTGCTTACAGTATATGCGAACGGTTTGATTTTTCATTCCCGATTTACTGTTTTTAATTATTGAAATTAATTATTATTCGAATAATGTTGTAAAATTATAGATTTTGTTACATTTATACATTTCAAGTTAGGGAAGGTCGAAAAAAAAAAATAATAAAAACTTTAGGAAAAAAAAAAAATCTTATTTTATTTTTTATATTTTTAGTATTTATTATATTTTGCATCAAGAAAGGCGTAGTTCTTTAATATAGATGTGAAGAATTTTTGAATTCAAGAAAATTAACTACCTTGGTGTTTTGATGTTTATTTTACTTTTTTTTATACACGTTTTGAGGTTTGAGATATAATAATAATAATAATATTTTTCTTTCTCCCCCCCACCCCCTTTTTTTTTTTTTTTTTTTTTTTTTTTTTGTAATGTTATACATCATATAATTTAGTTCCAAGTATTTTCTTAGATACAAGCAAATCTGAAGTATTTAGTGTCGAGATTGAACTCAATGCACGGTATCTCCTATATGCACGAAACACCAGACTTTCCCAAAAACTGAAGATAAAAGAAGTATTTTAGTATTTTTTACAGCCATCTCCAGCCTTAAATGTGTAAGGTAAAGCTAGGAGAGTTTGCTAACAATTCAACAAAACGATTTTAAAAACCCACATATACATTTTTTGCTAAACTATTGGTGCATAATTTTGAATTGATCCTCCTTTTATACATTTCCATTGCTATTTTGTTGCTTCGTTGTAATTTAAAACAACAGCAGTAATAAAACCAAGAGAGCTATTTTGCGCAATCTCTCATTGTAGGGTAGGAGTGATTGCGCACATGGGTAGGAAAAATTGCGCTTAATTATAACTGCAATTACAATTTAATAATAATAATGACCATCTTCTGTCAGGAACAATTCCGGTTAGACCACTTCAAAACAGAGACTTTTGGTAGCATTCCCCCTCCCCCCCCCTCTTAGAAATGCTATGTATTTATTTTATTTTATTTTAATTATTTTTTTAATTAATCTGCATAAATGTTACATCATTAGGAAGATCTTTCAAAACTGAAAATTTTTTGTGCTTACACTTTTCCCTTAATCTCAATGTGTAAAAAAGATTTCAACAAAAGTTTATAACTGCCAATCAAAATTATAGGCCAATAGTTATTACATCATTTTCTTGCAATCATGATAATGTACAGTTGGGGAAAAAAAAAAAAAAAAAGGCAACACTCAACGTAACTTCGTTGCTAATCGATGTAGAAAAATGTTATAGGTATCATTCGACGGGGAATTGTGAGTAGTTTCAGAAAATGAAGTGAAATTTTGAATTGGGGATCGTCTACATATTAAAACGCGCACCAACTTTGATTTTTTTCAATGGTAATGCCCCATTTTTATTTTATATTTGAATTCCTGGGATCGCGACAACGCGAAAAAGTATATTGGTTGTATATTTTACTTATTTTTTCACAGAGTTATAAGCGTTCAAAGTTTGAAGGTGCTAATGTTAAATTCATATTTCAAACTTTTATCAATATCTTCACAAAAAATAACTTGATCGATATAATTTTTTTTTACAAGATACAGTGAAGAAACCCAAACATAATCCATCACTACTTTTGATTCTGTAAAATATTTTTAATTCTGAAAAATATTAATAAGTTCATATTTATAAAAATTATGAATTATGACCTATATTAATTTTTACATAAAATGAACCTTAATGGTGAAAAATATGGGTGTGCAAATTTGCAGCTCATTCCAGTTATTAGTTTTCGAGATATAAATAAATCTTTCTTTTCGAGTAGTTTAGGGGGGCCGTCTCGTATAATGTTTTGCATGAGATAACGAATCAAATCTTAAAAAATAACAAAGAAAATTAACAAAATATTTTTATTTTTTACTTACGGGTCAAATTATATAAGAACAACGTCAAACGCAAAGAAATGAAACAAAAATGATGATTTTTAGTCATTAGTCATCAAGAATTCCTGTTTTCTAAAGAAGACAAGCCCCCGCCTTCATCGTTCTTCAAAACAAAACAATACAAAAAGGAAAAGAAAAGTAAATGCGACATCGAGTATTCGTGTTAAACCCCTTGTTTTATCTTGACAAAAATATGCACAAGTGGTATTTACTTCATCGATTACTGGTGATAAATTTTGAATCTTTTAAACGAACACTAGCAGAAAAAAATTTACTAAATAGGCGGGGTTTACTGTTTTAAATAGAAAAATAAGCTTAATATTTCAGAACAAATTTTCTGTATTCACAACTATATTACAAATGGATATACATTATAATTATATTCTTTCTAATCAATATATTTCTATCCATAGTATATTTTATTGCAAAAATATGAAAAATGGGTACACACATAAGAAATAAGTAACACACAAATTACGAAAGAAACGCCCACTGACAGAGTTACAGATTTTCAAATGGCGTGAATCTATGTCAGCAGTCGCGAAAGGATTAATTAAGAAATTATATTTTCATAGAAATTATAAAACGAATCGTACAGTTCCAAAGAGTTCAACTGACCCGAAACTGGTAAGTGCGATTTAAATTGTTTAATAGTTATTTCATGAACCCTTACAATAATTTATCCGAAAAGAGTTAGTTGATGCGTTGTTGTATACATATATATATCTATATTCTTTCATTTCGCATATTATGTTACACCTACAAAAGAAAATTTAAGCTTTATTGGTGATCAGTACAGCCATAATAGACAGTTTTACTTGAAAAATATTGCACTTTTATTTCAAAGAGTACTATCTGGACCAATCACAAGTGTAATGTATTCAAATAGACCTAAAATTATCTAAAAAAGTACTGAAGTATATACAAATCTAAAAAACTGAATTCTAGTTAATTAAGAAACTGGAAAATGTAAATGTTTTTATTAATTTATACAATTCTTTATCTCCCGAAAGATTTCCGGTGTAAAACATTAAAATTTTTCTATTTCTTATAGGATCTTAATTTTATTTTTCTACATTTAGAGATAACCCCCTAACACATTTTTGATTATAACTCTATAAATACTAAAGATAAAGTATACAAACAGTATACTTTTCCGCACTGCGAGACTCTCAGAAATTCGAATATGAAGTCAGAATTGGGTGTTCGTATTGAAAAAATCATAGTTGGCGTTGATTTCAATACGTAGATGACCCCTAATTCAAACTTCGACGACATTTTCAGAAAGTGCATTTAATTTCTTGTTGAATTATGTCTATTAGATGTTCCTGCGTCAATAAATAACGAAATTACAGCGGGTGTTGCGTTTTTTTTTTTTCCCCGACTGTACTTATCTGATATAAACAAACAGTTGATTGTGACGTCATATTTATCAAATTAGTTAAAATAAATAATGTTACAAATAAGGTACCTAAGGTTACTTCGTTACAAATATGGTACCTTTCATAAGATATATATATGTATATATATATTTTGAGGGGGGGGGGCATAAGATGAAATAATGTTTTCACGCGAAAAATTAAAAATTAAAAAATATCAAATTTGCCCATGCTTACAAAAAATACTTATTAAAACGAATCTAAGAAGGAAGCGAAATAAGTACTGAGTTATATTACGATAAATACGATATATAATATGATACATTATATTAGACCTATCGTCCAGGGTTAGTAGGTATTTTCGTTAAAAGAAATAGTTTGTTCGTTCGGTGCAACTTGCACATTAGTCCCGTCAGGTACAACTTGCATATTAGTCCCGTCAGGTGAACTTGCACATTAGTCCCCTTTAAATATAGTGTCCAGCGAAGCTAGCAAAGCATTCGTTGATTCGTTGACCTTAACTGATTTCACATTCCGTCATTTTTGACGGGGTTATATACTAGTATCAATAATAATGATTCACTTAAATAACATTGTTGTAAGGTATCTGTAAACAAATATTTCTGTATTGGGAGTGGATATTTCAATTCAATAATTAAATAAATCAGGAAAATAAAAGAAATTTAACAAGAACTACAACAATTTATTTAATAAGAAAAATTATTAAATAAGCATAAAAATATATATTCGTTTCATTTGGTTTAGTGCAGTCTATAGATGTTAAACTCTGTTTACCTGCAATTTCCCCCATAGACGTAATGTATTTGAATACTTTTGAGTGTTCTTGTACACGAACCATCTGCTTCATCTCAACGAAAAGCTTAGTGTAGCATCCCTATATGATACACAATTATAATACCGAGTTTGGAATTTCTGCTACTATTTGTTCTTGAGATAGGCTGATAACACACACACAGACACACAGACAGACAGACACACAGACAGACACACACACAGACCATTCGCTAAAAACATGATTTTCGTATTCAGGGAACCTCAGAATATGTACATATAACAAAAACTCGCTTTCGAAAATTTGACCCTAAAACAATATTTTCTCTACCGTAAGGGTAAGAGAAAGTAAAAAAGTCCGAAGACCGTGAATTATCTCAAAATTAAAGCAAATTTGCTGAACGAATTCATTTGAAAAATTTTTAGTCTTTCAAGTAATATATCAGATGAAATATCATAGATTGGGCTCCAAGTAACACGCACTCTATTTTTTAGGTTGATTTCTTTAGAAATCGGCTGGTCAACTTGCTCCGTTATATTGTTTCCAAGTGGCTGCCACTTCAAAATTTGTTGTCATGGTAATTTTTGAAATACTTAACAAATTCAAGTTAAAAAATTGATTTATCATTCAAACATCTATGATTTCTGTCGGCAATTTTCTCCGCAATTTTGTTTCCAATTTGCGTCCACTTTAACGCTGCCACTTGACAATTTGTTGCCACGTTAACTTTTGAAAAAATAAATTTATTCTAACCTAAGTTGGGTAGTGGACTTATCTTGCAAATATATTGGATAAGTTCACTGAGCAACTTGCTCCGCCATGTTAATCCAAATGGCGGCCACTTAATTATTCAACACGATAACTTTTGAGATTCTGAATTAATTCGAACTAAATTTGTACAGTAGACTTATCTCACAAGTGTATTTGATATATTTGTTTTCCAACTTGGCCCGCCATTTTGCTTCTAAGTTCCGGCCACTTGAAAATTTTAAATTCACTTAAAAAGGTATTTATGAACTGATTTGCGTAAAACTCCATATGTACATAGCATAAATCAATATTTCTACACTGTAAAAATTTTCTGTAGTAGATTGCAGAACAGTGTGCTGGTAAAAGTATTGCCTACTCACTGTGCTGTATTTTTACTATGTGCAGTAAAATTAATTTGCTGCTATTTTTACTCACGCGTGCTGTAATTTTCACAGTATGCTTTAAAAACATTTCCTGCAAATTACGCATACGTGCAGGGAGTAATCTACATCACTAAGCAACTTATTTATTTCTTTTTACATATATAATTTACTTTATTTATTTTTTCATGCGGAGCAAACGGTCTTGGATAGCCCGGGATTCTGACTCACTATCTCCTGTTCTAGAGGCCAGCACATTGTCAATCGCGCCGTTGGGTTCATAATGACAGGGATGGAACACGGGCGCAGAATTCATACCGGAATCCGTTTAAGAAATTTCTCTACTTATAATATCGTTGATTTAAGAAGTAGAAAATTTTCTTACATTGATAGTGGTATGAATTCTGCTCCCGTGTTCCATCCCTGTAAATGACTTTTCTTTACAAAAACAGATAAGGTCAACATCAGCACTGATTTGTTGATAAATCATGTCATACGCACCAAAAGACTTCTGGAAAAATTTTGATACCGATTTACAGCACAATGTGAAGCAACCAGTCTTCCATTATTTTTACAGAACTAGCTGTATACAGCAACCTATGCTGTATTTATGTTAAAAAAGTGCTTTATTTTTACAGAATTTTTTTACAGTGTACCAAGTCCATTAATATTTTGTAGCCGCTATTTTGGAACAAAATGACGGCTACTCCATAAGTAAAAATAAATCAACCCACCCTTCCAAGTGAGCCGGAAAGACTTATTTAAAATGAGACTACTTTCTTTTTTTCTTTTTGATTTTTCTTTCTTTCTTTCTTTCTTTCTTTCTTTCTTTTTTTTTTTTTTTTTTTTTTTTTTGTAAATCCTGTTGAGCTCAAAGAATCTGGGTGAAAACATGTTTTGTTTTTCACACTTTGGCATTTAATAGTCTCAATGCTCCTATTTTTGCATTAAAATCTGGACAACTCCAAAATATCTCGACAAGGCCATTTTGCTGAACATATTAATTTAGAAAATTCAGTGATTTTATATGATCTCTCATATGAGCCATCACAGAAAGTCTGATGCCATTGTGCATCTATGTGACATTTTTTCTTATGAAATAAGAAACTATACCTTTATTGATGGGGTCCAAATATATATATATATATATATATATATATATATATATATATATATAGTCAATTTTTTTGCATTTAAGTAAAAATAATAATGACAATATGGAAATATCTCGATTTGAAAAATATTTTGCTAAAACATTTTATGAAAATATTTTCTGAGTTAATTTAATGAATAAAATAGGGCAGCAGAAGCCCTTGCAACAAATTTATTGGGTAACCCTCTGGTAACTCATTTCACAGATTATTTAAAATCACGAAACTTTCTACATTAACGAACTCAACAAAATCGTTTTTCTCTTAAAAACATTAAAAAAAAAAAATAGGGGTCCTAAGACACTCAAACTTCAAAATATGAAGAATGAATCGTGTTCCAAAGTAGATTCTTTACCCTTAATATAATTCTCGGAGAGGGGGAGTAGAGTTTCATGTAAAAAATGAAGTTTGTGTTACTCTGGGGCCCCTAGGATATCACTTGCAATATTTCAACTGATAGATTACTTGAAAGCACAAAAACTTTCCAAATCAGTATGTTGCTCAGTGGAATTGCTTTAAATTTGAGATAATTCGAGATTTCCAGATTTTTATTCAAACATAAATGTTGGGCTTCTATGGACCCTTACCTTGAAAAGAAAGAAAGTCAGGTTTTAAAACAGATTTTTTCGGTTTCGCACGATTCTGTGGGGGGAAAAAAGCATGTTTTCCATTTGAAATAATCTGGTGTGTCACTCACACGACTTTCTCTTACCCTGAAATTTAATACTATAAATACAGGTTGGAGATTAAGAGGTAAGATAATGATGTTATGTAAACCTATGTTAAACAATTCAAATTAGGCTTCGGGAGAGTTTTATATGATAATTAGTTCCGTGTGAGGGGGGCTACCGCCCCCCTCAACCCCCCGTTTTATGAATGCATCTACATTTATATAAAATTTAATTCGGTTATTAAAAAATAATTCTGTTTTAAAAAAATAATTTATTAAAATTATTATTTAGAAAAATTATCTTTTATGATAATGCAGACGATTTCCATATTAGAGATGTAGTATAACACCAAATATAAAAAAAAAAGTCCATTTTATTCTCAATATTAAAAAAAAAAAAAAAAAAAAAAAAAAAAAAAAATACGATTTTTTTTTTCTAAGCGTTAAAAGTAAAAAAAATCGATAACTTTGTTTTAAATTATAGCAGATCGATGGTTCAACCATTCATTTTAAAGGTATTGGCGAGATCTTTTGAAAGATACCCATCATGAAAATTTACTCCCCTCGAGGGGGGACTTCCCCCCCAGGGGGGGAGGCGAGGCTCCTACATACACAATTTTTTTTCCAGTTAACTATCTCAATGACAAAACATATATATTCGTTTCATTTGGTTTAGTGCAGTCTATAGACGTTAAACTCTACTTACCTGCTCCCCCCATAGACGTAATGCATTAGAATTCTCTTGATTGTCCCTGTAGACGAACCATTTGCTTGATATTAACGAAAAGCTTACTGTAGCATCCCTATATGATACACATTTAGAATACCAAGTTTGAACTTTCTGCCATAATTTGTTCTTGAGATGTGCTGATAACAGATACACACACAGACACACAGACACACACACAGACCATTTGCTAAAAACATATGTTCGTATTCAGGGGACCTCAAAACGTGTAAATATAACAGAATCTCGCGTTCGAAAATTTGACCCCAAAACAATACTTTCTCTACCTTATGGGTAAGAGAAAGTAAAAATTGAACTTGTGTCACGTGTGCCCCTAGGACTCCCGGAGGCCTACCTATGATGCCTCATATGATAGATTATTTGAATGAACTAAACTTTTGAAATTAATGTCATTAACGAAACTGGTTTCGTTTTAAGGTAATTCGGGGCTTCCAGACTTGTCATGGGGCTCAACAATCGGTGTCCTGGGCCCTTTACTTTTAAAATAATAATAATAATAATAATACAGATTTTGAAACAGATTTTTTCCGCTCAAAACGATTCTGTGAAAAAAAAGCATGGTTTCTATTTGAAAAAAAAAAAAAAAAAAAAGTTTATATTACATGGAGGCTCCTTAGCGGTCCAGGGGCTCACCCATGATACCCCATCTAATAGATCATTTGAATGCACGAAACTTTTGAAATCAATCTGTTCTGCGAAATTGCAGAGATATTTTGCAGAGTTCTGCCTTTCGAGATATTTTGGTACATACAAACTTATGAAACACATTTTATATCGGAAATTTCTTTACTTAAAGATGTGGAATAACTTTTCTTTTTTTAGACGAAGGCAATATTTGTCGAATTATGGATGATAAGAATGAAAATAAAAATAAAAGTAAACAAACGTATGAAAAATTTAATTTTTCATATTATTATGTACATCCCCTTTTGTACAATAAAATGTCATATCGAAAATCCGTGAACCAAGTTTATAATTGAAATTACGTTTCTATGACTCTTGGTTTAAGTGATAATTGCTGTAATATCTATTTTGGTTAATACTGGTGTAATCTATATAATATTTCTCTAACGTGGTCCAGTTATGATTACATTTTGTTGAAACGGTACGATAGAGATGTAATTAATAAAACATGTAAGGATAAAAAAATAATACTTATACTACAGTCGGCTGCAAAATTGTTCCAGCACTAGCAATAATCCTTGCCAAAAAAAAAGTACACTTAATACAGCTTTGTTAAATAAATCCTTGCCGAGTCATGTTCTTAATCAGTCTAAGAACATGATTCGACAAGGATTTACTTAGCAAAACAGTCTTAAGTGTACTTTTTAAATATAGGAATTATTGGCTAATGCTCGAATAATTTTGCAGCCGACTGTATATAATATTTCTCTAACGTGATCCAGTTACGATTACATTTTTTTGAAACGATACGATAGAGATGTAATTAATAAAACATGCAAGGATAAAAAAATAATATTTATACTATATAATATTTCTCTAACGTGGTCCAGTTACGATTACATTTTGTTGAAACGATACGATAGAGATGTAATTAATAAAACATGCAAGGATAAAAAAATAATATTTATACTATATAATATTTCTCTAACGTGGTCCAGTTACGATTACATTTTGTTGAAACGATACGATAGAGATGTAATTAATAAAACATGCAAGGATAAAAAAATAATATTTATACTATATAATATTTCTCTAACGTGGTCCAGTTACGATTACATTTTGTTGAAACGATACGATAGAGATGTAATTAATAAAACATGCAAGGATACTATATAATATTTCTCTAACGTGGTCCAGTTACGATTACATTTTTTTGAAACGATACGATAGAGATGTAATTAATAAAACATGCAAGGATAAAAAAATAATATTTATACTATATAATATTTCTCTAACGTGGTCCAGTTACGATTACATTTTGTTGAAACGATACGATAGAGATGTAATTAATAAAACATGCAAGGATAAAAAAATAATATTTATACTATATAATATTTCTCTAACGTGGTCCAGTTACGATTACATTTTGTTGAAACGATACGATAGAGATGTAATTAATAAAACATGCAAGGATACTATATGGTCCAGTTACGATTACATTTTGTTGAAACGATACGATAGAGATGTAATTAATAAAACATGCAAGGATAAAAATATATATATATATATATATTTATAAATGGACAAGATTTAAGCACGTGATTTAAGCTTGATGATCTAATCCGCGATTGTAATGAAATGCTCGCCCTCTGGTGGGCTAAGGTGAAATTATCACACCACTGATAGCTTTCACGTTGAAACAATGATAGAACCAACGAGATATATAAATTAGAGTGCTGATTCAATGGATGAAGGATTAGCTTTCTGTGGTTCAAGATGAATCACGTGACATGCTTGAATAGGTTGCTGTGTTTGGCCCTTTATCGCTATTTTGGCATTTAAAATATCAGTTCAACAAATTATCATTATTATTAGGTAACATGACAGTCCTATGACCGAAATAAATTGCTTTTAAAAAAATTTTACACGTATTTCACATTTTAATAAATAATAAAATAACTTTCTTTTCATCGTTTCTCAACAAACTTTAAAAGTGTTTATAAAACAAAATTTAAACTTTTAAAGAGCTAAATTTAACAACAAATAATAATTTTTCAACTATTTTTAAGCATTTTGTCGGTTAAAGTTCAACTACACGAAATAAAAAAGAAGTAAAATCAAAATCAAAATGGTTTAGAACAAAAGAATATTAAACTACGTAAAGTAAACAAAAACATTGAAACCGTTGCCATAGAAATGTACTGAAAATGAGCTGTTACCAAGGAAACCACCGAATACGCATGCGCAAGGAAAGCATGTCACATGACTCATCTTGGACCTTCTCAAGGGTTACCATTTATCACTCTACTTTATATATCTCGTTGGATAGAACAACAAGAAAGAACAATAATAAATACACGTGTGGCTATTATATTTACTAACAACTGCAGTTGGGAAAGCGCCATCTTTCGATCATTACAAACGCGGATATGAAAAAATAACATTTATCTTATGAGACCATTTTATGTAAAAATGTATTTTTAAAAGTTGTTTCCTCAGAATCTTTAGAAGCGCCATTTTAAACCTAGCAAAACTTTAAAGATATATACAGAATAGGAATTATTATGATAAATTGACTAAAAAGCGCATTCATAAAAGGTATAATCAAAATAGGGGTTAGTTTTTCTTTTTCGTTTCTTCTTTTTTTTTTTCCCCTTTTTAACAAAAAATTATGCTAAAACAAATAAATAAAATATTGTCATCGCCAATATGGCGACAGCAATTTAAAAAGCATCATGGGTGCCCTATACTAAAACTGTATTGCTGGCGGAAGTATGAAAACTGGGTCGTTAACCATGAATTTTATTTTGAAACCTTTCTTTGAATGATTTTGGTTTCACTGTTGCATAATATTAATTTGGTTCTAATAATAATTTGGTTTCTGGTAAATTAAAATTTTACTTAGGTGGTGAAATTGGTATAATATTTATGAGTTTCCAATTTTAAAAGTAAATAAGAAAAGAAATAAAGTGCGAAAATTTCGCACGGTTTTGCTAGTATTAAAATAATCTGATTGGTCGAAAATTATATAAATGAATTATGCAGTGGTACTGGAGAAGAAAATTACAGAAAATTGTAGCCCTAACTGCAGATTATGTTTTATTCCAGAAGACAATGTATGCGCAGAACAGTCGAATCTGTTACGATGTTAAATGCGGATATATGAGTAAATATGCCTAAATGATTTTTATATTTGTTTTATGCATACGCTTGTTAATACCTTTATATAATGAGTTATTCAAATCATTATTTAAATTTAGTGATAAACAGAGAATAGGCATAATAAGCGAAAATGTTATTTGAATAAATGCATTTGAAAACGTAATAACAAAACCGCACCTGGCATACATAAAATATTTAATTCAACATGTTTTTACCTTCGTCTATATTCAACAGGCGAAAATATTTTATTCGTAACAGTTTTCGAATTTCGACGGATTTACATGTTTTGAGAGGTTTATAAACATATTAACATTCCTTTATTAGCTTCACCTGTATGTATGTTTGTATGTATGTTTGTAACCGCTCTGGGAGCAAACAAAAAATCTATATTTTAAAAAAAGACTTTCCCTACGTGAACGCTGTGGCTGTGAGGTAAAGCTCCGGGCTACGAACCTAAAGGTCTAACGTTCGAGCCCAGTCAGGTGAGATTTTTTAAAAATGGTTTTTGTTTAATTCTAAGTTATTTTAATTAAATATTTAAAAGTATGTAAATATTATGGTGTGTCACTCACGCGATTTTCGCTTAACCTGCATTTTAATATTGTAAAGGTAAATATTTTGTGCTTTTAGTTCACATTTCAATGAAAGCATGTTCTTTAATTTTTTAAAAGTATAATTTTTGCAGTGAAAATTTCCTTAGGCGCGTTGAGCACTTTTGGGTGAACAAAAATCATTTAACTCGCGTCATCGTCAGCTGACACTTTCCATTTGAAGTGAAAACTTTTGGGTGAACAAAAATCATTGAACTCACGTCATCGTCAGCTGATGCTTTCCATCCTTGTATGATACAAATAATGTATCATACAATTAACTTGCTAATGTGAAGTGTTAATAATTATATACTGTATATTGTTAAAAAATCTGGTGCGGCTCTACACGACTTCTCTCATCTCCGGGCACTGTCTGTATTGCAGTTAGACCTCACAAAACTGTGAGAAAGCCCAAAGCCGCCATTTTTCTCACGTTTTTACAATCTGGTGCAGCTCTACACGACTTTTCTCATCTCCGGACACTGTCTCTATTGCCGTTAGCGCATTAAATGAAGTTGTAATATAATTTTTGTAGTAGTAGTTTATATTAATGAATAACAAAACACTTCATTTAAAAGTATTTCCTGCACAATAAAATATTTCCTGACGATTCAAGAAATACACACGTAGTTGTTCACGTTTTCACTTCTGTCGTCATTCCCGGAGTGCAAATGCTTTTATTTTTTATTTTTAAATGTCAACTTTAGCTTAAAAACTAGTGCACAAAATTTCATATAAATTTATGCGTAGAATAAATGGGTACATATAATATTATGTATCTTGATATAGATTGGTGCCTGTCAACTATTTTATGAAAATTGTCTAGGCCTTTTTTTTTTTTTTTTTTTTAATATAATTTTTAAATTTTTAATATGGTAGTATAAGACAAAATTTCCTATAAATGGGCACAATGCGAATTATTTTTAAACAAATCATTGTCAAATTAAAAAGAATTATTTACAGTTGTAACTATCGATTAGGGGAAAAAAATAATAATAAATCTGGTGTGTCACTCACACGACTTTCTCTTACCCTGAAATTTAATGCTATAAATACAGCTCATAAATCAATAACTTTGTTTTAAATTATTCCAAATCTATGGTTCAACCATTCGTTTTAAAGGTACTGAAGAGTTCTCTGAAAGGTACCCAAATGGAAAATTTTTACCCTCGAGGGTAGTGGGGGGGGGGGGGAGGATATTTATCGTCAAGTGAAGAGAGCAATGTTTCTACACGTACACAATTTGTTTTCCTACTTTACTATCACTATTATCAATAATTCATATTAATTTTACAATCACACGTTAAAAATAACTCTCATTATGTACATTTATACAAATTTTGTCCTATACTGCCCTGTTAAAAATTAAGAAGTAATCTGATGACAACACCACCTGTTAAGCGATTGATCCCAAAATGTAATCAGCCGCAGCGTATGTCAAGGTTCAACCAAATACCAAGTTTGATTAAATTTCTTTCATTGGTTCGTGAGATGCAGCGTAAACAATATTTATGATATACATTAAAAGGAGTCATTTTTAAAATATGGTCAATTCGTGTTTAAGACATCTCAAAACCTGTAAATCCGTCGAAAACCGGCAGCTGAAAATTTTCACGAATCTAATTCTTGCGTATTACATATGTAGAAGAAAGAAAAAATAAAAGAAAAAAAAACTATATGTGTCAGGCATTGTCTATAGAACTCAAAATTGAGTTTCTTTCGACATTATTGCAGTCAAGTTAGTCTTCTATGCATAGATATAGTAATATATATAGATCTATCATCCCCATGTTATCGAGCAAAAATTTTTGATGCCGAAAAAAAGCTCTAAAATCAGCTATTAGAGAGTATTGAAAAAAAAAAGAAGAAAAAGGAAAAGGAATTTGAAACTGTACCTGGAGTTTTTCGTTCACCTTTAGTAAATAAATTATTCATAAATTTAATTTACTAAATTATCCGTGTGTATTCCTGTGTGTAATTTACTCGGGGAAAGACAGCCATTAGAGTGACTTTTTCCGAGAAAAAAGGTATCACTTTTTCCCTCTCGCTGATCAATATATGTCTTAATACTATATCTATGCTTCTATGAGATGAAAAGTCGTCTGCATTCGTCATGGAAAATAATTTTGATAAATAATTTTAATAAATTGGCCTACGTAGGATACTATAGATGAATGTTTTGTGATGGCCACAGCATTAGTAGTGTTTTTGTACAGTTTGAAACTCTTGTTACGAAACAACATATTTCCATTTCTTACTGCGTATGTTTTCCAATATTTACCCCACCTGGCATGCATCATTGTTGATCTAGCCTTGTTTCTCCGCTCTTCTTGCAAATCATCGTGGAAATTCGTGACATCTTCTGTGTGATTTTTAACACCTTGATCAACATTTTGGTCGAAACTGCTCGAATTTTCGTGCGAGAATTCAAGACTGTCGCAACAATCAATCTCCTTGACGGAATAGCTGCTTGTGGCTTTAAAAATAACATGCTCATATGACAATGACGCATGTAGGGGAGAAGGGGGCTAGTGTGGACATGGGGCTAATGTGGACAACTTGAATAATTCTAATAAAATTAAACATAATTTATACATCTCACTAATATATTAAAACCAATGTTAAAGAAGAGTTCTATTTTTCATCTAAATCAGTTTATCCTAAAGTTAAAAATTCTAATCACCATACTACTATCCCTTATTATAAAGGTATTTCCGAATATATCGCTAAATTGCTTAAAACAGTTAATATCTCTACTAGCTTTAAACCTCAACTCCGTATTAGCAACTTTCTCTCAAACTTTAAACCCTCTGTCCTTCAACTTAAACGTCTAGGTGTAATCTATTGTATCCCCTGTAAAAATTGTGATTCTACATATATCGGTGAAACTGGCAGAACAGGTGAAACTAGATTAAAGGAACATAAACGCTCATATAAAACAGGTGATTTAAAATCGAAACTCGTAATCCATTCCCTTAATCCGCGTTTGTAATGATCGATAGATGGCACTTTTTCAGCTTTTGTTGTTAGTAATCATAATGGCCACGTGTATTAACTTGTGTTCTATTTGTAGTACTACTTAATATTCGTGCTATAATTTCTCCGCCATTACATCATGGAAAACTGATTGCTTTTGGAAAAAATATTTCAGTTTATTCAACGTTCGATCGGAAGTAGATTTTTAACTGAAGCTGAACAAATATTAGTTTCAAATTCAAATCATCTGATTAATTTTTTACTTCCATTAGCCGAAGCAACTGAAATTTTAAATTTGTCATTTGGAAATAAAGGAAGTTTAATTCTGGATTTTTTTTTATTTTTGGAGTTACACTGAGGCACACAACAGTAAGTGTTATCTTTTTCACCGGATTTATTCCTTTTTTATTCAATAAATATATGTGAAACTAAATATCGGCAAGCAATGGCGTCTAGATGAATTCGAAAGCTATGCATGTTAATTGTAATTTCACCTTAGTCCACCAGAGGGCGAGCATTTCATTACAATCGCGGATAGTGATCAGATTCCTGATTTTGATAACTTTAAAATTCTAGCCTCTAATGTAAATGTAAATATCTATGAATCCCGTATTTTTCTAGAGGGCGCTTTTACTAAAATGCAATATTCTGCCTTGAACGAGGCTAAAGTTATTCCTCCTGAATATATAATCTAGTTCTGATGTGTTATGATTTTTTAGGACTGAGGGCCTATTAGTCTCAAACAGCGATTTTTGCGTTGTCGTTTTCGATAGTTGCACAATTGTCGAAATAATTTTTCGACAGTTGGACATTTATCGAAATCTAAAATTTATCGAAAATATAATTGAATAATTTGAAAGCGATGTTATAATTAGGAAGAAAAAAAAACTAATAGTCCTCCGTCCTGAACTAAATTCTGCTTTTGCCAGAATTTCATCAAAATCTTTTCAAAATGACATAGACATGAGTCCCCCAGCAAGGCACAACTCTGACATGAGTCTCCCCCCCAGACCCAACTTTGATATGTCTCCCCAAGGCACAACTCTGACATGAGTCCCCCCCCAAGGTACAACTTTGACATGAGTCCCCCAAGGCACAACTTTGACATGAGTCCCCCCCCAAGGTACAACTTTGACATGAGTCCCCTCCCCAAGGCGCAACTTTGACATGAGTCCCCCCAAGGCACAACTATGACATGAGTCCCCAAAAGGCACAACTATGACATGAGTCCCCAAAAGGCACAACTATGACATGAGTCCCCCCCAAGGCACAACTTTGACATGAGTCTCGCCCCCAGACCCAACTTTGACATGTCTCCCCAAGGCACAACTTTGACATAAGTCCCCCCCAAGGTACAACTTTGACATGAGCCCCCCAAGGCACAACTTTGACATGAGTCCCCCCCAAGGTACAACTTTGACATGAGTCCCCTCCCCCAGACCCAACTATGACATGAGTCCCCCCAAGGCACAACTATGACATGAGTCCCCCCCAAGGTACAACTTTGACATGAATCCCCTCCCCAAGGCACAACTTTGACATGAGTCCCCCCCCAAGGAACAACTTTTACATGAGTCCTCTCAAGGCACAACTTTGACATGTTCCCCCATTGTACAACTTTGACATGAGTCACCCCCAAGGCCCAACTTTGACATGAGTCCCCCCAAGGCACAACTTTGACATGAGTCCCCCCCAAGGCCCAACTTTGACATGAGTCCCCCCACAAGGCCCCCGCAAGGCACAACTTTGACATGAGTCCCCCCAAGGCACAACTTTGACATGAGTCCCCCCAAGGTACAATTTTGACATGAATCCCCTCCCCAAGGCACAACTTTGACATGAGTCCCCCCCAAGGCACAGCTTTAACATGAGTCCTCCCCAAGGCACAACTTTGACAATGAGTCCCCCCCAAGGCACAACTTTGACATGAGTCCCCCCCCAAGGCACAACTTTGACATGAGTCTCAGACAGCGATTTTTGCGTTGTCGTTTTCGATAGTTGCACAATTGTCGAAATCATTTTTAATCCTTTGTGGTCGGCAAATTTTTATATTTTATACTATAATGTCTACATTTAAACCGATGCTATATTTAAGAATATATTTTTTCACCTTCATATTAAAATTATACAAATTTTATTCATAACAACCGATGCAGTAAATTCTACGCTCATATACCGTGGGAAAAAAAAAAACAAAAAAACTAGTTTTGTAAATGTTGTGCTTGTATATTTGACACTGAGGAGGGCTAATGTTCTTGCCGAAACGTCTGTCGTGTATTTTAATGTTTTTAATTAAAATGTATTTTTAAAGTTTTAAAAATTTTTGTATTCATTATCTCATTTTGAATAATTCTGTTATTTTTCAGTTAAAGTTTCTCTGTAGTTTTTTGCAGATCGCCAATACTGATATTCACTTCCACGTGCAATTGCATGGAAATACATTTTATGGTTAATTAGCAATTTGTAAAACAAATTTTTTATAGTGAAAAAGTAAATTGATGATTTGGTTTTTTTTTGTTTTCTAACAAGGAAACATTCAAAAGGTGTTATCTTCAAAAAGTATTGAAAAAAAATATACGTGATTCTACTCTTCATAAAACACCAGAAAATGAAAAAATTATCGGCTGAAATGAATTACAGCGACCACAGAAAATTGTAAAAATTAAGCATATTTGGCGATTAAGCGCTGTTAGGCGATACGTTTGCTAGCACCGAGATTGTCGAGCACGAACAGAACCGTGCTTTGCTTTTCCGCCAAGTACTGAAAATTAATCGCCTAGCAGTGTGAAATCGCCAAATATGCTTAACCCGTTAGTAGTCGCTATAGACAGCGCCACCTATTACAGATTTCGCACTTTTTATTTAACTGTCACCAATAATTTTAGGAAATAATGTGATCGACGTTTCTTCGATTTTATTCGCGTTTTATGTACATCAAATGTCACTTCTAAAAATTTTTGGTGGCTATTGAATAAAAAAATCTGACAACACTGAAGGATGGGCGGCAAATCGACCAACTAGCGACTACTAACGGGTTAATTTTGATAATTTTTAGTGGTCGCTGTAATTTATTTCAGCCGATAATTTTTCCAATTTCTGATGTTTTATGAAGAGTAGAATCACATATATTTTTTTTTCAATACTTTTTGAAGATGGCACTTTTTGAATGTTTCCTTGTAAGTTATACTATTTTAATTAATTATTTCAAATGAAAAGGGATGTAGTATGTTATAAATGAATATATTTGAAACATTTTTTGATAGTCACTTTTGCTCTGCATGATTTAAATTTACCTGTACTAGGCTTGAAGAAATAAATGACTACATGGAGCTAATGTGGACATAGGGTGGTGGGGCTACTGTGGACATGTCCATACTAGTCCTAATCAGCTTCCAATGGTAAAAACATTAATTAGGTATATAAATGTATCATATTTTATGCTATTTGTATGCTGAATTAGATTCCTTTTTTTAAAGTAATAAATGAATTTAACTGTAGAACGTACACATAGAACATATAAGTTAAATTTATTTTGATAAACATTTTTATTTTAATTACTAATGGCAGCCTTAATAGAATTGTTTGATAATACCCAACGAGATATATAAAGTAGAGTGATAAATGGTAACCCTTGAGAAGGTCCAAGATGAGTCATGTGACATGCTCTCCTTGCATCTGCGTATTCGGCGGTTCCCTTGGTAACAGCTTATTTACTTCTTCTTTACTTCTTTTTTACTTCTTTTTTATTTCGTGTAGTTGAACTTTAACCGACAAAATGCTTAAAAATAGTTGAAAAAATATTATTTGTTGTTAAATTTAGCTCTTTAAAAGTTTAAATTTTCTTTTATAAACGCTTTTGAACTTTGTTGGGAAACGATGAAAAAAAAGGTATTTTATTATTTATTAAAATAAAATATGTGTAAAATTATTTTAAAAACAATTTATTTCGGTCATAGGGACTGTCATGTTACCTAATAATAATGATAATTTGTCGAACTGATATTTTAAATGCCAAAATAGCGATAAAGGGCCAAACACAGCAACCTATTGAAGCATGTCACGTGATTCATCTTGAACCACGGAAAGCTAATCATTCATCCATTGAATCAGCACTCTAATATATATATCTCGTTGATAATACCACAATAGGTATGCATAATACTCACAATTTTTAAATTTAAGTGATTATGGTTCGCTCGTACGAATGTATTATGCGAGACATTGAAAACCCTCGAAAATAGCTTCAGGGCCCTGAGCTTTGATAACTTTTTAACACTTTCCAACATGGTTGAAAAGTGTTAATGACTTCGGTTTGTCTGTCTGTCCGCGCTCTAACTCCCGTAAATAATTATGGAATTTCTTGAAACTGATATATGTTATTCAAGTTCACTATCGGACGTTCCCTATTGAAAATGGAGTAAATATCTCTTCTGGTTTGTGTACAGGGACACCCAAAAGCATTCGAAAGCATTGTGTTCTATGAGAGGTTTTTCTATAAACCATATTTTCATACCTTTACTGTACACATATCTTAATGAAATTGAAATATGTTATTCAAGTACACTATCGGACGTTCACTATTGAAAATGAAGTTTATACCTCTACTGGTTTGTGTACAGGGACACTCGAAAGTATTTCAAAGCATTGTGTTCTATGATTTTCTATAAACCATATTTTCATACCTTTACTGTAGACATATCTCAATGAAATTGAAATATGTTATTCAAGTTCACTAATGGATGTTTCCTGTATAAAATGGAGGAAATACCACCACCGATTTATGTACAGGGACACTCAAAAGTATTCCGAAGCATTGCGTTTTATGAGAGATATTTCTATAAATCAAATTTTAATAACTTTACTTTCCACGAAGTTTTAGGAAATTTAAATATGTTGTTTATACGCACAAAAAAAAAAAAAAAAAAAAAAAAAAAAAGCTTTGCGTAGAATATAGCATGATTAGCATTAGATTTACAGGGTGACACAAAAATATTCTGTTATATTAAGAGCTATTATTAAAAATTTGCTAGAATTCTACTTTCGTTCACATTAAGCGTTTTTAACACTTTCTAACATTTTTAAGTGTGAATATGATTTCAGTTTGTGTATCTGTCCATCTGTCTGTCTGTCTGTCTGCCCGCGCTCTAACTCCTATAAATATTTAGGGAATTTCTCGAAACGGATATATTTTATTGAAGTTCACTATCGGATGTTCCATATTGAGTGAATATCGCTTCTGGTTTGTGTACAGGGACACCCAAAAGCATTCGAAAGCATTGTGTTCTATGAGTATTATTTTTATAAGTATTTTATCTATAGAATTTCCCCCATTTAAAATGACATTAATAGGTCCTGTGCAACTAGTTTGTTTACAGGGACAACAGTAACAACAACAACAACAACAACAAAAATGCCAATGCATTACGTTTTAGGACAGAACATTTTGAAAATTATATTTAAAAATCTTTCTACTGTAAAAATCCTAAAAATATTGAAATGTTAATATTCTAAAATAATGTTTTGTATAGAATATGATATGATTAACTTTCTGATTTAAGGGCCACACCAAAATATTCAGAAAGATCAAAAGCTGTAATTACAATCTAATGGCTGCATTTTCTTTTGCGTTAAGTCTTTTTAACACTTTCCAAAATGCCTAAGAGTAATTTTAAAATCAATTAGTCTATATGTTTACTTTTCAGTCCTTCTGTCTGTTGTGTGATAACGTAGGCAAAGAATATTAAAAGTTTTTCGATACAACCATTACGTACAGTTGGAAAGTGTTACAAATCAATGCGTACTGCATGATTTTTCTTTCTTGTTCTAGTTTATTTCCTTTTTATATTACTGCCGGTGTTAGACCCCCCTTTTTTTCCCCACACTTGTGATTGTGAGTTTCTTTCTCTCTTTCTTTTTAGTGCTAGAGGCCTATTTCAGTCGGTACAGTTGTCGAATTTTTATAATACACTCTTAATAGGGTCTATTTCAGTCGGTTTATTGAATGGAGATTTATTGAATGAAGTCCCCCAAGGCACAACTTTGACATGAGTCCCCCCCCCCCAGGCCCAACTTTGACATGAGTCTCCCCCAAGGTACAACTTTGACATGAGTCCCCCCCCCCAGGGCCCAGCGTTGTCAAATTTTTATACGTCACTCTTAATAGTGCTAAGGGCCTATTTCAGTCGGTTTATTGAATGGGGATTTATTGAATGAAGTCCCCCCAAGGCCCAGCGTTGTCGAATTTTTATACGTCACTCTTAATAGTGCTAAATTTCAGTCGGTTTATTGAATGGGGATTTATTGAATGAAGTCCCTCCAAGGCACAACTCTGACATGAGTTCCCCCCAGGCACAACTTTGACATGAGTCCCCCCCAAGGTACAACTTTGACATGAGTCCCCCCAAGGCCCAGCGTTGTCGAATTTTTATACGTCACTCTTAATAGTGCTAATGGCTTATTTCAGTCGGTTTATTGAATGGGGATTTATTGAATGAAGTCCCCCCAAGGTACAACTTTGACATGAGTCCCCCCAAGGCCAGCGTTGTCGAATTTTTATACGTCACTCTTAATAGTGCTAAGGGCATATTTCAGTCGGTTTATTGAATGGGGATTTATTGAATGAAGTCCCCCCCAAGGCACAACTTTGACATGAGTCCCCCCCCCAGGCCCAACTTTGACATGAGTCCCCCCCAAGGTACAACTTTGACATGAGTCCCCCCAAGGCCCAGCGTTGTCGAATTTTTATACGTCACTCTTAATAGTGATAAGGGCCTATTTCAGTCGGTTTATTGAATGGGGATTTATTGAATGAAGTCCCCCCAAGGCACAACTTTGACATGAGTCCCCCCCAGGCCCAACTTTGACATGAGTCCCCCCCAAGGTACAACTTTGACATGAGTCCCCCCAAGGCCCAACTTTGACATGAGTCTCCCCAAGGCCCAACTTTGACATGAGTCCCCCCCCAAGGTACAATTTTGACATGAGTCCCCCCAAGGCCCAACTTTGACATGAGTCCCCCCCCAAGGCCCAACTTTGACATGAGTCCCCCCCCAAGGTACAACTTTGACATGAGTCCCCCCCAAGGCACACCTTTGACATGAGTCCCCCCAAGGCACACCTCCCCCTCATTGGGAAAAAGAGAAAAAACGTTGTTTTGCGGCTATAAGACAGTTTGGACTTCCAACGTTATTTGTTACAGTATCTGCAGCTGAAACACATTGGTTTGATTTAATGAATACTTTATCATGGAATTTAGATCGTCACGAATTAACTAAAGAAGAATTTGTCGATATTAACAAGCTTAGCAGTAGGCCTCTGGCACTAAATTAAAATCTGTCAATGTCAGATTTTCATGTTTTAAATAATGAAATAATGTCGTGTCTGTATAATTTTTTTTTTTTTTTTTTTTTTTTTTTTACGGTTTGTAATTTATTTCATTTTATAATGTTTTTCTGAAATTTAAACCTGATATTTTATGTTTTTAACGTATTCGAATGTAATCGGAGTTCCCACGGCCCGATTTTTTTCAAGGACTCTTCCACCAGTATTATTTAAAAAATGAATTTCTTATTAAATGTGCACTATAAATTTAAGAATAAATTTTTTGTTGTTGTTGTTGTTACTTTCTAGTGTATGAAATTTCATCTTTGAGGTAGATTCTTAACCTATCAAATTGCAGTCTTTAATAACAAAAATATATTAAACATGACAATATATTAAACATGATAATAATATATTAAACATGACAATTAAAATATACTTTAATTAGAATAATATTTACTAAGGAGTATGCTGTTTAGGTTCAAATTAATTTTATTAGGCTTTTACATACACTTTTAAAAGTTGTATTATATTGTCTAAATCAGTACTCTTGTCTGCTCACACTAGCCCCACCACATGGGACTAATGTAGAAAAAAACAACCATTAAAAAAAAATAATTATTACTTAAAAACAATATTACCAAATAATTAAATATATCAATCAAATTAAAGGCAAAAGTACAAATTCCTACACTGTAAAAAAAAAAAAAAAAAAAAAAAAACTCGTCAAAAAAACGAAAAAAAATTGTCAGCCAGGACGCCAATCATATTCCGTTTTCTTTACGGGGAAAAAATGTTTCAAATTCTGTCATATTAACACAAGAAAACCGTTATTCTTAACAGAAAAACACTGTTATTTTTAAAGAGAGTTCTGTAAAAATTTACAGAAAAATCTGTAACTTTTACGGAACAAAAAATTTTTTCTCTGTAAAATTTACAGAAACATCTGTAATTTTTACAGAACAAAAATTTTTTTCTCTGTAAAATTTACAGAATTATCTGTAATTTTTACGGAACAAAAAAATTTTTCGCTGTAAAATTTACAGAAATATCTGTAACTTTTACAGAACAAAAATTTTTTTTTCTGTGAAATTTACAGAAAAATCTGTAATTTTTTACAGAACAAAAATTTTGTTTCTTTTAAAATTACAGTGTATTTCTGTTAACATAACGATATTCTTATGTTAATATAACAAAATTTGGCTGTTCTTAAAAAAAGTTTTATCCCATCAAGAAAACAGTTTTTTACTGGCGTCCTGGCTGACAGCTTTTTTCTGTAAATTTAACAATTTTTTTTTTTTTTTTTCCCTTTTCAAATATAGTCACATTTTGATTGCTATTTCAATAGGAAAAATAATTTCAACAGAAGACAGAGAAATCTTTTTTCGTTTAGCAAATGAAACATTATTAATAATAAACAATACAGATTTTTTTTTTTTTTTTTTTTTTGAAGAATTTGCTCTGATAAATACAAAAAATTTAAAAAGAAATATTTTTCTTTAAAAGGAATTAAATAAAAAATAAATTGTATAATGGTTACTGCCAGGAAACGCAAAAGATTGAAATGTAAGAATAAATTTAAGAAAATGAGGCAGAAAATTCAATGGATAAAATTCATAATAATAGTGCACCACTGTTACAGAATAAAAAATTTTCAGGATCTGCAATCATGTCAGTGCTAATCATGCACTTTTTTTTTTTTTTTTTTTTTATGGAAGGTGATGCTCCTCTAAACATTACAGGAGTGAAACTTCCTAATATGCAATAACTTTGAAAACTACTACTTGCATGCAATTATGTAAGAGTCAGTAATGATATACCAAATGACTACCTATAATAAGTGATTTTTAAGGCAATTTAAGCATTTAAATGAGAAATTTACATAAAAACAAAATATTTTATCATGAAATTCAGAGACAGCAAAATCTTCAAATTTCTTGAATTTAAGGTTAGCACTTGAAAAGTTTGACCACTGACATTAAGACAACCTGAAAAATCATATGTCATCAGTTATCACTTTCATAATCTGTGGTCTACCTAAACCCCAGAAGGGAATCCCTGGGAATTTTGCCTTTGTGAGTTGGATATTTGAAATATCTAATAATATATCTAGTATATTAAATGTTCAATTTATTTAAAAAAATCTCTGGGGACGAAATATTTTTTATTAGCTCAAATTAATTCCCATCTTTTCAATTCTATATACACAAAATTTTATAACTTTCTGAACATTGTTTTTTCTGTAGACAACTTTAAAATAGTCATTTAATTATGGACAACCAGTAGATATATATAAAATTAATGCTTATTTTTATTTTATTTTTTGGTTTAATTTCAGCCTTCCCCCCCCCCTCTCTCTTTTTTGACCTAACAAAACAACACATACTACTACTTCTGTCTTTTTGAACTACCCTGTATATTCCAGCAAAAGAAAAAAAAAAAAAAAAAAAGCTACACATTTTATAACTTGGGCAACTTTTATTAATTCTAATTTTGTGGGGAACATAAAATTTCTAATTCTTGTCTGGATTGACCCTGAGCAGGCAAATGAAATTAAAATATTTATTCATATAAAATACATAAATAAAATATACAAATAAAATACATAAAAATTAAAAATTCTTTGTTTTTTTTTTCTCTTCGAAATATATTTGATCTTCAATTCAGATTAATTCCAAGAAAACACCTAAAAGGAAACAATTTTACTTTAGCAAGTTAAAAAAATCATTTCTTTAAAATAAATAAATAAAATAGTTAACAAATATGCATATTTTCTATGTAAACATATAAATAAATATTACAAATTGGAAATAGTCATTCATTCATTAATTCTGAAATCATATTTTCAAAATTGATTTATTTTGTGCTGTATCATATTCAGGATTTTATTTCAGGGAGGGCTGAGTTAAGTTCAATAATGTTTCATACTGTACAGAATTCATGCATATTATTCTTAATCTTTATTTTTTAAAATTGTCTACAAAATTTCAGGAGGGGCTGCAGCCCATCACCTCCCCTCTGGATACACCACTTATTTCATGTCCTGAATACTTTAAAACAGGTCTAATTTGATATATACCTGGTGCAAGCTACCTCTCTATCAACTTTTAGCCACATTTAAAACTTATGTTAAAATTTTATCAAAATAGATAGAAATTAAAAAATAAAAATAACATACTTGAAGTAGTGTGTGTAGACCTGTCAATTGGGGCCCCAAACTTCATCATTTCTGTGACGATCTTCCTCTGATTTGACAAGCAACTTCTCTTCTGCTATTGCTTTCAGATAAACGAGGCAGCACCATTGCACATCTAAATTTTAGTTGTGTTTGGTACAATCATATCTCTGTTCGTTAGCTAACATTTCGACTGTATCTTTATTGATTTAAAAATACTTAAAAACCTTAATAATTAGAAGAAATATATTTATGCAATCACTAGAGAAATGGTCAAAATTTTAGCCGACAAATATAACTAACTGTGCTAAACCCAACCAAAATTTAGACATCAGATGATGCTGCGTTCTTGAGAACAAAAATAAAAACAGAAGCAGATTTGACAAACCAGAGAAATATCATCAAAGTGATGATGAGAGTCGGGCCCTGACTAAAAGATATATGCACATTATTTCAAGTATGTCATTTTTTGTTATTAAAATAACAAATATTTAACTTTTTTTTATATTTTTTTATTTAACAGTTTTGAAATATTTTTTCCTTGTTTTAATCAATTTTTAATGTTTTGTTCCTAAATAAAGTGCATACATACATACGTTCTAGTGCATGACTAGAACCTGCCTATTTCTTTACGAACTACGTTCTTCATACCAGAAAGACAGTATTTTTTTGTAACAATATTAGTTTCCGCTATTTTCGACATAGCATACCCAACTCCCCATTTAAATTTAATATTCTTCTTCCTTAAAAGAATGATTTTATGATAATGATTACTGCCTTTTGAAAAACTTTTATCTACATTGCATGAAATGCATTCTCATGTTCAAAATTTAAGCCCTTAATTTTTATTGTAGATTTCGTTTCTCTATAGTCCACACAAATCATGTACTAAGTCTCAACAAAATGCATCAAATATCACATGATATGGAGTTGGAAAATATACTACTCAAAACAATTAACCATCTGATCGTCACTAACAGATACAATAAAAATATTTGATCTGTTAAAAATATTATCTAGTATATTTTTTTGCAAAATTTATGAAAATTGTCCACATTAGCCGTGGGTGAGGTGCTCTCATTTTGAAAATTGATAGGCTGCAGAAAAGACCTCGGTAATTTTGCTTTCCATAACTTTAATACGTTGAGTGCCATGTCAGCCATCGGTGGCTGACACTGAACTTTCCGTATAGACTGCGTCAGCCACCGGTGGCTGACAGTGTCAAATATGATATAAAGCTGCGTATACCACCGGCGGCTGACAGTGGGAAATATGACATAAAACTATAAAAAAAAAAAAAAAAAACAAGTTCCCATCAGTTTTTTATGACGGCCGTCGTCAGTCGTATCCATGCGCTTCATTTTACAGGTCGTGTTGAGAAGATACGTGCTTCCAATATGTTTTTTTGTGCATGGGTATTTTGTATCAAGGTATGTAGTTTATATTTTTATACGTTAGTCAATTTTCTTTTCCACATTTATTTTATAACATTAGATCAAATTTGTGTTAAAAATTGTTTTAAATTTAGTCAAAGTTTTGATATCCTTAGGATGCCAAAACTTTTGTACATCTTTGTACATGTTGATTCTAGTTCTATTTTATTCCTCGTTTCGTTTGGTTTTGATATAGGTAAATTTTATCTGCACTCATTTGCATTTTAAGAAGATATTTATTTTTTTACAGGTAGACTGCTGGTTGTATCGAGAAGGAACCTTTACGAAAAGTTAAAAAAAAAAAAAAAAAAAAAAAAAAAAAAAAATCACTATATTTAAAGGGGACTAATGTGCAAGTTGTACCTGACGGGACTAAAGTGAAAGTTGTACCTCAAGGGACTAATGTGAAAGTTGTACCTCACGGGACTAATATGCAAGTTGCACCGAACGAACAGACTATTTCTTTCAACGAAAATGCCTACTAACCCTGGACGATAGGTCTAATATATCGTATCATATTATATATCGTATTTATCGTAATATAACTCAATACTTATTTCGCTTCCTTCTTCGACTCGTTTTAATACGCATTTTTTATATGCATGAGCAGCCCCCGAAAAACAAAAACATTAAATCATTAAATTCATTTTTTTACTTATTTTTATTTCACGCGCACTTTTTATTTCCTAATTCAAAATTATTAAAAAAAACTTTTTCGATATCGCTTGAACCGATACTGATTATTATTAGTTCTCTTTTCTTTTTCTTTCAATAATAATAATAACAATAATAATAATAATAATAAAAAAAAAGATTTTGATGAAATTCTGGCAAAAGCAGAATTTAGTTTAGGACGGAGGACTTAGTTTTTTTTTTTTTTTTTTTTTTTTCTTTTTTCAAATTATAACATCGCTTTCAATTTATTCAATTATATTTTCGATAAATTTTAGATTTCGACAAATGTCCAACTATCGAAATCGACAACGCAAAAATCCCAGATTGAGACCAATAGGCCCTCAGTTCAAAAAAAAAAAAAAAAAAAAAAAAAAAAAAAATCAAATTTACTTAATTTTTATTTTACCATGTTTTTATTAACTTCTATTCTTGTTTGGTTTTTTTTTTTTTTTTTTTGTTTATATGTTTGTTTGTCCGGTACAAATCTTGCAATCTATTTTTAACTAACTTTCCTACTTAAAATATGAAAATAATAATAAAAACAGCCATTAAAATATTATCTATAATTTAATTGTTGCCAAAAAAAAAAAAAAAAAAAAAAAAATACGAATTCATTTTCTTTCGACATAAAAATAAATACATTAAATTAAACGTGAACCTTAAAAAATTTTAAAAAGTTAAATTATGCATCTCACAAAAATTGACGTCATTATCAATTTAAAGATTTCAGCGCTGGAGCTCCTTTTATACATCTCTGCCGAACCCAGAGTGTTCGGGAAATTTCCCGTAATTCCTTAACCAATCACATTAGAGCGTACATCTTTGATATATCGATAATAAGCATTTTCTCGCCAAAAGTCGCCAAGGGCAAAAATTGCCAAATTTGGCACCAATTGTATTACCTGCCTTTTGGAGCTTTTTAATGCGTTTTAAAGGGAAAATTAAGCTATTTTAACGCGAAAAAAGAGCTGGAAATACAGAAAATTGACATTTTATCAACTTACTAAGCATCTTTGAAAGAATTTATACAAAAATAAATACAATTATTTACAATTTCATAACAATTCGCATTGATAAAGTGTCAACGTAGTTAGTTCTATAGCTATGATTCAACAGAAAATTTAAAAACATGGTTTGTAAAAAGTTTTTTATCTTATAATTATTTATTACTGGATTATATCATTAAGGAATTTTAATGGATTTCTTAAATTATGGTAAACATCACGTGTTTCTAAACAGCGTGCGTGGCCTGACGGGGATTTCCTTAACAATTCCCATGGCGCTTAACCTGTTAACAATTTTTAATTTTCTTGTTAAACTTTTCATTTTTATCCGACTTTAAAAGTATGTCGCTTTTATTGTGTATAAAAGCGTTAACACTTCACTGTTAAGTATTTCATGTGCCTTGCATCTAAAGCTATATTTTCAAAATCCTTTCCGACATTTTCTATAACTTGCCTATTTCACAAATTTCTTGTTACTTTCTCTTACCCATAGGGACGAGAAAGTATTGTTTTATGGTCAAATTTTCGAGCGTGAGTTTTTGTAATATTTACATGTTCCGAGGTCCCCTGAATACGAAAATCATGTTTTTAGCGAATGGTCTGTGCGTCTGTCTGTGTGTCTGTTATTAGCATATCTCAAGAACAAATAGTAGCAGAAATTCCAAAATCGGTATTCTAAATGTGTATCATATAGGGATGCTACAGTAAGCTTTTCGTTGAGATGAAGCAAATGGCTCGTGTACGGGGACACTCAAAAGTATTCAAATACATTACGTCTATGGGGGAAATTGCAGGTAAATAGAGTTTAACATCTATAGACTGCACTAAACCAAATGAAACAAATATATATTTTTTGTAATAGAGATAGTCAACTGGGAAATTTTTTTTGTCTATCCACAGGGGGAGGGGGGGAAGGGGGAAGTCCCCCCTCGAGGGGAGTAAATTTTCATGATGGATATCTTTCAAAAGAGCTCGCCAATACCTTTAAAACGAATGGTTGAACCATCCGATCTGTGATAATTTAAAATAAAGTTATAGATTTTTTTTCCCTTTTTAACAAAAAAAAAAAAAAAAAAAAAAAATTGTTTTTAATGTAATATTGAGAATAAATTCACCATTTTTTTTTTATTTAATGTTATACTACTTCTGTAGTATGGAAATCGTATGCATTATCATAAAAGATAATTTTTTTAAATAATAATTTTAATAAATTATTTTTTAGAAACAGAATTATTTTTTAATAACCGAATTAAATTCTATATAAATGTAGGTGCAGTAATGAAACGGGGTTTGAGGGGGCGGCAGCCCCCTCACACAGAACTAATTATCATATAAAACTCTTCCGAAGCCTAATATGAATTGTGTAACACAGGTTTACATAACAGTACTCGCTATCTTACCCCTTAATCTCCAACCTGTATTTATAGTATTAAATTTCAGGGTAAGAGAAAGTGGTGTGAGTGACACACCAGATTATTTTTTAGTGCAAACCTATTAGTTAAAAATATTCTCTTATCCATATTTCATTAATATTCCAAAAAATGTAATTTAAATATTTATATTCAAAATTATTTTATTAAATTTTATTTATTCCAAACTACGCAATCAAATATCACTTATTCCAAATGCACACTCACATACATATACTGTCGAACCTCGTTAACGTGAATCTCATGGGGAACAAAAAAAATTATTCATGTTATCGGTAGTGCATGCTATCAGTAAATAATCTTTATATAACTAAACAACGCTTCATTTTGTCGGGGACTGGGGAAAACATTTCATGACGTTAACAAGGTTCGACTATATTACATTTTCTTTTTTCATTTTCTTTCTTTTTTTTATGTGTGTGTGCAACTCTATTCTTATTGGATTATCTCTAATGGGGGATCCCAGTTCGTCGCCAATACCTTACTAGGCTACTCTAGTGCAGTGTTAATTAACGGAGTCTAGCTAATATGATTTTAAAATACATTGTTAATCCTTAATATTTCTTTTATATTCCTAATGGTGTAATTTAATTATTTATATCTAAAATTATTTTATTAAATTACACATATTTCAAATTATGCAACCAAATAGCATACATTCCAAATTATGTAATTTAATTATATATTTTAAAATTATAATTCAAACTATCACAAATCCTCAAAATTCCAAAATCTTAAATATATCTTTATTAAACAATGTCAGACATTTTAAAAATGTATTTTAAAATTTTTTTCTATCAATTTCTACAACTTACATATTCTACACTAGCAGGCTACGCTTCGCTGGCCACTATATTTAAATGAGTTTTCAAAAGAATTGAATCACTATTTTTTTTTTTTTTAAATATCATATAAAAAAAAAAAAAAAAACCTACATTGAAATCGCTATAAACCTCGCTTTGGGACCCCCCCCCCCTCCGCCTATGGCATCTTTTTTTCCCGTCCGCACTGCTTCGGGACCAGGTTCCAACTGCCTGCAGAAAGGTATTTCTGGGGCACTTGAATTTGGGTATATATCAACGACAGGTGGAACTACTATTATTTAAGAACTTCAATTTTAAAGATGACTGTAAATCAGCATCTAATAAATATTTTAGTATTTAAACCATGCATTTTATAGCCGTCGATCTATACACTATATTATCATATTATTCAGAACAATATAATAAATAAAACAAAAAGTTGATTTTCTTTTAAAAGGAATTAAATTTAAAAAAAAAAAATAATTATACTTAAATTTTAATCATTTTAATATTTCTACTATATACTACCATATTTTTACGATAAATATTATAAATAATAATAATAATAAATATTTTTCTTTCAATTAAATTAATTTTTTTTTTTTTTTTTTAAATGGAAAATAAAAAGTTGTTATACTGTAAAATCGCACATAATCATAACAATTTTTTCTATTGCATTATACCATCAGATTTTCAATAAAAAAAAAATTAATAATAATAATAATAAAAAGATTTCGTCTTCAAATGAATGAATGAATCTATATATATAAATGGCTAAGAGATTTTCTTGGACTCTGTTTATGTGTGGATACAAGTTGTCACCAAAATTAGTTAATTTTAAAAAATCTAATTGTACAATCGATAAGCTGTTCAATCCGACGGATTAAGAAAAATCGCCCCTTTCATTTGGTACTGGTACCTTATTTGTAACGAAGTTTTTATTAGATTTTTTAAAATTAATTGAAATATGAAAATAATAACTTGGTAATATCTTTAAAATTGGACATTTATATCTTTAATTGTTGCCAAAAAAAGTTACGAGTTTTTTTTTTAAGCATAAGAAATATGCTTTCACGCGAAAAACAAAAAATTATAAAATATTAAATTTTCTCATGCATATGAAAAAATGAAAATATGAAAATGGAGTAAAAAAACAACCATAAAGTTTTTTAATATAATCAATTTTAGATTTTTTTTTTTTTTTTTTTTTTTGTCTTGTTTAAATAGTATGTTTTTGGCACGGATAAATTGCGCTTGGTATGAAAGCTAATTCAGCATTATTTTAAAAAGCGTTACTTATTGATAATCCTGGGTAATTTTTAAAAGTTTGATGCTGAAATAGATCGGACATTTTTCGCCAATGATTCCTCTTCCGCGAAAGCCACTCTAAGCCAAGTAGCACATCAAAAATATAAATAAATTATAAAATACTGAAAAACAGAAAATATAGAAAAGGGAAGGAAGAAGAAAAGAAAAGAAAGAAACAGAAAAATAATCGCATAAAATACGTATTTTGGTCTTAAATGGCGATAAAAATTCAAAAAGTCAACAAGGGGAATTATTTTAAGGCTGTTATCATGATCAGGTTTACATATTTACATATTTATTTATTTTTCTTATTACAGAAAAGAAAGAAAGGGAAGGGTAAAAGAAAAGAAAAGAAAGAAACAGAAAAATAAAAAAACAATCGCATAAAATACGGTTACATATTTATTTATCTTTCTATATACCAACTACTATTAACTAACTCAACTACTATTATAACCAAAAAAAAAAATAATAATAATAATTGCCTCATGCGATAGACGTAGCCGATCATAGTATATTGTAATATTATATTTGGCGAGAAATTGTTGTCATTTTATGGTTGATCGAATAAATCAAATACATAAAATAACATGAAAGAAAATATTGGATACATCACGCGTATTGTTCATATGTAACTGGGATTTAAATATAAAATGGCTGCTACAATTTTTTGGATACTGTCCGCTTCGAAACTGTCATCCGATAAGCATCCAAATGGAAGCCCACTGGTAAGTTATTGTTACAGGCAATAAAGACAGGCATCCGAGAGTCTGACAATGAGTGGGTCCCTGCCGAAGGCAGCTGGGATCCGAAGCTGGCTTTTGAGCAATTTCATGATTATTCATTTTTTTTTTTAAATTTATTTATTCATTTATTTTTGTTTATAAAGCGATATAGAAAAGAGTTTCCTTTAAATATAGTGACCCGCGAAGCGAGCAAAGCCTTCGTTGATTCACCAACTTAATTGATTTCATGAATTTGAAAATGATTTCGTTAAGAAACTTTGATCTATTGGCACACAAACAGCATCAGGTCGAGTTTTGTACATTTCGAGTTTGATTTTGAAAATTTTCCTCGCATTCGGAATCCGGTTTGTTCTTGAACCGGGGCTTTTCTAGTTAAATAAATAAAAATTAAATAGCGTAATAGCCGTTGCTAAGATACGCAGGCGATTGAAACAAAAAATGAAATTTCAGAAAAAATGAAACATTTAAACCAATATTTAAAATCGAAATTTTTTTTTAAAAAATTCAAATTTGAAATTCGTAAAAATCTTGATGTTGAGTTGCACGCCTACAGGGCCCCAGGTACCCATCTGCCAAATTTTGTAGTTCTGCGATTAGTAGTGCGAGCACCAGAGCGCATACAGACAAATTGACACACACACACGGACAGACACTTCTCTTTATTTATATAGATTATTAATTTTTTTCTTCCTGTCTGTGTGCAATTCTGTTGTTATTAGGGTACTCCTACGCAGTGTTGCCAGATTTTGCGATTTTTTTTTTTATCCACCATCACATTTTGCGATCTATCCACCTCTAAATCTTAAACATAACGATCGCCTAATCACTTCGAAGATCAAGCGTCTATTATATATAGAGTCGACAGGAAAATTATTGAAGCGCTAGCAATAATTCCAGTTTAAAAAATGCGCACCTAATGCTGTTTTGTTAAGTATGCATTTGTCGAGTCATGATCTTAGTCTTACGTTTTTTATAATAATCTGGTGTGTCACTCACACGACTTTCTCTTACCCTGCATATCAATACTATGAAGATCGATTGCATATTAAGTCTTAAGACCTATAGCGTAAGATAATAAAGGTCAATGTACTTTTAAAATAAACTAAAATAGGTTTAGGAACAGTTTTAGCTTACATGCAATTCTGTGTGAGGGGGCTACCGACCCTCCTCACCCCCACCCCCCGTTCAATTATAGTGCATACAATTACCATCCCCCCCCCCAAAAAAAAAAAAAAAAAAGAAAAAAAAAGCTGTTATTAATTTGTCTTTAAACTTACCAATCTTGATCAATTTTTTAAGTGGCAACCTAATACGGACTTCAAAATACCAAATTTGAATTCAAGTTAGGTTATTTCTTTTTAAGTTAAGCTAATATTAGATATACATAGAAATTGACCGCTAAAAATTGGACTTTTGTAATCAGGGCACCTCACAACGTGATATGATACAAAATATCAGGCTTAAAAATTTAAAAAAAAACTTTGTTTACAGCATGCATATGAAAAATTAATTTTGCTTCCTGAGCAGTCGTCAAGCAGTATAACGTAGCAAAGCACTACCATCAATTACATTCAATTAGAATAGAACGTTTAACTTAATTTTTGGTATCCCTGTATATTGTCTATAATAAATATGCACAATAAACAATATTGTGTACTTAAATTCACTCTTACTTGAAAAATATTTAACACAAAAGAAAATGCAATTCCAGCAATTTCCATGTGCAGCCCCTTTATAACGAAATACTTTGGGTAGCCCTGTAAACGAATGATGAATGATTTCCATATCACAATCTACATAAAATATGCTTTTATGCATATAAAATAATCTGATGTGTCACTCACACGACTTTCTCTTCCATGAAATTTAATATCATAAATACAAATTGCAGATTAAGAGGTAAGATAACGAGTACTATTATACAAACTTATGTTAAAACAATTAAAATTAGGCTACGGAGCATCATTACTTAACAAGTAATTCTGTTTGAGGAGGGGGGCAGTAACCCCCTCAAATCCCCGTTTCATTACTGCACTTATATTTATATAGAATTTGAATTTGTTATTAAATTAAAAAGCTTATTTAAAATTATTGTAACAACTTTCATTACAACATTCGTTGAAACTTGTCAATCTTGATCAATTTTTTATAGTAACATACACATTAACTTTAAAATACGACATTTGGATTGCCTGAAATTAGTTATTTTTAAATTATTCTAACAGACACAGACAAAGGTCAAAAGTTAAAACTTGACTTCGGTATTCATGAAGCCTCAAACCGTTTAAATAGACAAAAATCCAAGCGATGAATATTAGCTTAAAAAATACATCATTTACCATATTGCTATGAGGATTTAATTTCAATTCCTGAGCAGCTTTCCTGGAGATGGTAAAATATTACCGAAAAGCACTTCCACTAACAATAAAAAAGAATATTATGGCTTAAATATTGTCAGCCCTGCATAACTTCTAAAAGTTATGTACACAACACGTGGCATTGGCGGATATAAGGAGTGGGATAGGGGGCTGAAGCCTCCCCCCACAAAAAAAAAAGTACTGATATTCAGAATTGACTATTATAATTTTAACCTTTTCTTTAAACTGGAATAACACCTTGAAAAATCTTAGCCGCTGCCCCCCCCCCCCCCCCCCCCCGAAAGTTAAGTTCTGGATCCGAGACAGATTTCTGCTACTATTTGTTCTTGAGATAAGCTGATAACACACACATAGACACAACGACCATTCGTTAAAAACATGATTTTCGTATTCAGAGGACCTCAGAACATGGAAAAATACCAAAACTCATGTTCGAAAATTTGACCTTAAACAATACTTTCTCGACCCTATTGGTAAGAGAAAGTAAAAATGTTTACTCCGTCTCGTTTAAGCCAGCCTATAGGTCTTAAAGTGTACTTACCTGCAATTTCCCCATATATAGACGTATTGTTTTTGAATTGTCCTGGTTAGCCATGAACACGAACCATTTGCTTGATCTCAACAAAAAGCTTACTGTAGCATCCCTATATGATGCATCTTTAGAATACCGAGTTTGGAATGTCTGCTGCTATTTGTTCTTGAGATATGCTGATAACAGACAGACACACACACACACAGAGAGAGAGAGAGAGAGAGAGAGAGACCAACCGTAAAAACACGATTTTCTGAGTAAGAGGACCTCAAAACAAGTGAAAATAACAAAAACTCACCCTCGAAAATTTGACCAAAAAACAATATTTTCTCTGCCATATGGGTAAGAGAAAGTCAAAAAGTACGTTGCTGATAAAAATTAGCGATCAAACTAAAAAAAAAAAAAAAAAAAAAAAAAAAAAAAAAATCTGGTGTGTCACTCATACGACTTTTGCTTACAATGAAATTTAATTCTATAAGTACGGATTGGAGATTAAGGGTTAAGATAAGATAACGAGTACTGTTTTGTAAACATATATTAAAACAATTCAACATAGGCTTCGGAACAGCTTTATTTGACAAATATATGTGTACCTACATTTATAGAGATTTTAAATTTGTTATTATGTTCAAAAAATCATTTAAAATAATTAAACAACTTTCATACGCATCATTCTTGGAAACTTATCAATCTTGAACAAACTTTCTCGTAACAAACGTATTCACTTCAAAATACATCATTTGGATCACCTGAAATTATTTGTTATTAATTTACACCAGACACAGGCAAAGATCAAACTATAAAACTTGACTTCGGTATTCAGGAAGCCTCAAAACGTGCAGATATACAAGAAACCAATCGATGAAAATTTAGCGTCGAAAAATACTTTATTTATCATATGGCACTAAGGAATTCATTTCAATTCATGAGCAGCTTTCCTGGACATGGCAAAATATTATATGATATACTATATTATAGTAAAGCACTTCCACTAACAAATAAAAAAGAATGTTATGGCTTAAATATTGACAGCCCTGTATATCTGCTGAAAGTTATGTACACATCACGTAGTGCACATAAATATAATCCTCTATAATTAAAACACGGTCCAACCTGAAGTACACTTCTATCAATTTTCAAATATTGTCACACTATTATCTAGTTCTTTAGTGTAACCCTGTAAACAAACAGTGAATGGTTTCTATACTATATTCTACATGACACATGCTTTTACACATATAAATAATCTGGTGTTTTACCCTGAAATTTATTAATATGAATACTGGTTGGAGATTAAGAGGTAAGATAACGAGTACTGTTATGTAAACCTACGTTAAATAATTCAAATTAGGCTTCGGAAAAGATTTAAGTGATAATTAGTTATGTGTGTGTGGGGGGTGGGGGGGGGGGGCTAACATCCCCGTCAACAACTCCGTTTCATTAATGAACCTACATTTATATAGAATTTAAATATGTTATTAAAATTTAAATTTTACTTAAAATTATACAGACTATTTTCCCACGCAACATTCTTTGAAACTTATCAATCTTGATCAAACTATTCCAACAATAAACTTATATTAACTTCAGAATACAACATTTGGATCACCTAAATTTATTCGTTTATAAGTTACTCTAAGAGACACAGACAAAGATCAAACGTTAAAAAACTTGACTACGGTAACCAGGAAACCTCAAAACATGTAAATATGCAAAAAACAAGTGATCAATATTTAGCTTAAAACATACATTATTTACCATATCTCTATGAGGAATTTATTTCAATTCCCGAACAGCTTTTCCTGAAATGGTAAAATATTATTAGTAAAGCACATCCACTAACAACAAATAACTGTGTGTTGTGGCCACCACATGACTTTCTTCTGTAATTTCTTATACAAATTCACTCAGTAAAAATAAGTTTATTAAAATTATTATTCAATAATCTGGTGTGTCACTCACACGACTTTGTCTTACCCTGAAATTTAATACTATGAATACAGGTTGCAGATTAAGAGGTAAGATAACGAGTACTGTTATGTAAACCTGTGTTAAACAATTCAAATTATTCCTCGGAAGAGTTTTATATGATAATTAGTTCTGTGTGAGGGGGGCTACCGCCCCCCTCAACCCCCCGTTTCATTAATGCACCTACATTTATATAGAATTTAATTCGGCTATTAAAAAATAATTTTGTTTTTAAAATATATTTTATTAAAATTATTATTTAAAAAAATTATCGTTTATCATAATGCAGACGATTTCCATATTACAGAAGTAGTATAACACTAAATATCAAAACAAAGTCCATTTTATTCTCAATAAAAAAAAAAAAAAAAAAAAAAAAACTTTTTTTTTCTTCGTTTTTTTCGTTAAAAGTAAAAAAATCGATAACTTTGTTTTAAATTATCGCAGATCGATGGTTCAACCATTCGTATTGGCGAGCCAGTATTGGCGAGCTCTTTTGAAAGATACCCATCATGAAAATTTACTCCTCCCCCCAGGGGGGAGGCGAGGCTCCTTCATACACAAAATGTTTTTCCCAGTTGATTATCTCTATTACAAAAAATATATATTCGTTTCATTTGGTTTAGTGCAGTCTATAGGTGTTAAACTCGACTTATCTGCAATTTCTCCCATAGACGTAGTATATTTGAATATTTTTGAGTGTCCCTGTACATGAACCATTTCCTTCATCTCAACGAAAAGCTTAGTGTAGCATCCCTATATGATACACATTTAGAATACCAAGATTTGAATTTCTGCTACTATTTTTTCTTGAGATATGTTGATAACAGACACGCAGACAGACACACAGACAGACAGACACACACACACACAGTTTGCTAAAAACATGATTTTCGTATTCAGGGGAACTCAGAACCCCTATGGCAGAAAATTATTATACTTTCTGCGACAAACTTCATCAACACAAAAATCTTTCTGCAGGAATAGTTTGTGAAGTAGTTTGTGATGTTAACATTTACGAATTCAAAATAAATTATTTTTAAATAGTAAATAACATTCAGTATGACCAATGTATTTAAATTTTAACTAGGCACAAATGCACATATCTGCACTATTGCAAGAAAATACTTTTTTTTTTTTTTTTTTTTTTTAAGAAAGGTGAAAATAAATCTATTGATCTTAATTGTTTCAGATTTTTTGTTCACATTAATATACAATATTGTTTATAAAATATTCAATGAATTCAAACCATAAAATATAGAAACACATCAAAAATAATCTGCAAATTTTTTTAAGGCATTTAAATCATGAAATGTCTAAATTAAACAAATGTTAAAATACTTTTAAAATTTCATTACTTTTTTTTATATTAAATATATATATTTAAATACACAAATGCACTTATTCTAATACACAAGATTCATTTTTATGTTATGTACAAATAGCATAAAGATGTGTATTTGAAATCTAAAAAGTGTGATTTGACATTAAAGAATTCAGAATGTATAATTATACCATCATTTAAATACATAAAGTAAAACAGAATGCAAGATCTAAGTAACACAATTATAGACAAAGCATAGGCGAAATAATTTCATAAAGATTGAGGCAAGTGAAATATTTCATTTCTAAGGAAATGTTGAAA
>CAWVNO010002289.1:0-70875 GCA_963930645.1 Salticus scenicus
GAAAAAAATTTTGAGAGCGCAGGACGGCTGCCGAAAGTCCGCGTAAAAACGCACCCCGGGCCTAAAGTTTCACCGTGCAAAATTTCCGGTATTGCTATTATGAAACTAGAATATATTCCGCAGATTCTGAAAGTTATTGCGATAGTTAGACTCTTTTAGTTGCTTGGGAATCGTCGTTTGAAGATGGGCATGTGAAACTGCGAAAAAAATTTTGAGAGCGCAGGACGGCTGCCGAAAGTCCGCGTAAAAACGCCCCCCGGGCCCAAAGTTTCACCGTGCAAAATTTCCGGTATTGCTATTATGAAACTAGAATATATTCCGCAGATTCTGAAAGTTATTGCGATAGTTAGACTCTTTTAGTTGCTTGGGAATCGTCGTTTGAAGATGGGCATGTGAAACTGCGAAAAAAATTTGAGAGCGCAGGACGGCTGCCGAAAGTCCGCGTAAAAACGCCCCCCGGGCCCAAAGTTTCACCGTGCAAAATTTCCGGTGCGGTTATTATGAAACTAGAATATATTCCGCAGATTCTGAAACTTATTGCGATAGTTAGACTCTTTTAGTTGCTTGGGAATCGTCGTTTGAAGATGGGCATGTGAAACTGCGAAAAAAATTTTGAGAGCGCAGGACGGCTGCCGAAAGTCCGCGTAAAAACGCACCCCGGGCCTAAAGTTTCACCGTGCAAAATTTCCGGTATTGCTATTATGAAACTAGAATATATTCCGCAGATTCTGAAAGTTATTGCGATAGTTAGACTCTTTTAGTTGCTTGGGAATCGTCGTTTGAAGATGGGCATGTGAAACTGCGAAAAAAAATTTTTAGAGCGCAGGACGGCTGCCGAAAGTCCGCGTAAAAACGCCCCCCGGGCCCAAAGTTTCACCGTGCAAAATTTCCGGTGCGGTTATTATGAAACTAGAATATATTCCGCAGATTCTGAAACTTATTGCGATAGTTAGACTCTTTTAGTTGCTTGGGAATCGTCGTTTGAAGATGGGCATGTGAAACTGCGAAAAAAATTTTGAGAGCGCAGGACGGCTGCCGAAAGTCCGCGTAAAAACGCCCCCCGGGCCCAAAGTTTCACCGTGCAAAATTTCCGGTTGCGGTTATTATGAAACTAGAATATATTCCGCAGATTCTGAAACTTATTGCGATAGTTAGACTCTTTTAGTTGCTTGGGAATCGTCGTTTGAAGATGGGCATGTGAAACTGCGAAAAAAATTTTGAGAGCGCAGGACGGCTGCCGAAAGTCCGCGTAAAAACGCACCCCGGGCCTAAAGTTTCACCGTGCAAAATTTCCGGTATTGCTATTATGAAACTAGAATATATTCCGCAGATTCTGAAAGTTATTGCGATAGTTAGACTCTTTTAGTTGCTTGGGAATCGTCGTTTGAAGATGGGCATGTGAAACTGCGAAAAAAATTTTGAGAGCGCAGGACGGCTGCCGAAAGTCCGCGTAAAAACGCACCCCGGGCCTAAAGTTTCACCGTGCAAAATTTCCGGTATTGCTATTATGAAACTAGAATATATTCCGCAGATTCTGAAAGTTATTGCGATAGTTAGACTCTTTTAGTTGCTTGGGAATCGTCGTTTGAAGATGGGCATGTGAAACTGCGAAAAAAATTTTGAGAGCGCAGGACGGCTGCCGAAAGTCCGCGTAAAAACGCCCCCCGGGCCCAAAGTTTCACCGTGCAAAATTTCCGGTGCGGTTATTATGAAACTAGAATATATTCCGCAGATTCTGAAACTTATTGCGATAGTTAGACTCTTTTAGTTGCTTGGGAATCGTCGTTTGAAGATGGGCATGTGAAACTGCGAAAAAAATTTTGAGAGCGCAGGACGGCTGCCGAAAGTCCGCGTAAAAACGCACCCCGGGCCCAAAGTTTCACCGTGCAAAATTTCCGGTATTGCTATTATGAAACTAGAATATATTCCGCAGATTCTGAAAGTTATTGCGATAGTTAGACTCTTTTAGTTGCTTGGGAATCGTCGTTTGAAGATGGGCATGTGAAACTGCGAAAAAAATTTTGAGAGCGCAGGACGGCTGCCGAAAGTCCGCGTAAAAACGCCCCCCGGGCCCAAAGTTTCACCGTGCAAAATTTCCGGTGCGGTTATTATGAAACTAGAATATATTCCGCAGATTCTGAAACTTATTGCGATAGTTAGACTCTTTTAGTTGCTTGGGAATCGCGTTTGAAGATGGGCATGTGAAACTGCGAAAAAAAATTTTGAGAGCGCAGGACGGCTGCCGAAAGTCCGCGTAAAAACGCACCCCGGGCCTAAAGTTTCACCGTGCAAAATTTCCGGTATTGCTATTATGAAACTAGAATATATTCCGCAGATTCTGAAAGTTATTGCGATAGTTAGACTCTTTTAGTTGCTTGGGAATCGTCGTTTGAAGATGGGCATGTGAAACTGCGAAAAAAATTTTGAGAGCGCAGGACGGCTGCCGAAAGTCCGCGTAAAAACGCCCCCCCGGGGCCCAAAGTTTCACCGTGCAAAATTTCCGGTATTGCTATTATGAAACTAGAATATATCCGCAGATTCTGAAAGTTATTGCGATAGTTAGACTCTTTTAGTTGCTTGGGAATCGTCGTTTGAAGATGGGCATGTGAAACTGCGAAAAAAATTTTGAGAGCGCAGGACGGCTGCCGAAAGTCCGCGTAAAAACGCCCCCGGGCCCAAAGTTTCACCGTGCAAAATTTCCGGTGCGGTTATTATGAAACTAGAATATATTCCGCAGATTCTGAAACTTATTGCGATAGTTAGACTCTTTTAGTTGCTTGGGAATCGTCGTTTGAAGATGGGCATGTGAAACTGCGAAAAAAATTTTGAGAGCGCAGGACGGCTGCCGAAAGTCCGCGTAAAAACGCCCCCCGGGCCCAAAGTTTCACCGTGCAAAATTTCCGGTGCGGTTATTATGAAACTAGAATATATTCCGCAGATTCTGAAACTTATTGCGATAGTTAGACTCTTTTAGTTGCTTGGGAATCGTCGTTTGAAGATGGGCATGTGAAACTGCGAAAAAAATTTTGAGAGCGCAGGACGGCTGCCGAAAGTCCGCGTAAAAACGCCCCCCGGCCCAAAGTTTCACCGTGCAAAATTTCCGGTGCGGTTATTATGAAACTAGAATATATTCCGCAGATTCTGAAACTTATTGCGATAGTTAGACTCTTTTAGTTGCTTGGGAATCGTCGTTTGAAGATGGGCATGTGAAACTGCGAAAAAAATTTTGAGAGCGCAGGACGGCTGCCGAAAGTCCGCGTAAAAACGCCCCCCGGGCCCAAAGTTTCACCGTGCAAAATTTCCGGTGCGGTTATTATGAAACTAGAATATATTCCGCAGATTCTGAAACTTATTGCGATAGTTAGACTCTTTTAGTTGCTTGGGAATCGTCGTTTGAAGATGGGCATGTGAAACTGCGAAAAAAATTTTGAGAGCGCAGGACGGCTGCCGAAAGTCCGCGTAAAAACGCACCCCGGGCCTAAAGTTTCACCGTGCAAAATTTCCGGTATTGCTATTATGAAACTAGAATATATTCCGCAGATTCTGAAAGTTATTGCGATAGTTAGACTCTTTTAGTTGCTTGGGAATCGTCGTTTGAAGATGGGCATGTGAAACTGCGAAAAAAATTTTGAGAGCGCAGGACGGCTGCCGAAAGTCCGCGTAAAAACGCCCCCCGGGCCCAAAGTTTCACCGTGCAAAATTTCCGGTGCGGTTATTATGAAACTAGAATATATTCCGCAGATTCTGAAACTTATTGCGATAGTTAGACTCTTTTAGTTGCTTGGGAATCGTCGTTTGAAGATGGGCATGTGAAACTGCGAAAAAAATTTTGAGAGCGCAGGACGGCTGCCGAAAGTCCGCGTAAAAACGCCCCCCGGGCCCAAAGTTTCACCGTGCAAAATTTCCGGTGCGGTTATTATGAAACTAGAATATATTCCGCAGATTCTGAAACTTATTGCGATAGTTAGACTCTTTTAGTTGCTTGGGAATCGTCGTTTGAAGATGGGCATGTGAAACTGCGAAAAAAATTTTGAGAGCGCAGGACGGCTGCCGAAAGTCCGCGTAAAAACGCACCCCGGGCCTAAAGTTTCACCGTGCAAAATTTCCGGTATTGCTATTATGAAACTAGAATATATTCCGCAGATTCTGAAAGTTATTGCGATAGTTAGACTCTTTTAGTTGCTTGGGAATCGTCGTTTGAAGATGGGCATGTGAAACTGCGAAAAAAATTTTGAGAGCGCAGGACGGCTGCCGAAAGTCCGCGTAAAAACGCACCCCGGGCCTAAAGTTTCACCGTGCAAAATTTCCGGTATTGCTATTATGAAACTAGAATATATTCCGCAGATTCTGAAAGTTATTGCGATAGTTAGACTCTTTTAGTTGCTTGGGAATCGTCGTTTGAAGATGGGCATGTGAAACTGCGAAAAAAATTTTGAGAGCGCAGGACGGCTGCCGAAAGTCCGCGTAAAAACGCCCCCCGGGCCCAAAGTTTCACCGTGCAAAATTTCCGGTGCGGTTATTATGAAACTAGAATATATTCCGCAGATTCTGAAACTTATTGCGATAGTTAGACTCTTTTAGTTGCTTGGGAATCGTCGTTTGAAGATGGGCATGTGAAACTGCGAAAAAAATTTTGAGAGCGCAGGACGGCTGCCGAAAGTCCGCGTAAAAACGCCCCCCGGGCCCAAAGTTTCACCGTGCAAAATTTCCGGTGCGGTTATTATGAAACTAGAATATATTCCGCAGATTCTGAAACTTATTGCGATAGTTAGACTCTTTTAGTTGCTTGGGAATCGTCGTTTGAAGATGGGCATGTGAAACTGCGAAAAAAATTTTGAGAGCGCAGGACGGCTGCCGAAAGTCCGCGTAAAAACGCACCCCGGGCCTAAAGTTTCACCGTGCAAAATTTCCGGTATTGCTATTATGAAACTAGAATATATTCCGCAGATTCTGAAAGTTATTGCGATAGTTAGACTCTTTTAGTTGCTTGGGAATCGTCGTTTGAAGATGGGCATGTGAAACTGCGAAAAAAATTTTGAGAGCGCAGGACGGCTGCCGAAAGTCCGCGTAAAAACGCCCCCCGGGCCCAAAGTTTCACCGTGCAAAATTTCCGGTGCGGTTATTATGAAACTAGAATATATTCCGCAGATTCTGAAACTTATTGCGATAGTTAGACTCTTTTAGTTGCTTGGGAATCGTCGTTTGAAGATGGGCATGTGAAACTGCGAAAAAAATTTTGAGAGCGCAGGACGGCTGCTGAAAGTCCGCGTAAAAACGCCCCCCGGGCCCAAAGTTTCACCGTGCAAAATTTCCGGTGGGGTTATTATGAAACTAGAATATATTCCGCAGATTCTGAAACTTATTGCGATAGTTAGACTCTTTTAGTTGCTTGGGAATCGTCGTTTGAAGATGGGCATGTGAAACTGCGAAAAAAATTTTGAGAGCGCAGGACGGCTGCCGAAAGTCCGCGTAAAAACGCACCCCGGGCCTAAAGTTTCACCGTGCAAAATTTCCGGTATTGCTATTATGAAACTAGAATATATTCCGCAGATTCTGAAAGTTATTGCGATAGTTAGACTCTTTTAGTTGCTTGGGAATCGTCGTTTGAATATGGGCATGTGAAACTGCGAAAAAAATTTTGAGAGCGCAGGACGGCTGCCGAAAGTCCGCGTAAAAACGCCCCCCGGGCCCAAAGTTTCACCGTGCAAAATTTCCGGTGCGGTTATTATGAAACTAGAATATATTCCGCAGATTCTGAAACTTATTGCGATAGTTAGACTCTTTTAGTTGCTTGGGAATCGTCGTTTGAAGATGGGCATGTGAAACTGCGAAAAAAATTTTGAGAGCGCAGGACGGCTGCCGAAAGTCCGCGTAAAAACGCCCCCCGGGCCCAAAGTTTCACCGTGCAAAATTTCCGGTGCGGTTATTATGAAACTAGAATATATTCCGCAGATTCTGAAACTTATTGCGATAGTTAGACTCTTTTAGTTGCTTGGGAATCGTCGTTTGAAGATGGGCATGTGAAACTGCGAAAAAAATTTTGAGAGCGCAGGACGGCTGCCGAAAGTCCGCGTAAAAACGCACCCCAGGCCTAAAGTTTCACCGTGCAAAATTTCCGGTATTGCTATTATGAAACTAGAATATATTCCGCAGATTCTGAAAGTTATTGCGATAGTTAGACTCTTTTAGTTGCTTGGGAATCGTCGTTTGAAGATGGGCATGTGAAACTGCGAAAAAAATTTTGAGAGCGCAGGACGGCTGCCGAAAGTCCGCGTAAAAACGCCCCCCGGGCCCAAAGTTTCACCGTGCAAAATTTCCGGTGCGGTTATTATGAAACTAGAATATATTCCGCAGATTCTGAAACTTATTGCGATAGTTAGACTCTTTTAGTTGCTTGGGAATCGTCGTTTGAAGATGGGCATGTGAAACTGCGAAAAAAATTTTGAGAGCGCAGGACGGCTGCCGAAAGTCCGCGTAAAAACGCACCCCGGGCCTAAAGTTTCACCGTGCAAAATTTCCGGTATTGCTATTATGAAACTAGAATATATTCCGCAGATTCTGAAAGTTATTGCGATAGTTAGACTCTTTTAGTTGCTTGGGAATCGTCGTTTGAAGATGGGCATGTGAAACTGCGAAAAAAATTTTGAGAGCGCAGGACGGCTGCCGAAAGTCCGCGTAAAAACGCCCCCCGGGCCCAAAGTTTCACCGTGCAAAATTTCCGGTATTGCTATTATGAAACTAGAATATATTCCGCAGATTCTGAAAGTTATTGCGATAGTTAGACTCTTTTAGTTGCTTGGGAATCGTCGTTTGAAGATGGGCATGTGAAACTGCGAAAAAAATTTTGAGAGCGCAGGACGGCTGCCGAAAGTCCGCGTAAAAACGCCCCCCGGGCCCAAAGTTTCACCGTGCAAAATTTCCGGTGCGGTTATTATGAAACTAGAATATATTCCGCAGATTCTGAAACTTATTGCGATAGTTAGACTCTTTTAGTTGCTTGGGAATCGTCGTTTGAAGATGGGCATGTGAAACTGCGAAAAAAATTTTGAGAGCGCAGGACGGCTGCCGAAAGTCCGCGTAAAAACGCACCCCGGGCCTAAAGTTTCACCGTGCAAAATTTCCGGTATTGCTATTATGAAACTAGAATATATTCCGCAGATTCTGAAAGTTATTGCGATAGTTAGACTCTTTTAGTTGCTTGGGAATCGTCGTTTGAAGATGGGCATGTGAAACTGCGAAAAAAATTTTTAGAGCGCAGGACGGCTGCCGAAAGTCCGCGTAAAAACGCCCCCCGGGCCCAAAGTTTCACCGTGCAAAATTTCCGGTGCGGTTATTATGAAACTAGAATATATTCCGCAGATTCTGAAACTTATTGCGATAGTTAGACTCTTTTAGTTGCTTGGGAATCGTCGTTTGAAGATGGGCATGTGAAACTGCGAAAAAAATTTTGAGAGCGCAGGACGGCTGCCGAAAGTCCGCGTAAAAACGCCCCCCGGGCCCAAAGTTTCACCGTGCAAAATTTCCGGTGCGGTTATTATGAAACTAGAATATATTCCGCAGATTCTGAAACTTATTGCGATAGTTAGACTCTTTTAGTTGCTTGGGAATCGTCGTTTGAAGATGGGCATGTGAAACTGCGAAAAAAATTTTGAGAGCGCAGGACGGCTGCCGAAAGTCCGCGTAAAAACGCACCCCGGGCCTAAAGTTTCACCGTGCAAAATTTCCGGTATTGCTATTATGAAACTAGAATATATTCCGCAGATTCTGAAAGTTATTGCGATAGTTAGACTCTTTTAGTTGCTTGGGAATCGTCGTTTGAAGATGGGCATGTGAAACTGCGAAAAAAATTTTGAGAGCGCAGGACGGCTGCCGAAAGTCCGCGTAAAAACGCCCCCCGGGCCCAAAGTTTCACCGTGCAAAATTTCCGGTGCGGTTATTATGAAACTAGAATATATTCCGCAGATTCTGAAACTTATTGCGATAGTTAGACTCTTTTAGTTGCTTGGGAATCGTCGTTTGAAGATGGGCATGTGAAACTGCGAAAAAAATTTTGAGAGCGCAGGACGGCTGCCGAAAGTCCGCGTAAAAACGCCCCCCGGGCCCAAAGTTTCACCGTGCAAAATTTCCGGTGGGGTTATTATGAAACTAGAATATATTCCGCAGATTCTGAAACTTATTGCGATAGTTAGACTCTTTTAGTTGCTTGGGAATCGTCGTTTGAAGATGGGCATGTGAAACTGCGAAAAAAATTTTGAGAGCGCAGGACGGCTGCCGAAAGTCCGCGTAAAAACGCACCCCGGGCCTAAAGTTTCACCGTGCAAAATTTCCGGTATTGCTATTATGAAACTAGAATATATTCCGCAGATTCTGAAAGTTATTGCGATAGTTAGACTCTTTTAGTTGCTTGGGAATCGTCGTTTGAAGATGGGCATGTGAAACTGCGAAAAAAATTTTGAGAGCGCAGGACGGCTGCCGAAAGTCCGCGTAAAAACGCACCCCGGGCCTAAAGTTTCACCGTGCAAAATTTCCGGTATTGCTATTATGAAACTAGAATATATTCCGCAGATTCTGAAAGTTATTGCGATAGTTAGACTCTTTTAGTTGCTTGGGAATCGTCGTTTGAAGATGGGCATGTGAAACTGCGAAAAAAATTTTGAGAGCGCAGGACGGCTGCCGAAAGTCCGCGTAAAAACGCCCCCCGGGCCCAAAGTTTCACTGTGCAAAATTTCCGGTGCGGTTATTATGAAACTAGAATATATTCCGCAGATTCTGAAACTTATTGCGATAGTTAGACTCTTTTAGTTGCTTGGGAATCGTCGTTTGAAGATGGGCATGTGAAACTGCGAAAAAAATTTTGAGAGCGCAGGACGGCTGCCGAAAGTCCGCGTAAAAACGCACCCCGGGCCCAAAGTTTCACCGTGCAAAATTTCCGGTATTGCTATTATGAAACTAGAATATATTCCGCAGATTCTGAAAGTTATTGCGATAGTTAGACTCTTTTAGTTGCTTGGGAATCGTCGTTTGAAGATGGGCATGTGAAACTGCGAAAAAAATTTTGAGAGCGCAGGACGGCTGCCGAAAGTCCGCGTAAAAACGCCCCCCGGGCCCAAAGTTTCACCGTGCAAAATTTCCGGTGCGGTTATTATGAAACTAGAATATATTCCGCAGATTCTGAAACTTATTGCGATAGTTAGACTCTTTTAGTTGCTTGGGAATCGTCGTTTGAAGATGGGCATGTGAAACTGCGAAAAAAATTTTGAGAGCGCAGGACGGCTGCCGAAAGTCCGCGTAAAAACGCACCCCGGGCCTAAAGTTTCACCGTGCAAAATTTCCGGTATTGCTATTATGAAACTAGAATATATTCCGCAGATTCTGAAAGTTATTGCGATAGTTAGACTCTTTTAGTTGCTTGGGAATCGTCGTTTGAAGATGGGCATGTGAAACTGCGAAAAAAATTTTGAGAGCGCAGGACGGCTGCCGAAAGTCCGCGTAAAAACGCCCCCCGGGCCCAAAGTTTCACCGTGCAAAATTTCCGGTATTGCTATTATGAAACTAGAATATATTCCGCAGATTCTGAAAGTTATTGCGATAGTTAGACTCTTTTAGTTGCTTGGGAATCGTCGTTTGAAGATGGGCATGTGAAACTGCGAAAAAAATTTTGAGAGCGCAGGACGGCTGCCGAAAGTCCGCGTAAAAACGCCCCCCGGGCCCAAAGTTTCACCGTGCAAAATTTCCGGTGCGGTTATTATGAAACTAGAATATATTCCGCAGATTCTGAAACTTATTGCGATAGTTAGACTCTTTTAGTTGCTTGGGAATCGTCGTTTGAAGATGGGCATGTGAAACTGCGAAAAAAATTTTGAGAGCGCAGGACGGCTGCCGAAAGTCCGCGTAAAAACGCACCCCGGGCCTAAAGTTTCACCGTGCAAAATTTCCGGTATTGCTATTATGAAACTAGAATATATTCCGCAGATTCTGAAAGTTATTGCGATAGTTAGACTCTTTTAGTTGCTTGGGAATCGTCGTTTGAAGATGGGCATGTGAAACTGCGAAAAAAATTTTTAGAGCGCAGGACGGCTGCCGAAAGTCCGCGTAAAAACGCCCCCCGGGCCCAAAGTTTCACCGTGCAAAATTTCCGGTGCGGTTATTATGAAACTAGAATATATTCCGCAGATTCTGAAACTTATTGCGATAGTTAGACTCTTTTAGTTGCTTGGGAATCGTCGTTTGAAGATGGGCATGTGAAACTGCGAAAAAAATTTTGAGAGCGCAGGACGGCTGCCGAAAGTCCGCGTAAAAACGCCCCCCGGGCCCAAAGTTTCACCGTGCAAAATTTCCGGTGCGGTTATTATGAAACTAGAATATATTCCGCAGATTCTGAAACTTATTGCGATAGTTAGACTCTTTTAGTTGCTTGGGAATCGTCGTTTGAAGATGGGCATGTGAAACTGCGAAAAAAATTTTGAGAGCGCAGGACGGCTGCCGAAAGTCCGCGTAAAAACGCACCCCGGGCCTAAAGTTTCACCGTGCAAAATTTCCGGTATTGCTATTATGAAACTAGAATATATTCCGCAGATTCTGAAAGTTATTGCGATAGTTAGACTCTTTTAGTTGCTTGGGAATCGTCGTTTGAAGATGGGCATGTGAAACTGCGAAAAAAATTTTGAGAGCGCAGGACGGCTGCCGAAAGTCCGCGTAAAAACGCACCCCGGGCCTAAAGTTTCACCGTGCAAAATTTCCGGTATTGCTATTATGAAACTAGAATATATTCCGCAGATTCTGAAAGTTATTGCGATAGTTAGACTCTTTTAGTTGCTTGGGAATCGTCGTTTGAAGATGGGCATGTGAAACTGCGAAAAAAATTTTGAGAGCGCAGGACGGCTGCCGAAAGTCCGCGTAAAAACGCCCCCCGGGCCCAAAGTTTCACCGTGCAAAATTTCCGGTGCGGTTATTATGAAACTAGAATATATTCCGCAGATTCTGAAACTTATTGCGATAGTTAGACTCTTTTAGTTGCTTGGGAATCGTCGTTTGAAGATGGGCATGTGAAACTGCGAAAAAAATTTTGAGAGCGCAGGACGGCTGCCGAAAGTCCGCGTAAAAACGCACCCCGGGCCCAAAGTTTCACCGTGCAAAATTTCCGGTATTGCTATTATGAAACTAGAATATATTCCGCAGATTCTGAAAGTTATTGCGATAGTTAGACTCTTTTAGTTGCTTGGGAATCGTCGTTTGAAGATGGGCATGTGAAACTGCGAAAAAAATTTTGAGAGCGCAGGACGGCTGCCGAAAGTCCGCGTAAAAACGCCCCCCGGGCCCAAAGTTTCACCGTGCAAAATTTCCGGTGCGGTTATTATGAAACTAGAATATATTCCGCAGATTCTGAAACTTATTGCGATAGTTAGACTCTTTTAGTTGCTTGGGAATCGTCGTTTGAAGATGGGCATGTGAAACTGCGAAAAAAATTTTGAGAGCGCAGGACGGCTGCCGAAAGTCCGCGTAAAAACGCACCCCGGGCCTAAAGTTTCACCGTGCAAAATTTCCGGTATTGCTATTATGAAACTAGAATATATTCCGCAGATTCTGAAAGTTATTGCGATAGTTAGACTCTTTTAGTTGCTTGGGAATCGTCGTTTGAAGATGGGCATGTGAAACTGCGAAAAAAATTTTGAGAGCGCAGGACGGCTGCCGAAAGTCCGCGTAAAAACGCCCCCCGGGCCCAAAGTTTCACCGTGCAAAATTTCCGGTATTGCTATTATGAAACTAGAATATATTCCGCAGATTCTGAAAGTTATTGCGATAGTTAGACTCTTTTAGTTGCTTGGGAATCGTCGTTTGAAGATGGGCATGTGAAACTGCGAAAAAAATTTTGAGAGCGCAGGACGGCTGCCGAAAGTCCGCGTAAAAACGCCCCCCGGGCCCAAAGTTTCACCGTGCAAAATTTCCGGTGCGGTTATTATGAAACTAGAATATATTCCGCAGATTCTGAAACTTATTGCGATAGTTAGACTCTTTTAGTTGCTTGGGAATCGTCGTTTGAAGATGGGCATGTGAAACTGCGAAAAAAATTTTGAGAGCGCAGGACGGCTGCCGAAAGTCCGCGTAAAAACGCACCCCGGGCCTAAAGTTTCACCGTGCAAAATTTCCGGTATTGCTATTATGAAACTAGAATATATTCCGCAGATTCTGAAAGTTATTGCGATAGTTAGACTCTTTTAGTTGCTTGGGAATCGTCGTTTGAAGATGGGCATGTGAAACTGCGAAAAAAATTTTTAGAGCGCAGGACGGCTGCCGAAAGTCCGCGTAAAAACGCCCCCCGGGCCCAAAGTTTCACCGTGCAAAATTTCCGGTGCGGTTATTATGAAACTAGAATATATTCCGCAGATTCTGAAACTTATTGCGATAGTTAGACTCTTTTAGTTGCTTGGGAATCGTCGTTTGAAGATGGGCATGTGAAACTGCGAAAAAAATTTTGAGAGCGCAGGACGGCTGCCGAAAGTCCGCGTAAAAACGCCCCCCGGGCCCAAAGTTTCACCGTGCAAAATTTCCGGTGCGGTTATTATGAAACTAGAATATATTCCGCAGATTCTGAAACTTATTGCGATAGTTAGACTCTTTTAGTTGCTTGGGAATCGTCGTTTGAAGATGGGCATGTGAAACTGCGAAAAAAATTTTGAGAGCGCAGGACGGCTGCCGAAAGTCCGCGTAAAAACGCACCCCGGGCCTAAAGTTTCACCGTGCAAAATTTCCGGTATTGCTATTATGAAACTAGAATATATTCCGCAGATTCTGAAAGTTATTGCGATAGTTAGACTCTTTTAGTTGCTTGGGAATCGTCGTTTGAAGATGGGCATGTGAAACTGCGAAAAAAATTTTGAGAGCGCAGGACGGCTGCCGAAAGTCCGCGTAAAAACGCCCCCCGGGCCCAAAGTTTCACCGTGCAAAATTTCCGGTGCGGTTATTATGAAACTAGAATATATTCCGCAGATTCTGAAACTTATTGCGATAGTTAGACTCTTTTAGTTGCTTGGGAATCGTCGTTTGAAGATGGGCATGTGAAACTGCGAAAAAAATTTTGAGAGCGCAGGACGGCTGCCGAAAGTCCGCGTAAAAACGCCCCCCGGGCCCAAAGTTTCACCGTGCAAAATTTCCGGTGGGGTTATTATGAAACTAGAATATATTCCGCAGATTCTGAAACTTATTGCGATAGTTAGACTCTTTTAGTTGCTTGGGAATCGTCGTTTGAAGATGGGCATGTGAAACTGCGAAAAAAATTTTGAGAGCGCAGGACGGCTGCCGAAAGTCCGCGTAAAAACGCACCCCGGGCCTAAAGTTTCACCGTGCAAAATTTCCGGTATTGCTATTATGAAACTAGAATATATTCCGCAGATTCTGAAAGTTATTGCGATAGTTAGACTCTTTTAGTTGCTTGGGAATCGTCGTTTGAAGATGGGCATGTGAAACTGCGAAAAAAATTTTGAGAGCGCAGGACGGCTGCCGAAAGTCCGCGTAAAAACGCCCCCCGGGCCCAAAGTTTCACCGTGCAAAATTTCCGGTGCGGTTATTATGAAACTAGAATATATTCCGCAGATTCTGAAACTTATTGCGATAGTTAGACTCTTTTAGTTGCTTGGGAATCGTCGTTTGAAGATGGGCATGTGAAACTGCGAAAAAAATTTTGAGAGCGCAGGACGGCTGCCGAAAGTCCGCGTAAAAACGCACCCCGGGCCTAAAGTTTCACCGTGCAAAATTTCCGGTATTGCTATTATGAAACTAGAATATATTCCGCAGATTCTGAAACTTATTGCGATAGTTAGACTCTTTTAGTTGCTTGGGAATCGTCGTTTGAAGATGGGCATGTGAAACTGCGAAAAAAATTTTGAGAGCGCAGGACGGCTGCCGAAAGTCCGCGTAAAAACGCCCCCCGGGCCCAAAGTTTCACCGTGCAAAATTTCCGGTATTGCTATTATGAAACTAGAATATATTCCGCAGATTCTGAAAGTTATTGCGATAGTTAGACTCTTTTAGTTGCTTGGGAATCGTCGTTTGAAGATGGGCATGTGAAACTGCGAAAAAAATTTTGAGAGCGCAGGACGGCTGCCGAAAGTCCGCGTAAAAACGCCCCCCGGGCCCAAAGTTTCACCGTGCAAAATTTCCGGTGCGGTTATTATGAAACTAGAATATATTCCGCAGATTCTGAAACTTATTGCGATAGTTAGACTCTTTTAGTTGCTTGGGAATCGTCGTTTGAAGATGGGCATGTGAAACTGCGAAAAAAATTTTGAGAGCGTAGGACGGCTGCCGAAAGTCCGCGTAAAAACGCACCCCGGGCCTAAAGTTTCACCGTGCAAAATTTCCGGTATTGCTATTATGAAACTAGAATATATTCCGCAGATTCTGAAAGTTATTGCGATAGTTAGACTCTTTTAGTTGCTTGGGAATCGTCGTTTGAAGATGGGCATGTGAAACTGCGAAAAAAATTTTTAGAGCGCAGGACGGCTGCCGAAAGTCCGCGTAAAAACGCCCCCCGGGCCCAAAGTTTCACCGTGCAAAATTTCCGGTGCGGTTATTATGAAACTAGAATATATTCCGCAGATTCTGAAACTTATTGCGATAGTTAGACTCTTTTAGTTGCTTGGGAATCGTCGTTTGAAGATGGGCATGTGAAACTGCGAAAAAAATTTTGAGAGCGCAGGACGGCTGCCGAAAGTCCGCGTAAAAACGCCCCCCGGGCCCAAAGTTTCACCGTGCAAAATTTCCGGTGCGGTTATTATGAAACTAGAATATATTCCGCAGATTCTGAAACTTATTGCGATAGTTAGACTCTTTTAGTTGCTTGGGAATCGTCGTTTGAAGATGGGCATGTGAAACTGCGAAAAAAATTTTGAGAGCGCAGGACGGCTGCCGAAAGTCCGCGTAAAAACGCACCCCGGGCCTAAAGTTTCACCGTGCAAAATTTCCGGTATTGCTATTATGAAACTAGAATATATTCCGCAGATTCTGAAAGTTATTGCGATAGTTAGACTCTTTTAGTTGCTTGGGAATCGTCGTTTGAAGATGGGCATGTGAAACTGCGAAAAAAATTTTGAGAGCGCAGGACGGCTGCCGAAAGTCCGCGTAAAAACGCCCCCCGGGCCCAAAGTTTCACCGTGCAAAATTTCCGGTGCGGTTATTATGAAACTAGAATATATTCCGCAGATTCTGAAACTTATTGCGATAGTTAGACTCTTTTAGTTGCTTGGGAATCGTCGTTTGAAGATGGGCATGTGAAACTGCGAAAAAAATTTTGAGAGCGCAGGACGGCTGCCGAAAGTCCGCGTAAAAACGCCCCCCGGGCCCAAAGTTTCACCGTGCAAAATTTCCGGTGGGGTTATTATGAAACTAGAATATATTCCGCAGATTCTGAAACTTATTGCGATAGTTAGACTCTTTTAGTTGCTTGGGAATCGTCGTTTGAAGATGGGCATGTGAAACTGCGAAAAAAATTTTGAGAGCGCAGGACGGCTGCCGAAAGTCCGCGTAAAAACGCACCCCGGGCCTAAAGTTTCACCGTGCAAAATTTCCGGTATTGCTATTATGAAACTAGAATATATTCCGCAGATTCTGAAAGTTATTGCGATAGTTAGACTCTTTTAGTTGCTTGGGAATCGTCGTTTGAAGATGGGCATGTGAAACTGCGAAAAAAATTTTGAGAGCGCAGGACGGCTGCCGAAAGTCCGCGTAAAAACGCCCCCCGGGCCCAAAGTTTCACCGTGCAAAATTTCCGGTGCGGTTATTATGAAACTAGAATATATTCCGCAGATTCTGAAACTTATTGCGATAGTTAGACTCTTTTAGTTGCTTGGGAATCGTCGTTTGAAGATGGGCATGTGAAACTGCGAAAAAAATTTTGAGAGCGCAGGACGGCTGCCGAAAGTCCGCGTAAAAACGCACCCCGGGCCTAAAGTTTCACCGTGCAAAATTTCCGGTATTGCTATTATGAAACTAGAATATATTCCGCAGATTCTGAAAGTTATTGCGATAGTTAGACTCTTTTAGTTGCTTGGGAATCGTCGTTTGAAGATGGGCATGTGAAACTGCGAAAAAAATTTTGAGAGCGCAGGACGGCTGCCGAAAGTCCGCGTAAAAACGCCCCCCGGGCCCAAAGTTTCACCGTGCAAAATTTCCGGTGCGGTTATTATGAAACTAGAATATATTCCGCAGATTCTGAAACTTATTGCGATAGTTAGACTCTTTTAGTTGCTTGGGAATCGTCGTTTGAAGATGGGCATGTGAAACTGCGAAAAAAATTTTGAGAGCGCAGGACGGCTGCCGAAAGTCCGCGTAAAAACGCCCCCCGGGCCCAAAGTTTCACCGTGCAAAATTTCCGGTGGGGTTATTATGAAACTAGAATATATTCCGCAGATTCTGAAACTTATTGCGATAGTTAGACTCTTTTAGTTGCTTGGGAATCGTCGTTTGAAGATGGGCATGTGAAACTGCGAAAAAAATTTTGAGAGCGCAGGACGGCTGCCGAAAGTCCGCGTAAAAACGCACCCCGGGCCTAAAGTTTCACCGTGCAAAATTTCCGGTATTGCTATTATGAAACTAGAATATATTCCGCAGATTCTGAAAGTTATTGCGATAGTTAGACTCTTTTAGTTGCTTGGGAATCGTCGTTTGAAGATGGGCATGTGAAACTGCGAAAAAAATTTTGAGAGCGCAGGACGGCTGCCGAAAGTCCGCGTAAAAACGCCCCCCGGGCCCAAAGTTTCACCGTGCAAAATTTCCGCTGCGGTTATTATGAAACTAGAATATATTCCGCAGATTCTGAAACTTATTGCGATAGTTAGACTCTTTTAGTTGCTTGGGAATCGTCGTTTGAAGATGGGCATGTGAAACTGCGAAAAAAATTTTGAGAGCGCAGGACGGCTGCCGAAAGTCCGCGTAAAAACGCCCCCCGGGCCCAAAGTTTCACCGTGCAAAATTTCCGGTGCGGTTATTATGAAACTAGAATATATTCCGCAGATTCTGAAACTTATTGCGATAGTTAGACTCTTTTAGTTGCTTGGGAATCGTCGTTTGAAGATGGGCATGTGAAACTGCGAAAAAAATTTTGAGAGCGCAGGACGGCTGCCGAAAGTCCGCGTAAAAACGCACCCCGGGCCTAAAGTTTCACCGTGCAAAATTTCCGGTATTGCTATTATGAAACTAGAATATATTCCGCAGATTCTGAAAGTTATTGCGATAGTTAGACTCTTTTAGTTGCTTGGGAATCGTCGTTTGAAGATGGGCATGTGAAACTGCGAAAAAAATTTTGAGAGCGCAGGACGGCTGCCGAAAGTCCGCGTAAAAACGCCCCCCGGGCCCAAAGTTTCACCGTGCAAAATTTCCGGTGCGGTTATTATGAAACTAGAATATATTCCGCAGATTCTGAAACTTATTGCGATAGTTAGACTCTTTTAGTTGCTTGGGAATCGTCGTTTGAAGATGGGCATGTGAAACTGCGAAAAAAATTTTGAGAGCGCAGGACGGCTGCCGAAAGTCCGCGTAAAAACGCACCCCGGGCCTAAAGTTTCACCGTGCAAAATTTCCGGTATTGCTATTATGAAACTAGAATATATTCCGCAGATTCTGAAAGTTATTGCGATAGTTAGACTCTTTTAGTTGCTTGGGAATCGTCGTTTGAAGATGGGCATGTGAAACTGCGAAAAAAATTTTGAGAGCGCAGGACGGCTGCCGAAAGTCCGCGTAAAAACGCCCCCCGGGCCCAAAGTTTCACCGTGCAAAATTTCCGGTATTGCTATTATGAAACTAGAATATATTCCGCAGATTCTGAAAGTTATTGCGATAGTTAGACTCTTTTAGTTGCTTGGGAATCATCGTTTGAAGATGGGCATGTGAAACTGCGAAAAAAATTTTGAGAGCGCAGGACGGCTGCCGAAAGTCCGCGTAAAAACGCCCCCCGGGCCCAAAGTTTCACCGTGCAAAATTTCCGGTGCGGTTATTATGAAACTAGAATATATTCCGCAGATTCTGAAACTTATTGCGATAGTTAGACTCTTTTAGTTGCTTGGGAATCGTCGTTTGAAGATGGGCATGTGAAACTGCGAAAAAAATTTTGAGAGCGCAGGACGGCTGCCGAAAGTCCGCGTAAAAACGCACCCCGGGCCTAAAGTTTCACCGTGCAAAATTTCCGGTATTGCTATTATGAAACTAGAATATATTCCGCAGATTCTGAAAGTTATTGCGATAGTTAGACTCTTTTAGTTGCTTGGGAATCGTCGTTTGAAGATGGGCATGTGAAACTGCGAAAAAAATTTTTAGAGCGCAGGACGTCTGCCGAAAGTCCGCGTAAAAACGCCCCCCGAGCCCAAAGTTTCACCGTGCAAAATTTCCGGTGCGGTTATTATGAAACTAGAATATATTCCGCAGATTCTGAAACTTATTGCGATAGTTAGACTCTTTTAGTTGCTTGGGAATCGTCGTTTGAAGATGGGCATGTGAAACTGCGAAAAAAATTTTGAGAGCGCAGGACGGCTGCCGAAAGTCCGCGTAAAAACGCCCCCCGGGCCCAAAGTTTCACCGTGCAAAATTTCCGGTGCGGTTATTATGAAACTAGAATATATTCCGCAGATTCTGAAACTTATTGCGATAGTTAGACTCTTTTAGTTGCTTGGGAATCGTCGTTTGAAGATGGGCATGTGAAACTGCGAAAAAAATTTTGAGAGCGCAGGACGGCTGCCGAAAGTCCGCGTAAAAACGCACCCCGGGCCTAAAGTTTCACCGTGCAAAATTTCCGGTATTGCTATTATGAAACTAGAATATATTCCGCAGATTCTGAAAGTTATTGCGATAGTTAGACTCTTTTAGTTGCTTGGGAATCGTCGTTTGAAGATGGGCATGTGAAACTGCGAAAAAAATTTTGAGAGCGCAGGACGGCTGCCGAAAGTCCGCGTAAAAACGCCCCCCGGGCCCAAAGTTTCACCGTGCAAAATTTCCGGTGCGGTTATTATGAAACTAGAATATATTCCGCAGATTCTGAAACTTATTGCGATAGTTAGACTCTTTTAGTTGCTTGGGAATCGTCGTTTGAAGATGGGCATGTGAAACTGCGAAAAAAATTTTGAGAGCGCAGGACGGCTGCCGAAAGTCCGCGTAAAATCGCCCCCCGGGCCCAAAGTTTCACCGTGCAAAATTTCCGGTGCGGTTATTATGAAACTAGAATATATTCCGCAGATTCTGAAACTTATTGCGATAGTTAGACTCTTTTAGTTGCTTGGAAATCGTCGTTTGAAGATGGGCATGTGAAACTGCGAAAAAAATTTTGAGAGCGCAGGACGGCTGCCGAAAGTCCGCGTAAAAACGCACCCCGGGCCTAAAGTTTCACCGTGCAAAATTTCCGGTATTGCTATTATGAAACTAGAATATATTCCGCAGATTCTGAAAGTTATTGCGATAGTTAGACTCTTTTAGTTGCTTGGGAATCGTCGTTTGAAGATGGGCATGTGAAACTGCGAAAAAAATTTTGAGAGCGCAGGACGGCTGCCGAAAGTCCGCGTAAAAACGCCCCCCGGGCCCAAAGTTTCACCGTGCAAAATTTCCGGTGCGGTTATTTTGAAACTAGAATATATTCCGCAGATTCTGAAACTTATTGCGATAGTTAGACTCTTTTAGTTGCTTGGGAATCGTCGTTTGAAGATGGGCATGTGAAACTGCGAAAAAAATTTTGAGAGCGCAGGACGGCTGCCGAAAGTCCGCGTAAAAACGCCCCCCGGGCCCAAAGTTTCACCGTGCAAAATTTCCGGTGCGGTTATTATGAAACTAGAATATATTCCGCAGATTCTGAAACTTATTGCGATAGTTAGACTCTTTTAGTTGCTTGGGAATCGTCGTTTGAAGATGGGCATGTGAAACTGCGAAAAAAATTTTGAGAGCGCAGGACGGCTGCCGAAAGTCCGCGTAAAAACGCACCCCGGGCCTAAAGTTTCACCGTGCACAATTTCCGGTATTGCTATTATGAAACTAGAATATATTCCGCAGATTCTGAAAGTTATTGCGATAGTTAGACTCTTTTAGTTGCTTGGGAATCGTCGTTTGAAGATGGGCATGTGAAACTGCGAAAAAAATTTTGAGAGCGCAGGACGGCTGCCGAAAGTCCGCGTAAAAACGCCCCCCGGGCCCAAAGTTTCACCGTGCAAAATTTCCGGTGCGGTTATTATGAAACTAGAATATATTCCGCAGATTCTGAAACTTATTGCGATAGTTAGACTCTTTTAGTTGCTTGGGAATCGTCGTTTGAAGATGGGCATGTGAAACTGCGAAAAAAATTTTGAGAGCGCAGGACGGCTGCCGAAAGTCCGCGTAAAAACGCCCCCCGGGCCCAAAGTTTCACCGTGCAAAATTTCCGGTGGGGTTATTATGAAACTAGAATATATTCCGCAGATTCTGAAACTTATTGCGATAGTTAGACTCTTTTAGTTGCTTGGGAATCGTCGTTTGAAGATGGGCATGTGAAACTGCGAAAAAAATTTTGAGAGCGCAGGACGGCTGCCGAAAGTCCGCGTAAAAACGCACCCCGGGCCTAAAGTTTCACCGTGCAAAATTTCCGGTATTGCTATTATGAAACTAGAATATATTCCGCAGATTCTGAAAGTTATTGCGATAGTTAGACTCTTTTAGTTGCTTGGGAATCGTCGTTTGAAGATGGGCATGTGAAACTGCGAAAAAAATTTTGAGAGCGCAGGACGGCTGCCGAAAGTCCGCGTAAAAACGCCCCCCGGGCCCAAAGTTTCACCGTGCAAAATTTCCGGTGCGGTTATTATGAAACTAGAATATATTCCGCAGATTCTGAAACTTATTGCGATAGTTAGACTCTTTTAGTTGCTTGGGAATCGTCGTTTGAAGATGGGCATGTGAAACTGCGAAAAAAATTTTGAGAGCGCAGGACGGCTGCCGAAAGTCCGCGTAAAAACGCCCCCCGGGCCCAAAGTTTCACCGTGCAAAATTTCCGGTGCGGTTATTATGAAACTAGAATATATTCCGCAGATTCTGAAACTTATTGCGATAGTTAGACTCTTTTAGTTGCTTGGGAATCGTCGTTTGAAGATGGGCATGTGAAACTGCGAAAAAAATTTTGAGAGCGCAGGACGGCTGCCGAAAGTCCGCGTAAAAACGCACCCCGGGCCTAAAGTTTCACCGTGCAAAATTTCCGGTATTGCTATTATGAAACTAGAATATATTCCGCAGATTCTGAAAGTTATTGCGATAGTTAGACTCTTTTAGTTGCTTGGGAATCGTCGTTTGAAGATGGGCATGTGAAACTGCGAAAAAAATTTTGAGAGCGCAGGACGGCTGCCGAAAGTCCGCGTAAAAACGCCCCCCGGGCCCAAAGTTTCACCGTGCAAAATTTCCGGTGCGGTTATTATGAAACTAGAATATATTCCGCAGATTCTGAAACTTATTGCGATAGTTAGACTCTTTTAGTTGCTTGGGAATCGTCGTTTGAAGATGGGCATGTGAAACTGCGAAAAAAATTTTGAGAGCGCAGGACGGCTGCCGAAAGTCCGCGTAAAAACGCCCCCCGGGCCCAAAGTTTCACCGTGCAAAATTTCCGGTGCGGTTATTATGAAACTAGAATATATTCCGCAGATTCTGAAACTTATTGCGATAGTTAGACTCTTTTAGTTGCTTGGGAATCGTCGTTTGAAGATGGGCATGTGAAACTGCGAAAAAAATTTTGAGAGCGCAGGACGGCTGCCGAAAGTCCGCGTAAAAACGCACCCCGGGCCTAAAGTTTCACCGTGCAAAATTTCCGGTATTGCTATTATGAAACTAGAATATATTCCGCAGATTCTGAAAGTTATTGCGATAGTTAGACTCTTTTAGTTGCTTGGGAATCGTCGTTTGAAGATGGGCATGTGAAACTGCGAAAAAAATTTTGAGAGCGCAGGACGGCTGCCGAAAGTCCGCGTAAAAACGCCCCCCGGGCCCAAAGTTTCACCGTGCAAAATTTCCGGTGCGGTTATTATGAAACTAGAATATATTCCGCAGATTCTGAAACTTATTGCGATAGTTAGACTCTTTTAGTTGCTTGGGAATCGTCGTTTGAAGATGGGCATGTGAAACTGCGAAAAAAATTTTGAGAGCGCAGGACGGCTGCCGAAAGTCCGCGTAAAAACGCCCCCCGGGCCCAAAGTTTCACCGTGCAAAATTTCCGGTGCGGTTATTATGAAACTAGAATATATTCCGCAGATTCTGAAACTTATTGCGATAGTTAGACTCTTTTAGTTGCTTGGGAATCGTCGTTTGAAGATGGGCATGTGAAACTGCGAAAAAAATTTTGAGAGCGCAGGACGGCTGCCGAAAGTCCGCGTAAAAACGCACCCCGGGCCTAAAGTTTCACCGTGCACAATTTCCGGTATTGCTATTATGAAACTAGAATATATTCCGCAGATTCTGAAAGTTATTGCGATAGTTAGACTCTTTTAGTTGCTTGGGAATCGTCGTTTGAAGATGGGCATGTGAAACTGCGAAAAAAATTTTGAGAGCGCAGGACGGCTGCCGAAAGTCCGCGTAAAAACGCCCCCCGAGCCCAAAGTTTCACCGTGCAAAATTTCCGGTGCGGTTATTATGAAACTAGAATATATTCCGCAGATTCTGAAACTTATTGCGATAGTTAGACTCTTTTAGTTGCTTGGGAATCGTCGTTTGAAGATGGGCATGTGAAACTGCGAAAAAAATTTTGAGAGCGCAGGACGGCTGCCGAAAGTCCGCGTAAAAACGCCCCCCGGGCCCAAAGTTTCACCGTGCAAAATTTCCGGTGGGGTTATTATGAAACTAGAATATATTCCGCAGATTCTGAAACTTATTGCGATAGTTAGACTCTTTTAGTTGCTTGGGAATCGTCGTTTGAAGATGGGCATGTGAAACTGCGAAAAAAATTTTGAGAGCGCAGGACGGCTGCCGAAAGTCCGCGTAAAAACGCACCCCGGGCCTAAAGTTTCACCGTGCAAAATTTCCGGTATTGCTATTATGAAACTAGAATATATTCCGCAGATTCTGAAAGTTATTGCGATAGTTAGACTCTTTTAGTTGCTTGGGAATCGTCGTTTGAAGATGGGCATGTGAAACTGCGAAAAAAATTTTGAGAGCGCAGGACGGCTGCCGAAAGTCCGCGTAAAAACGCCCCCCGGGCCCAAAGTTTCACCGTGCAAAATTTCCGGTGCGGTTATTATGAAACTAGAATATATTCCGCAGATTCTGAAACTTATTGCGATAGTTAGACTCTTTTAGTTGCTTGGGAATCGTCGTTTGAAGATGGGCATGTGAAACTGCGAAAAAAATTTTGAGAGCGCAGGACGGCTGCCGAAAGTCCGCGTAAAAACGCCCCCCGGGCCCAAAGTTTCACCGTGCAAAATTTCCGGTGCGGTTATTATGAAACTAGAATATATTCCGCAGATTCTGAAACTTATTGCGATAGTTAGACTCTTTTAGTTGCTTGGGAATCGTCGTTTGAAGATGGGCATGTGAAACTGCGAAAAAAATTTTGAGAGCGCAGGACGGCTGCCGAAAGTCCGCGTAAAAACGCACCCCGGGCCTAAAGTTTCACCGTGCAAAATTTCCGGTATTGCTATTATGAAACTAGAATATATTCCGCAGATTCTGAAAGTTATTGCGATAGTTAGACTCTTTTAGTTGCTTGGGAATCGTCGTTTGAAGATGGGCATGTGAAACTGCGAAAAAAATTTTGAGAGCGCAGGACGGCTGCCGAAAGTCCGCGTAAAAACGCCCCCCGGGCCCAAAGTTTCACCGTGCAAAATTTCCGGTGCGGTTATTATGAAACTAGAATATATTCCGCAGATTCTGAAACTTATTGCGATAGTTAGACTCTTTTAATTGCTTGGGAATCGTCGTTTGAAGATGGGCATGTGAAACTGCGAAAAAAATTTTGAGAGCGCAGGACGGCTGCCGAAAGTTCGCGTAAAAACGCACCCCGGGCCTAAAGTTTCACCGTGCAAAATTTCCGGTATTGCTATTATGAAACTAGAATATATTCCGCAGATTCTGAAAGTTATTGCGATAGTTAGACTCTTTTAGTTGCTTGGGAATCGTCGTTTGAAGATGGGCATGTGAAACTGCGAAAAAAATTTTTAGAGCGCAGGACGGCTGCCGAAAGTCCGCGTAAAAACGCCCCCCGGGCCCAAAGTTTCACCGTGCAAAATTTCCGGTGGGGTTATTATGAAACTAGAATATATTCCGCAGATTCTGAAACTTATTGCGATAGTTAGACTCTTTTAGTTGCTTGGGAATCGTCGTTTGAAGATGGGCATGTGAAACTGCGAAAAAAATTTTGAGAGCGCAGGACGGCTGCCGAAAGTCCGCGTAAAAACGCACCCCGGGCCTAAAGTTTCACCGTGCAAAATTTCCGGTATTGCTATTATGAAACTAGAATATATTCCGCAGATTCTGAAAGTTATTGCGATAGTTAGACTCTTTTAGTTGCTTGGGAATCGTCGTTTGAAGATGGGCATGTGAAACTGCGAAAAAAATTTTGAGAGCGCAGGACGGCTGCCGAAAGTCCGCGTAAAAACGCCCCCCGGGCCCAAAGTTTCACCGTGCAAAATTTCCGGTGCGGTTATTATGAAACTAGAATATATTCCGCAGATTCTGAAACTTATTGCGATAGTTAGACTCTTTTAGTTGCTTGGGAATCGTCGTTTGAAGATGGGCATGTGAAACTGCGAAAAAAATTTTGAGAGCGCAGGACGGCTGCCGAAAGTCCGCGTAAAAACGCCCCCCGGGCCCAAAGTTTCACCGTGCAAAATTTCCGGTGCGGTTATTATGAAACTAGAATATATTCCGCAGATTCTGAAACTTATTGCGATAGTTAGACTCTTTTAGTTGCTTGGGAATCGTCGTTTGAAGATGGGCATGTGAAACTGCGAAAAAAATTTTGAGAGCGCAGGACGGCTGCCGAAAGTCCGCGTAAAAACGCACCCCGGGCCTAAAGTTTCACCGTGCAAAATTTCCGGTATTGCTATTATGAAACTAGAATATATTCCGCAGATTCTGAAAGTTATTGCGATAGTTAGACTCTTTTAGTTGCTTGGGAATCGTCGTTTGAAGATGGGCATGTGAAACTGCGAAAAAAATTTTGAGAGCGCAGGACGGCTGCCGAAAGTCCGCGTAAAAACGCCCCCCGGGCCCAAAGTTTCACCGTGCAAAATTTCCGGTGCGGTTATTATGAAACTAGAATATATTCCGCAGATTCTGAAACTTATTGCGATAGTTAGACTCTTTTAGTTGCTTGGGAATCGTCGTTTGAAGATTGGCATGTGAAACTGCGAAAAAAATTTTTGAGAGCGCAGGACGGCTGCCGAAAGTCCGCGTAAAAACGCCCCCCGGGCCCAAAGTTTCACCGTGCAAAATTTCCGGTGCGGTTATTATGAAACTAGAATATATTCCGCAGATTCTGAAACTTATTGCGATAGTTAGACTCTTTTAGTTGCTTGGGAATCGTCGTTTGAAGATGGGCATGTGAAACTGCGAAAAAAATTTTGAGAGCGCAGGACGGCTGCCGAAAGTCCGCGTAAAAACGCACCCCGGGCCTAAAGTTTCACCGTGCAAAATTTCCGGTATTGCTATTATGAAACTAGAATATATTCCGCAGATTCTGAAAGTTATTGCGATAGTTAGACTCTTTTAGTTGCTTGGGAATCGTCGTTTGAAGATGGGCATGTGAAACTGCGAAAAAAATTTTGAGAGCGCAGGACGGCTGCCGAAAGTCCGCGTAAAAACGCCCCCCGGGCCCAAAGTTTCACCGTGCAAAATTTCCGGTGCGGTTATTATGAAACTAGAATATATTCCGCAGATTCTGAAACTTATTGCGATAGTTAGACTCTTTTAGTTGCTTGGGAATCGTCGTTTGAAGATGGGCATGTGAAACTGCGAAAAAAATTTTGAGAGCGCAGGACGGCTGCCGAAAGTCCGCGTAAAAACGCACCCCGGGCCTAAAGTTTCACCGTGCAAAATTTCCGGTATTGCTATTATGAAACTAGAATATATTCCGCAGATTCTGAAAGTTATTGCGATAGTTAGACTCTTTTAGTTGCTTGGGAATCGTCGTTTGAAGATGGGCATGTGAAACTGCGAAAAAAATTTTTGAGAGCGCAGGACGGCTGCCGAAAGTCCGCGTAAAAACGCCCCCCGGGCCCAAAGTTTCACCGTGCAAAATTTCCGGTGCGGTTATTATGAAACTAGAATATATTCCGCAGATTCTGAAACTTATTGCGATAGTTAGACTCTTTTAGTTGCTTGGGAATCGTCGTTTGAAGATGGGCATGTGAAACTGCGAAAAAAATTTTGAGAGCGCAGGACGGCTGCCGAAAGTCCGCGTAAAAACGCACCCCGGGCCTAAAGTTTCACCGTGCAAAATTTCCGGTATTGCTATTATGAAACTAGAATATATTCCGCAGATTCTGAAAGTTATTGCGATAGTTAGACTCTTTTAGTTGCTTGGGAATCGTCGTTTGAAGATGGGCATGTGAAACTGCGAAAAAAATTTTGAGAGCGCAGGACGGCTGCCGAAAGTCCGCGTAAAAACGCACCCCGGGCCTAAAGTTTCACCGTGCAAAATTTCCGGTATTGCTATTATGAAACTAGAATATATTCCGCAGATTCTGAAAGTTATTGCGATAGTTAGACTCTTTTAGTTGCTTGGGAATCGTCGTTTGAAGATGGGCATGTGAAACTGCGAAAAAAATTTTGAGAGCGCAGGACGGCTGCCGAAAGTCCGCGTAAAAACGCCCCCCGGGCCCAAAGTTTCACCGTGCAAAATTTCCGGTGCGGTTATTATGAAACTAGAATATATTCCGCAGATTCTGAAACTTATTGCGATAGTTAGACTCTTTTAGTTGCTTGGGAATCGTCGTTTGAAGATGGGCATGTGAAACTGCGAAAAAAATTTTGAGAGCGCAGGACGGCTGCCGAAAGTCCGCGTAAAAACGCCCCCCGGGCCCAAAGTTTCACCGTGCAAAATTTCCGGTGCGGTTATTATGAAACTAGAATATATTCCGCAGATTCTGAAACTTATTGCGATAGTTAGACTCTTTTAGTTGCTTGGGAATCGTCGTTTGAAGATGGGCATGTGAAACTGCGAAAAAAATTTTGAGAGCGCAGGACGGCTGCCGAAAGTCCGCGTAAAAACGCACCCCGGGCCTAAAGTTTCACCGTGCAAAATTTCCGGTATTGCTATTATGAAACTAGAATATATTCCGCAGATTCTGAAAGTTATTGCGATAGTTAGACTCTTTTAGTTGCTTGGGAATCGTCGTTTGAAGATGGGCATGTGAAACTGCGAAAAAAATTTTGAGAGCGCAGGACGGCTGCCGAAAGTCCGCGTAAAAACGCCCCCCGGGCCCAAAGTTTCACCGTGCAAAATTTCCGGTATTGCTATTATGAAACTAGAATATATTCCGCAGATTCTGAAAGTTATTGCGATAGTTAGACTCTTTTAGTTGCTTGGGAATCGTCGTTTGAAGATGGGCATGTGAAACTGCGAAAAAAATTTTGAGAGCGCAGGACGGCTGCCGAAAGTCCGCGTAAAAACGCCCCCCGGGCCCAAAGTTTCACCGTGCAAAATTTCCGGTGCGGTTATTATGAAACTAGAATATATTCCGCAGATTCTGAAACTTATTGCGATAGTTAGACTCTTTTAGTTGCTTGGGAATCGTCGTTTGAAGATGGGCATGTGAAACTGCGAAAAAAATTTTGAGAGCGCAGGACGGCTGCCGAAAGTCCGCGTAAAAACGCACCCCGGGCCTAAAGTTTCACCGTGCAAAATTTCCGGTATTGCTATTATGAAACTAGAATATATTCCGCAGATTCTGAAAGTTATTGCGATAGTTAGACTCTTTTAGTTGCTTGGGAATCGTCGTTTGAAGATGGGCATGTGAAACTGCGAAAAAAATTTTTAGAGCGCAGGACGGCTGCCGAAAGTCCGCGTAAAAACGCCCCCCGGGCCCAAAGTTTCACCGTGCAAAATTTCCGGTGCGGTTATTATGAAACTAGAATATATTCCGCAGATTCTGAAACTTATTGCGATAGTTAGACTCTTTTAGTTGCTTGGGAATCGTCGTTTGAAGATGGGCATGTGAAACTGCGAAAAAAATTTTGAGAGCGCAGGACGGCTGCCGAAAGTCCGCGTAAAAACGCCCCCCGGGCCCAAAGTTTCACCGTGCAAAATTTCCGGTGCGGTTATTATGAAACTAGAATATATTCCGCAGATTCTGAAACTTATTGCGATAGTTAGACTCTTTTAGTTGCTTGGGAATCGTCGTTTGAAGATGGGCATGTGAAACTGCGAAAAAAATTTTGAGAGCGCAGGACGGCTGCCGAAAGTCCGCGTAAAAACGCACCCCGGGCCTAAAGTTTCACCGTGCAAAATTTCCGGTATTGCTATTATGAAACTAGAATATATTCCGCAGATTCTGAAAGTTATTGCGATAGTTAGACTCTTTTAGTTGCTTGGGAATCGTCGTTTGAAGATGGGCATGTGAAACTGCGAAAAAAATTTTGAGAGCGCAGGACGGCTGCCGAAAGTCCGCGTAAAAACGCCCCCCGGGCCCAAAGTTTCACCGTGCAAAATTTCCGGTGCGGTTATTATGAAACTAGAATATATTCCGCAGATTCTGAAACTTATTGCGATAGTTAGACTCTTTTAGTTGCTTGGGAATCGTCGTTTGAAGATGGGCATGTGAAACTGCGAAAAAAATTTTGAGAGCGCAGGACGGCTGCCGAAAGTCCGCGTAAAAACGCCCCCCGGGCCCAAAGTTTCACCGTGCAAAATTTCCGGTGCGGTTATTATGAAACTAGAATATATTCCGCAGATTCTGAAACTTATTGCGATAGTTAGACTCTTTTAGTTGCTTGGGAATCGTCGTTTGAAGATGGGCATGTGAAACTGCGAAAAAAATTTTGAGAGCGCAGGACGGCTGCCGAAAGTCCGCGTAAAAACGCACCCCGGGCCTAAAGTTTCACCGTGCAAAATTTCCGGTATTGCTATTATGAAACTAGAATATATTCCGCAGATTCTGAAAGTTATTGCGATAGTTAGACTCTTTTAGTTGCTTGGGAATCGTCGTTTGAAGATGGGCATGTGAAACTGCGAAAAAAATTTTGAGAGCGCAGGACGGCTGCCGAAAGTCCGCGTAAAAACGCCCCCCGGGCCCAAAGTTTCACCGTGCAAAATTTCCGGTGCGGTTATTATGAAACTAGAATATATTCCGCAGATTCTGAAACTTATTGCGATAGTTAGACTCTTTTAGTTGCTTGGGAATCGTCGTTTGAAGATGGGCATGTGAAACTGCGAAAAAAATTTTGAGAGCGCAGGACGGCTGCCGAAAGTTCGCGTAAAAACGCCCCCCGGGCCCAAAGTTTCACCGTGCAAAATTTCCGGTGCGGTTATTATGAAACTAGAATATATTCCGCAGATTCTGAAACTTATTGCGATAGTTAGACTCTTTTAGTTGCTTGGGAATCGTCGTTTGAAGATGGGCATGTGAAACTGCGAAAAAAATTTTGAGAGCGCAGGACGGCTGCCGAAAGTCCGCGTAAAAACGCACCCCGGGCCTAAATTTTCACCGTGCACAATTTCCGGTATTGCTATTATGAAACTAGAATATATTCCGCAGATTCTGAAAGTTATTGCGATAGTTAGACTCTTTTAGTTGCTTGGAAATCGTCGTTTGAAGATGGGCATGTGAAACTGCGAAAAAAATTTTGAGAGCGCAGGACGGCTGCCGAAAGTCCGCGTAAAAACGCCCCCCGGGCCCAAAGTGTCACCGTGCAAAATTTCCGGTGCGGTTATTATGAAACTAGAATATATTCCGCAGATTCTGAAACTTATTGCGATAGTTAGACTCTTTTAGTTGCTTGGGAATCGTCGTTTGAAGATGGGCATGTGAAACTGCGAAAAAAATTTTGAGAGCGCAGGACGGCTGCCGAAAGTCCGCGTAAAAACGCCCCCCGGGCCCAAAGTTTCACCGTGCAAAATTTCCGGTGGGGTTATTATGAAACTAGAATATATTCCGCAGATTCTGAAACTTATTGCGATAGTTAGACTCTTTTAGTTGCTTGGGAATCGTCGTTTGAAGATGGGCATGTGAAACTGCGAAAAAAATTTTGAGAGCGCAGGACGGCTGCCGAAAGTCCGCGTAAAAACGCACCCCGGGCCTAAAGTTTCACCGTGCAAAATTTCCGGTATTGCTATTATGAAACTAGAATATATTCCGCAGATTCTGAAAGTTATTGCGATAGTTAGACTCTTTTAGTTGCTTGGGAATCGTCGTTTGAAGATGGGCATGTGAAACTGCGAAAAAAATTTTGAGAGCGCAGGACGGCTGCCGAAAGTCCGCGTAAAAACGCCCCCCGGGCCCAAAGTTTCACCGTGCAAAATTTCCGGTGCGGTTATTATGAAACTAGAATATATTCCGCAGATTCTGAAACTTATTGCGATAGTTAGACTCTTTTAGTTGCTTGGGAATCGTCGTTTGAAGATGGGCATGTGAAACTGCGAAAAAAATTTTGAGAGCGCAGGACGGCTGCCGAAAGTCCGCGTAAAAACGCCCCCCGGGCCCAAAGTTTCACCGTGCAAAATTTCCGGTGCGGTTATTATGAAACTAGAATATATTCCGCAGATTCTGAAACTTATTGCGATAGTTAGACTCTTTTAGTTGCTTGGGAATCGTCGTTTGAAGATGGGCATGTGAAACTGCGAAAAAAATTTTGAGAGCGCAGGACGGCTGCCGAAAGTCCGCGTAAAAACGCACCCCGGGCCTAAAGTTTCACCGTGCAAAATTTCCGGTATTGCTATTATGAAACTAGAATATATTCCGCAGATTCTGAAAGTTATTGCGATAGTTAGACTCTTTTAGTTGCTTGGGAATCGTCGTTTAAAGATGGGCATGTGAAACTGCGAAAAAAATTTTGAGAGCGCAGGACGGCTGCCGAAAGTCCGCGTAAAAACGCCCCCCGGGCCCAAAGTTTCACCGTGCAAAATTTCCGGTGCGGTTATTATGAAACTAGAATATATTCCGCAGATTCTGAAACTTATTGCGATAGTTAGACTCTTTTAGTTGCTTGGGAATCGTCGTTTGAAGATGGGCATGTGAAACTGCGAAAAAAATTTTGAGAGCGCAGGACGGCTGCCGAAAGTCCGCGTAAAAACGCCCCCCGGGCCCAAAGTTTCACCGTGCAAAATTTCCGGTGCGGTTATTATGAAACTAGAATATATTCCGCAGATTCTGAAACTTATTGCGATAGTTACTCTTTTAGTTGCTTGGGAATCGTCGTTTGAAGATGGGCATGTGAAACTGCGAAAAAAATTTTGAGAGCGCAGGACGGCTGCCGAAAGTCCGCGTAAAAACGCACCCCGGGCCTAAAGTTTCACCGTGCAAAATTTCCGGTATTGCTATTATGAAACTAGAATATATTCCGCAGATTCTGAAAGTTATTGCGATAGTTAGACTCTTTTAGTTGCTTGGGAATCGTCGTTTGAAGATGGGCATGTGAAACTGCGAAAAAAATTTTGAGAGCGCAGGACGGCTGCCGAAAGTCCGCGTAAAAACGCCCCCCGGGCCCAAAGTTTCACCGTGCAAAATTTCCGGTGCGGTTATTATGAAACTAGAATATATTCCGCAGATTCTGAAACTTATTGCGATAGTTAGACTCTTTTAGTTGCTTGGGAATCGTCGTTTGAAGATGGGCATGTGAAACTGCGAAAAAAATTTTGAGAGCGCAGGACGGCTGCCGAAAGTCCGCGTAAAAACGCACCCCGGGCCTAAAGTTTCACCGTGCAAAATTTCCGGTATTGCTATTATGAAACTAGAATATATTCCGCAGATTCTGAAAGTTATTGCGATAGTTAGACTCTTTTAGTTGCTTGGGAATCGTCGTTTGAAGATGGGCATGTGAAACTGCGAAAAAAATTTTGAGAGCGCAGGACGGCTGCCGAAAGTCCGCGTAAAAACGCCCCCCGGGCCCAAAGTTTCACCGTGCAAATTTTCCGGTGCGGTTATTATGAAACTAGAATATATTCCGCAGATTCTGAAACTTATTGCGATAGTTAGACTCTTTTAGTTGCTTGGGAATCGTCGTTTGAAGATGGGCATGTGAAACTGCGAAAAAAATTTTGAGAGCGCAGGACGGCTGCCGAAAGTCCGCGTAAAAACGCCCCCCGGGCCCAAAGTTTCACCGTGCAAAATTTCCGGTGCGGTTATTATGAAACTAGAATATATTCCGCAGATTCTGAAACTTATTGCGATAGTTAGACTCTTTTAGTTGCTTGGGAATCGTCGTTTGAAGATGGGCATGTGAAACTGCGAAAAAAATTTTGAGAGCGCAGGACGGCTGCCGAAAGTCCGCGTAAAAACGCACCCCGGGCCTAAAGTTTCACCGTGCAAAATTTCCGGTATTGCTATTATGAAACTAGAATATATTCCGCAGATTCTGAAAGTTATTGCGATAGTTAGACTCTTTTAGTTGCTTGGGAATCGTCGTTTGAAGATGGGCATGTGAAACTGCGAAAAAAATTTTGAGAGCGCAGGACGGCTGCCGAAAGTCCGCGTAAAAACGCCCCCCGGGCCCAAAGTTTCACCGTGCAAAATTTCCGGTGCGGTTATTATGAAACTAGAATATATTCCGCAGATTCTGAAACTTATTGCGATAGTTAGACTCTTTTAGTTGCTTGGGAATCGTCGTTTGAAGATGGGCATGTGAAACTGCGAAAAAAATTTTGAGAGCGCAGGACGGCTGCCGAAAGTCCGCGTAAAAACGCCCCCCGGGCCCAAAGTTTCACCGTGCAAAATTTCCGGTGCGGTTATTATGAAACTAGAATATATTCCGCAGATTCTGAAACTTATTGCGATAGTTAGACTCTTTTAGTTGCTTGGGAATCGTCGTTTGAAGATGGGCATGTGAAACTGCGAAAAAAATTTTGAGAGCGCAGGACGGCTGCCGAAAGTCCGCGTAAAAACGCACCCCGGGCCTAAAGTTTCACCGTGCAAAATTTCCGGTATTGCTATTATGAAACTAGAATATATTCCGCAGATTCTGAAAGTTATTGCGATAGTTAGACTCTTTTAGTTGCTTGGGAATCGTCGTTTGAAGATGGGCATGTGAAACTGCGAAAAAAATTTTGAGAGCGCAGGACGGCTGCCGAAAGTCCGCGTAAAAACGCCCCCCGGGCCCAAAGTTTCACCGTGCAAAATTTCCGGTGCGGTTATTATGAAACTAGAATATATTCCGCAGATTCTGAAACTTATTGCGATAGTTAGACTCTTTTAGTTGCTTGGGAATCGTCGTTTGAAGATGGGCATGTGAAACTGCGAAAAATTTTTGAGAGCGCAGGACGGCTGCCGAAAGTCCGCGTAAAAACGCCCCCCGGGCCCAAAGTTTCACCGTGCAAAATTTCCGGTGCGGTTATTATGAAACTAGAATATATTCCGCAGATTCTGAAACTTATTGCGATAGTTAGACTCTTTTAGTTGCTTGGGAATCGTCGTTTGAAGATGGGCATGTGAAACTGCGAAAAAAATTTTGAGAGCGCAGGACGGCTGCCGAAAGTCCGCGTAAAAACGCACCCCGGGCCTAAAGTTTCACCGTGCAAAATTTCCGGTATTGCTATTATGAAACTAGAATATATTCCGCAGATTCTGAAAGTTATTGCGATAGTTAGACTCTTTTAGTTGCTTGGGAATCGTCGTTTGAAGATGGGCATGTGAAACTGCGAAAAAAATTTTGAGAGCGCAGGACGGCTGCCGAAAGTCCGCGTAAAAACGCCCCCCAGGACCAAAGTTTCACCGTGCAAAATTTCCGGTGCGGTTATTATGAAACTAGAATATATTCCGCAGATTCTGAAACTTATTGCGATAGTTAGACTCTTTTAGTTGCTTGGGAATCGTCGTTTGAAGATGGGCATGTGAAACTGCGAAAAAAATTTTGAGAGCGCAGGACGGCTGCCGAAAGTCCGCGTATAAACGCCCCCCGGGCCCAAAGTTTCACCGTGCAAAATTTCCGGTGCGGTTATTATGAAACTAGAATATATTCCGCAGATTCTGAAACTTATTGCGATAGTTAGACTCTTTTAGTTGCTTGGGAATCGTCGTTTGAAGATGGGCATGTGAAACTGCGAAAAAAATTTTGAGAGCGCAGGACGGCTGCCGAAAGTCCGCGTAAAAACGCACCCCGGGCCTAAAGTTTCACCGTGCAAAATTTCCGGTATTGCTATTATGAAACTAGAATATATTCCGCAGATTCTGAAAGTTATTGCGATAGTTAGACTCTTTTAGTTGCTTGGGAATCGTCGTTTGAAGATGGGCATGTGAAACTGCGAAAAAAATTTTGAGAGCGCAGGACGGCTGCCGAAAGTCCGCGTAAAAACGCCCCCCGGGCCCAAAGTTTCACCGTGCAAAATTTCCGGTGCGGTTATTATGAAACTAGAATATATTCCGCAGATTCTGAAACTTATTGCGATAGTTAGACTCTTTTAGTTGCTTGGGAATCGTCGTTTGAAGATGGGCATGTGAAACTGCGAAAAAAATTTTGAGAGCGCAGGACGGCTGCCGAAAGTCCGCGTAAAAACGCCCCCCGGGCCCAAAGTTTCACCGTGCAAAATTTCCGGTGCGGTTATTATGAAACTAGAATATATTCCGCAGATTCTGAAACTTATTGCGATAGTTAGACTCTTTTAGTTGCTTGGGAATCGTCGTTTGAAGATGGGCATGTGAAACTGCGAAAAAAATTTTGAGAGCGCAGGACGGCTGCCGAAAGTCCGCGTAAAAACGCCCCCCGGGCCCAAAGTTTCACCGTGCAAAATTTCCGGTGCGGTTATTATGAAACTAGAATATATTCCGCAGATTCTGAAACTTATTGCGATTGTTAGACTCTTTTAGTTGCTTGGGAATCGTCGTTTGAAGATGGGCATGTGAAACTGCGAAAAAAATTTTGAGAGCGCAGGACGGCTGCCGAAAGTCCGCGTAAAAACGCACCCCGGGCCTAAAGTTTCACCGTGCAAAATTTCCGGTATTGCTATTATGAAACTAGAATATATTCCGCAGATTCTGAAAGTTATTGCGATAGTTAGACTCTTTTAGTTGCTTGGGAATCGTCGTTTGAAGATGGGCATGTGAAACTGCGAAAAAAATTTTGAGAGCGCAGGACGGCTGCCGAAAGTCCGCGTAAAAACGCCCCCCGGGCCCAAAGTTTCACCGTGCAAAATTTCCGGTGCGGTTATTATGAAACTAGAATATATTCCGCAGATTCTGAAACTTATTGCGATAGTTAGACTCTTTTAGTTGCTTGGGAATCGTCGTTTGAAGATGGGCATGTGAAACTGCGAAAAAAATTTTGAGAGCGCAGGACGGCTGCCGAAAGTCCGCGTAAAAACGCCCCCCGGGCCCAAAGTTTCACAGTGCAAAATTTCCGGTGCGGTTATTATGAAACTAGAATATATTCCGCAGATTCTGAAACTTATTGCGATAGTTAGACTCTTTTAGTTGCTTGGGAATCGTCGTTTGAAGATGGGCATGTGAAACTGCGAAAAAAATTTTGAGAGCGCAGGACGGCTGCCGAAAGTCCGCGTAAAAACGCACCCCGGGCCTAAAGTTTCACCGTGCAAAATTTCCGGTATTGCTATTATGAAACTAGAATATATTCCGCAGATTCTGAAAGTTATTGCGATAGTTAGACTCTTTTAGTTGCTTGGGAATCGTCGTTTGAAGATGGGCATGTGAAACTGCGAAAAAAATTTTGAGAGCGCAGGACGGCTGCCGAAAGTCCGCGTAAAAACGCCCCCCGGGCCCAAAGTTTCACCGTGCAAAATTTCCGGTGCGGTTATTATGAAACTAGAATATATTCCGCAGATTCTGAAACTTATTGCGATAGTTAGACTCTTTTAGTTGCTTGGGAATCGTCGTTTGAAGATGGGCATGTGAAACTGCGAAAAAAATTTTGAGAGCGCAGGACGGCTGCCGAAAGTCCGCGTAAAAACGCCCCCCGGGCCCAAAGTTTCACCGTGCAAAATTTCCGGTGCGGTTATTATGAAACTAGAATATATTCCGCAGATTCTGAAACTTATTGCGATAGTTAGACTCTTTTAGTTGCTTGGGAATCGTCGTTTGAAGATGGGCATGTGAAACTGCGAAAAAAATTTTGAGAGCGCAGGACGGCTGCCGAAAGTCCGCGTAAAAACGCACCCCGGGCCTAAAGTTTCACCGTGCAAAATTTCCGGTATTGCTATTGTGAAACTAGAATATATTCCGCAGATTCTGAAAGTTATTGCGATAGTTAGACTCTTTTAGTTGCTTGGGAATCGTCGTTTGAAGATGGGCATGTGAAACTGCGAAAAAAATTTTGAGAGCGCAGGACGGCTGCCGAAAGTCCGCGTAAAAACGCCCCCCGGGCCCAAAGTTTCACCGTGCAAAATTTCCGGTGCGGTTATTATGAAACTAGAATATATTCCGCAGATTCTGAAACTTATTGCGATAGTTAGACTCTTTTAGTTGCTTGGGAATCGTCGTTTGAAGATGGGCATGTGAAACTGCGAAAAAAATTTTGAGAGCGCAGGACGGCTGCCGAAAGTCCGCGTAAAAACGCCCCCCGGGCCCAAAGTTTCACCGTGCAAAATTTCCGGTGCGGTTATTATGAAACTAGAATATATTCCGCAGATTCTGAAACTTATTGCGATAGTTAGACTCTTTTAGTTGCTTGGGAATCGTCGTTTGAAGATGGGCATGTGAAACTGCGAAAAAAATTTTGAGAGCGCAGGACGGCTGCCGAAAGTCCGCGTAAAAACGCCCCCCGGGCCCAAAGTTTCACCGTGCAAAATTTCCGGTGCGGTTATTATGAAACTAGAATATATTCCGCAGATTCTGAAACTTATTGCGATAGTTAGACTCTTTTAGTTGCTTGGGAATCGTCGTTTGAAGATGGGCATGTGAAACTGCGAAAAAAATTTTGAGAGCGCAGGACGGCTGCCGAAAGTCCGCGTAAAAACGCCCCCCGGGCCCAAAGTTTCACCGTGCAAAATTTCCGGTGCGGTTATTATGAAACTAGAATATATTCCGCAGATTCTGAAACTTATTGCGATAGTTAGACTCTTTTAGTTGCTTGGGAATCGTCGTTTGAAGATGGGCATGTGAAACTGCGAAAAAAATTTTGAGAGCGCAGGACGGCTGCCGAAAGTCCGCGTAAAAACGCCCCCCGGGCCCAAAGTTTCACCGTGCAAAATTTCCGGTGCGGTTATTATGAAACTAGAATATATTCCGCAGATTCTGAAACTTATTGCGATAGTTAGACTCTTTTAGTTGCTTGGGAATCGTCGTTTGAAGATGGGCATGTGAAACTGCGAAAAAAATTTTGAGAGCGCAGGACGGCTGCCGAAAGTCCGCGTAAAAACGCACCCCGGGCCTAAAGTTTCACCGTGCAAAATTCCGGTATTGCTATTATGAAACTAGAATATATTCCGCAGATTCTGAAAGTTATTGCGATAGTTAGACTCTTTTAGTTGCTTGGGAATCGTCGTTTGAAGATGGGCATGTGAAACTGCGAAAAAAATTTTGAGAGCGCAGGACGGCTGCCGAAAGTCCGCGTAAAAACGCCCCCCGGGCCCAAAGTTTCACCGTGCAAAATTTCCGGTGCGGTTATTATGAAACTAGAATATATTCCGCAGATTCTGAAACTTATTGCGATAGTTAGACTCTTTTAGTTGCTTGGGAATCGTCGTTTGAAGATGGGCATGTGAAACTGCGAAAAAAATTTTGAGAGCGCAGGACGGCTGCCGAAAGTCCGCGTAAAAACGCCCCCCGGGCCCAAAGTTTCACCGTGCAAAATTTCCGGTGCGGTTATTATGAAACTAGAATATATTCCGCAGATTCTGAAACTTATTGCGATAGTTAGACTCTTTTAGTTGCTTGGGAATCGTCGTTTGAAGATGGGCATGTGAAACTGCGAAAAAAATTTTGAGAGCGCAGGACGGCTGCCGAAAGTCCGCGTAAAAACGCACCCCGGGCCTAAAGTTTCACCGTGCAAAATTTCCGGTATTGCTATTATGAAACTAGAATATATTCCGCAGATTCTGAAAGTTATTGCGATAGTTAGACTCTTTTAGTTGCTTGGGAATCGTCGTTTGAAGATGGGCATGTGAAACTGCGAAAAAAATTTTGAGAGCGCAGGACGGCTGCCGAAAGTCCGCGTAAAAATGCCCCCCGGGCCCAAAGTTTCACCGTGCAAAATTTCCGGTGCGGTTATTATGAAACTAGAATATATTCCGCAGATTCTGAAACTTATTGCGATAGTTAGACTCTTTTAGTTGCTTGGGAATCGTCGTTTGAAGATGGGCATGTGAAACTGCGAAAAAAATTTTGAGAGCGCAGGACGGCTGCCGAAAGTCCGCGTAAAAACGCCCCCCGGGCCCAAAGTTTCACCGTGCAAAATTTCCGGTGCGGTTATTATGAAACTAGAATATATTCCGCAGATTCTGAAACTTATTGCGATAGTTAGACTCTTTTAGTTGCTTGGGAATCGTCGTTTGAAGATGGGCATGTGAAACTGCGAAAAAAATTTTGAGAGCGCAGGACGGCTGCCGAAAGTCCGCGTAAAAACGCACCCCGGGCCTAAAGTTTCACCGTGCAAAATTTCCGGTATTGCTATTATGAAACTAGAATATATTCCGCAGATTCTGAAAGTTATTGCGATAGTTAGACTCTTTTAGTTGCTTGGGAATCGTCGTTTGAAGATGGGCATGTGAAACTGCGAAAAAAATTTTGAGAGCGCAGGACGGCTGCCGAAAGTCCGCGTAAAAACGCCCCCCGGGCCCAAAGTTTCACCGTGCAAAATTTCCGGTGCGGTTATTATGAAACTAGAATATATTCCGCAGATTCTGAAACTTATTGCGATAGTTAGACTCTTTTAGTTGCTTGGGAATCGTCGTTTGAAGATGGGCATGTGAAACTGCGAAAAAAATTTTGAGAGCGCAGGACGGCTGCCGAAAGTCCGCGTAAAAACGCCCCCCGGGCCCAAAGTTTCACCGTGCAAAATTTCCGGTGCGGTTATTATGAAACTAGAATATATTCCGCAGATTCTGAAACTTATTGCGATAGTTAGACTCTTTTAGTTGCTTGGGAATCGTCGTTTGAAGATGGGCATGTGAAACTGCGAAAAAAAATTTGAGAGCGCAGGACGGCTGCCGAAAGTCCGCGTAAAAACGCACCCCGGGCCTAAAGTTTCACCGTGCAAAATTTCCGGTATTGCTATTATGAAACTAGAATATATTCCGCAGATTCTGAAAGTTATTGCGATAGTTAGACTCTTTTAGTTGCTTGGGAATCGTCGTTTGAAGATGGGCATGTGAAACTGCGAAAAAAATTTTGAGAGCGCAGGACGGCTGCCGAAAGTCCGCGTAAAAACGCCCCCCGGGCCCAAAGTTTCACCGTGCAAAATTTCCGGTGCGGTTATTATGAAACTAGAATATATTCCGCAGATTCTGAAACTTATTGCGATAGTTAGACTCTTTTAGTTGCTTGGGAATCGTCGTTTGAAGATGGGCATGTGAAACTGCGAAAAAAATTTTGAGTGCGCAGGACGGCTGCCGAAAGTCCGCGTAAAAACGCCCCCCGGGCCCAAAGTTTCACCGTGCAAAATTTCCGGTGCGGTTATTATGAAACTAGAATATATTCCGCAGATTCTGAAACTTATTGCGATAGTTAGACTCTTTTAGTTGCTTGGGAATCGTCGTTTGAAGATGGGCATGTGAAACTGCGAAAAAAATTTTGAGAGCGCAGGACGGCTGCCGAAAGTCCGCGTAAAAACGCACCCCGGGCCTAAAGTTTCACCGTGCAAAATTTCCGGTATTGCTATTATGAAACTAGAATATATTCCGCAGATTCTGAAAGTTATTGCGATAGTTAGACTCTTTTAGTTGCTTGGGAATCGTCGTTTGAAGATGGGCATGTGAAACTGCGAAAAAAATTTTGAGAGCGCAGGACGGCTGCCGAAAGTCCGCGTAAAAACGCCCCCCGGGCCCAAAGTTTCACCGTGCAAAATTTCCGGTGCGGTTATTATGAAACTAGAATATATTCCGCAGATTCTGAAACTTATTGCGATAGTTAGACTCTTTTAGTTGCTTGGGAATCGTCGTTTGAAGATGGGCATGTGAAACTGCGAAAAAAATTTTGAGAGCGCAGGACGGCTGCCGAAAGTCCGCGTAAAAACGCACCCCGGGCCTAAAGTTTCACCGTGCAAAATTTCCGGTATTGCTATTATGAAACTAGAATATATTCCGCAGATTCTGAAAGTTATTGCGATAGTTAGACTCTTTTAGTTGCTTGGGAATCGTCGTTTGAAGATGGGCATGTGAAACTGCGAAAAAAATTTTGAGAGCGCAGGACGGCTGCCGAAAGTCCGCGTAAAAACGCCCCCCGGGCCCAAAGTTTCACCGTGCAAAATTTCCGGTGCGGTTATTATGAAACTAGAATATATTCCGCAGATTCTGAAACTTATTGCGATAGTTAGACTCTTTTAGTTGCTTGGGAATCGTCGTTTGAAGATGGGCATGTGAAACTGCGAAAAAAATTTTGAGAGCGCAGGACGGCTGCCGAAAGTCCGCGTAAAAACGCCCCCCGGGCCCAAAGTTTCACCGTGCAAAATTTCCGGTGCGGTTATTATGAAACTAGAATATATTCCGCAGATTCTGAAACTTATTGCGATAGTTAGACTCTTTTAGTTGCTTGGGAATCGTCGTTTGAAGATAGGCATGTGAAACTGCGAAAAAAATTTTGAGAGCGCAGGACGGCTGCCGAAAGTCCGCGTAAAAACGCACCCCGGGCCTAAAGTTTCACCGTGCAAAATTTCCGGTATTGCTATTATGAAACTAGAATATATTCCGCAGATTCTGAAAGTTATTGCGATAGTTAGACTCTTTTAGTTGCTTGGGAATCGTCGTTTGAAGATGGGCATGTGAAACTGCGAAAAAAATTTTGAGAGCGCAGGACGGCTGCCGAAAGTCCGCGTAAAAACGCCCCCCGGGCCCAAAGTTTCACCGTGCAAAATTTCCGGTGCGGTTATTATGAAACTAGAATATATTCCGCAGATTCTGAAACTTATTGCGATAGTTAGACTCTTTTAGTTGCTTGGGAATCGTCGTTTGAAGATGGGCATGTGAAACTGCGAAAAAAATTTTGAGAGCGCAGGACGGCTGCCGAAAGTCCGCGTGAAAAACGCACCCCGGGCCTAAAGTTTCACCGTGCAAAATTTCCGGTATTGCTATTATGAAACTAGAATATATTCCGCAGATTCTGAAAGTTATTGCGATAGTTAGACTCTTTTAGTTGCTTGGGAATCGTCGTTTGAAGATGGGCATGTGAAACTGCGAAAAAAATTTTGAGAGCGCAGGACGGCTGCCGAAAGTCCGCGTAAAAACGCCCCCCGGGCCCAAAGTTTCACCGTGCAAAATTTCCGGTGCGGTTATTATGAAACTAGAATATATTCCGCAGATTCTGAAACTTATTGCGATAGTTAGACTCTTTTAGTTGCTTGGGAATCGTCGTTTGAAGATGGGCATGTGAAACTGCGAAAAAAATTTTGAGAGCGCAGGACGGCTGCCGAAAGTCCGCGTAAAAACGCCCCCCGGGCCCAAAGTTTCACCGTGCAAAATTTCCGGTGCGGTTATTATGAAACTAGAATATATTCCGCAGATTCTGAAACTTATTGCGATAGTTAGACTCTTTTAGTTGCTTGGGAATCGTCGTTTGAAGATGGGCATGTGAAACTGCGAAAAAAATTTTGAGAGCGCAGGACGGCTGCCGAAAGTCCGCGTAAAAACGCACCCCGGGCCTAAAGTTTCACCGTGCAAAATTTCCGGTATTGCTATTATGAAACTAGAATATATTCCGCAGATTCTGAAAGTTATTGCGATAGTTAGACTCTTTTAGATTCTTGGGAATCGTCGTTTGAAGATGGGCATGTGAAACTGCGAAAAAAATTTTGAGAGCGCAGGACGGCTGCCGAAAGTCCGCGTAAAAACGCACCCCGGGCCTAAAGTTTCACCGTGCAAAATTTCCGGTATTGCTATTATGAAACTAGAATATATTCCGCAGATTCTGAAAGTTATTGCGATAGTTAGACTCTTTTAGTTGCTTGGGAATCGTCGTTTGAAGATGGGCATGTGAAACTGCGAAAAAAATTTTGAGAGCGCAGGACGGCTGCCGAAAGTCCGCGTAAAAACGCCCCCCGGGCCCAAAGTTTCACCGTGCAAAATTTCCGGTGCGGTTATTATGAAACTAGAATATATTCCGCAGATTCTGAAACTTATTGCGATAGTTAGACTCTTTTAGTTGCTTGGGAATCGTCGTTTGAAGATGGGCATGTGAAACTGCGAAAAAAATTTTGAGAGCGCAGGACGGCTGCCGAAAGTCCGCGTAAAAACGCCCCCCGGGCCCAAAGTTTCACCGTGCAAAATTTCCGGTGCGGTTATTATGAAACTAGAATATATTCCGCAGATTCTGAAACTTATTGCGATAGTTAGACTCTTTTAGTTGCTTGGGAATCGTCGTTTGAAGATGGGCATGTGAAACTGCGAAAAAAATTTTGAGAGCGCAGGACGGCTGCCGAAAGTCCGCGTAAAAACGCACCCCGGGCCTAAAGTTTCACCGTGCAAAATTTCCGGTATTGCTATTATGAAACTAGAATATATTCCGCAGATTCTGAAAGTTATTGCGATAGTTAGACTCTTTTAGTTGCTTGGGAATCGTCGTTTGAAGATGGGCATGTGAAACTGCGAAAAAAATTTTGAGAGCGCAGGACGGCTGCCGAAAGTCCGCGTAAAAACGCCCCCCGGGCCCAAAGTTTCACCGTGCAAAATTTCCGGTGCGGTTATTATGAAACTAGAATATATTCCGCAGATTCTGAAACTTATTGCGATAGTTAGACTCTTTTAGTTGCTTGGGAATCGTCGTTTGAAGATGGGCATGTGAAACTGCGAAAAAAATTTTGAGAGCGCAGGACGGCTGCCGAAAGTCCGCGTAAAAACGCCCCCCGGGCCCAAAGTTTCACCGTGCAAAATTTCCGGTGCGGTTATTATGAAACTAGAATATATTCCGCAGATTCTGAAACTTATTGCGATAGTTAGACTCTTTTAGTTGCTTGGGAATCGTCGTTTGAAGATGGGCATGTGAAACTGCGAAAAAAATTTTGAGAGCGCAGGACGGCTGCCGAAAGTCCGCGTAAAAACGCACCCCGGGCCTAAAGTTTCACCGTGCAAAATTTCCGGTATTGCTATTATGAAACTAGAATATATTCCGCAGATTCTGAAAGTTATTGCGATAGTTAGACTCTTTTAGTTGCTTGGGAATCGTCGTTTGAAGATGGGCATGTGAAACTGCGAAAAAAATTTTGAGAGCGCAGGACGGCTGCCGAAAGTCCGCGTAAAAACGCCCCCCGGGCCCAAAGTTTCACCGTGCAAAATTTCCGGTGCGGTTATTATGAAACTAGAATATATTCCGCAGATTCTGAAACTTATTGCGATAGTTAGACTCTTTTAGTTGCTTGGGAATCGTCGTTTGAAGATGGGCATGTGAAACTGCGAAAAAAATTTTGAGAGCGCAGGACGGCTGCCGAAAGTCCGCGTAAAAACGCCCCCCGGGCCCAAAGTTTCACCGTGCAAAATTTCCGGTGCGGTTATTATGAAACTAGAATATATTCCGCAGATTCTGAAACTTATTGCGATAGTTAGACTCTTTTAGTTGCTTGGGAATCGTCGTTTGAAGATGGGCATGTGAAACTGCGAAAAAAATTTTGAGAGCGCAGGACGGCTGCCGAAAGTCCGCGTAAAAACGCCCCCCGGGCCCAAAGTTTCACCGTGCAAAATTTCCGGTGCGGTTATTATGAAACTAGAATATATTCCGCAGATTCTGAAACTTATTGCGATAGTTAGACTCTTTTAGTTGCTTGGAATCGTCGTTTGAAGATGGGCATGTGAAACTGCGAGAAAAATTTTGAGAGCGCAGGACGGCTGCCGAAAGTCTGCGTAAAAACGCCCCCCGGGCCTAAAGTTTCACCGTGCAAAATTCCCGGTGATGTTATTATGAAACTAGAATACATTTCGCAGATTCTGAAAGTTATTGCGATAGTTAGACTCTTTTAGTTGCTTGGGAATCGTCGTTTGAAGATGGGCATGTGAAACTGCGAGAAAAATTTTGAGAGCGCAGGACGGCTGCCGAAAGTCCGCGTAAAAACGCCCCCCGGGCCCAAAGTTTCACCGTGCAAAATTTCCGGTGCGGTTATTATGAAACTAGAATATATTCCGCAGATTCTGAAACTTATTGCGATAGTTAGGACTCTTTTAGTTGCTTGGGAATCGTCGTTTGAAGATGGGCATGTGAAACTGCGAAAAAATTTTGAGAGCGCAGGACGGCTGCCGAAAGTCCGCGTAAAAACGCCCCCCGGGCCCAAAGTTTCACCGTGCAAAATTTCCGGTGCGGTTATTATGAAACTAGAATATATTCCGCAGATTCTGAAACTTATTGCGATAGTTAGACTCTTTTAGTTGCTTGGGAATCGTCGTTTGAAGATGGGCATGTGAAACTGCGAGAAAAATTTTGAGAGCGCAGGACGGCTGCCGAAAGTCTGCGTAAAAACGCCCCCCGGGCCTAAAGTTTCACCGTGCAAAATTCCCGGTGATGTTATTATGAAACTAGAATACAATTTCGCAGATTCTGAAAGTTATTGCGATAGTTAGACTCTTTTAGTTGCTTGGGAATCGTCGTTTGAAGATGGGCATGTGAAACTGCGAGAAAAATTTTGAGAGCGCAGGACGGCTGCCGAAAGTCCGCGTAAAAACGCCCCCCGGGCCCAAAGTTTCACCGTGCAAAATTTCCGGTGCGGTTATTATGAAACTAGAATATATTCCGCAGATTCTGAAACTTATTGCGATAGTTAGACTCTTTTAGTTGCTTGGGAATCGTCGTTTGAAGATGGGCATGTGAAACTGCGAAAAAATTTTGAGAGCGCAGGACGGCTGCCGAAAGTCCGCGTAAAAACGCCCCCCGGGCCCAAAGTTTCACCGTGCAAAATTTCTGGTGCGGTTATTATGAAACTAGAATATATTCCGCAGATTCTGAAACTTATTGCGATAGTTAGACTCTTTTAGTTGCTTGGGAATCGTCGTTTGAAGATGGGCATGTGAAACTGCGAGAAAAATTTTGAGAGCGCAGGACGGCTGCCGAAAGTCTGCGTAAAAACGCCCCCCGGGCCTAAAGTTTCACCGTGCAAAATTCCGGTGATGTTATTATGAAACTAGAATACATTTCGCAGATTCTGAAAGTTATTGCGATAGTTAGACTCTTTTAGTTGCTTGGGAATCGTCGTTTGAAGATGGGCATGTGAAACTGCGAGAAAAATTTTGAGAGCGCAGGACGGCTGCCGAAAGTCCGCGTAAAAACGCCCCCCGGGCCCAAAGTTTCACCGTGCAAAATTTCCGGTGCGGTTATTATGAAACTAGAATATATTCCGCAGATTCTGAAACTTATTGCGATAGTTAGACTCTTTTAGTTGCTTGGGAATCGTCGTTTGAAGATGGGCATGTGAAACTGCGAAAAAAATTTTGAGAGCGCAGGACGGCTGCCGAAAGTCCGCGTAAAAACGCCCCCCGGGCCCAAAGTTTCACCGTGCAAAATTTCCGGTGCGGTTATTATGAAACTAGAATATATTCCGCAGATTCTGAAACTTATTGCGATAGTTAGACTCTTTTAGTTGCTTGGGAATCGTTGTTTGAAGATGGGCATGTGAAACTGCGAGAAAAATTTTGAGAGCGCAGGACGGCTGCCGAAAGTCCGCGTAAAAACGCCCCCCGGGCCCAAAGTTTCACCGTGCAAAATTTCCGGTGCGGTTATTATGAAACTAGAATATATTCCGCAGATTCTGAAACTTATTGCGATAGTTAGACTCTTTTAGTTGCTTGGGAATCGTCGTTTGAAGATGGGCATGTGAAACTGCGAAAAAAATTTTGAGAGCGCAGGACGGCTGCCGAAAGTCCGCGTAAAAACGCCCCCCGGGCCCAAAGTTTCACCGTGCAAAATTTCCGGTGCGGTTATTATGAAACTAGAATATATTCCGCAGATTCTGAAACTTATTGCGATAGTTAGACTCTTTTAGTTGCTTGGGAATCGTCGTTTGAAGATGGGCATGTGAAACTGCGAGAAAAATTTTGAGAGCGCAGGACGGCTGCCGAAAGTCTGCGTAAAAACGCCCCCCGGGCCTAAAGTTTCACCGTGCAAAATTCCCGGTGATGTTATTATGAAACTAGAATACATTTCGCAGATTCTGAAAGTTATTGCGATAGTTAGACTCTTTTAGTTGCTTGGGAATCGTCGTTTGAAGATGGGCATGTGAAACTGCGAGAAAAATTTTGAGAGCGCAGGACGGCTGCCGAAAGTCCGCGTAAAAACGCCCCCCGGGCCCAAAGTTTCACCGTGCAAAATTTCCGGTGCGATTATTATGAAACTAGAATATATTCCGCAGATTCTGAAACTTATTGCGATAGTTAGACTCTTTTAGTTGCTTGGGAATCGTCGTTTGAAGATGGGCATGTGAAACTGCGAAAAAAATTTTGAGAGCGCAGGACGGCTGCCGAAAGTCCGCGTAAAAACGCCCCCCGGGCCCAAAGTTTCACCGTGCAAAATTTCCGGTGCGGTTATTATGAAACTAGAATATATTCCGCAGATTCTGAAACTTATTGCGATAGTTAGACTCTTTTAGTTGCTTGGGAATCGTCGTTTGAAGATGGGCATGTGAAACTGCGAGAAAAATTTTGAGAGCGCAGGACGGCTGCCGAAAGTCTGCGTAAAAACGCCCCCCGGGCCTAAAGTTTCACCGTGCAAAATTCCCGGTGATGTTATTATGAAACTAGAATACATTTCGCAGATTCTGAAAGTTATTGCGATAGTTAGACTCTTTTAGTTGCTTGGGAATCGTCGTTTGAAGATGGGCATGTGAAACTGCGAGAAAAATTTTGAGAGCGCAGGACGGCTGCCGAAAGTCCGCGTAAAAACGCCCCCCGGGCCCAAAGTTTCACCGTGCAAAATTTCCGGTGCGGTTATTATGAAACTAGAATATATTCCGCAGATTCTGAAACTTATTGCGATAGTTAGACTCTTTTAGTTGCTTGGGAATCGTCGTTTGAAGATGGGCATGTGAAACTGCGAAAAAAATTTTGAGAGCGCAGGACGGCTGCCGAAAGTCCGCGTAAAAACGCCCCCCGGGCCCAAAGTTTCACCGTGCAAAATTTCCGGTGCGGTTATTATGAAACTAGAATATATTCCGCAGATTCTGAAACTTATTGCGATAGTTAGACTCTTTTAGTTGCTTGGGAATCGTCGTTTGAAGATGGGCATGTGAAACTGCGAGAAAAATTTTGAGAGCGCAGGACGGCTGCCGAAAGTCTGCGTAAAAACGCCCCCCGGGCCTAAAGTTTCACCGTGCAAAATTCCCGGTGATGTTATTATGAAACTAGAATACATTTCGCAGATTCTGAAAGTTATTGCGATAGTTAGACTCTTTTAGTTGCTTGGGAATCGTCGTTTGAAGATGGGCATGTGAAACTGCGAGAAAAATTTTGAGAGCGCAGGACGGCTGCCGAAAGTCCGCGTAAAAACGCCCCCCGGGCCCAAAGTTTCACCGTGCAAAATTTCCGGTGCGGTTATTATGAAACTAGAATATATTCCGCAGATTCTGAAACTTATTGCGATAGTTAGACTCTTTTAGTTGCTTGGGAATCGTCGTTTGAAGATGGGCATGTGAAACTGCGAAAAAAATTTTGAGAGCGCAGGACGGCTGCCGAAAGTCCGCGTAAAAACGCCCCCCGGGCCCAAAGTTTCACCGTGCAAAATTTCCGGTGCGGTTATTATGAAACTAGAATATATTCCGCAGATTCTGAAACTTATTGCGATAGTTAGACTCTTTTAGTTGCTTGGGAATCGTCGTTTGAAGATGGGCATGTGAAACTGCGAGAAAAATTTTGAGAGCGCAGGACGGCTGCCGAAAGTCTGCGTAAAAACGCCCCCCGGGCCTAAAGTTTCACCGTGCAAAATTCCCGGTGATGCTATTATGAAACTAGAATACATTTCGCAGATTCTGAAAGTTATTGCGATAGTTAGACTCTTTTAGTTGCTTGGGAATCGTCGTTTGAAGATGGGCATGTGAAACTGCGAGAAAAATTTTGAGAGCGCAGGACGGCTGCCGAAAGTCCGCGTAAAAACGCCCCCCGGGCCCAAAGTTTCACCGTGCAAAATTTCCGGTGCGGTTATTATGAAACTAGAATATATTCCGCAGATTCTGAAACTTATTGCGATAGTTAGACTCTTTTAGTTGCTTGGGAATCGTCGTTTGAAGATGGGCATGTGAAACTGCGAAAAAAATTTTGAGAGCGCAGGACGGCTGCCGAAAGTCCGCGTAAAAACGCCCCCCGGGCCCAAAGTTTCACCGTGCAAAATTTCCGGTGCGGTTATTATGAAACTAGAATATATTCCGCAGATTCTGAAACTTATTGCGATAGTTAGACTCTTTTAGTTGCTTGGGAATCGTCGTTTGAAGATGGGCATGTGAAACTGCGAGAAAAATTTTGAGAGCGCAGGACGGCTGCCGAAAGTCTGCGTAAAAACGCCCCCCGGGCCTAAAGTTTCACCGTGCAAAATTCCCGGTGATGTTATTATGAAACTAGAATACATTTCGCAGATTCTGAAAGTTATTGCGATAGTTAGACTCTTTTAGTTGCTTGGGAATCGTCGTTTGAAGATGGGCATGTGAAACTGCGAGAAAAATTTTGAGAGCGCAGGACGGCTGCCGAAAGTCCGCGTAAAAACGCCCCCCGGGCCCAAAGTTTCACCGTGCAAAATTTCCGGTGCGGTTATTATGAAACTAGAATATATTCCGCAGATTCTGAAACTTATTGCGATAGTTAGACTCTTTTAGTTGCTTGGGAATCGTCGTTTGAAGATGGGCATGTGAAACTGCGAAAAAAATTTTGAGAGCGCAGGACGGCTGCCGAAAGTCCGCGTAAAAACGCCCCCCGGGCCCAAAGTTTCACCGTGCAAAATTTCCGGTGCGGTTATTATGAAACTAGAATATATTCCGCAGATTCTGAAACTTATTGCGATAGTTAGACTCTTTTAGTTGCTTGGGAATCGTCGTTTGAAGATGGGCATGTGAAACTGCGAGAAAAATTTTGAGAGCGCAGGACGGCTGCCGAAAGTCTGCGTAAAAACGCCCCCCGGGCCTAAAGTTTCACCGTGCAAAATTCCCGGTGATGTTATTATGAAACTAGAATACATTTCGCAGATTCTGAAAGTTATTGCGATAGTTAGACTCTTTTAGTTGCTTGGGAATCGTCGTTTGAAGATGGGCATGTGAAACTGCGAGAAAAATTTTGAGAGCGCAGGACGGCTGCCGAAAGTCCGCGTAAAAACGCCCCCCGGGCCCAAAGTTTCACCGTGCAAAATTTCCGGTGCGGTTATTATAAAACTAGAATATATTCCGCAGATTCTGAAACTTATTGCGATAGTTAGACTCTTTTAGTTGCTTGGGAATCGTCGTTTGAAGATGGGCATGTGAAACTGCGAAAAAAATTTTGAGAGCGCAGGACGGCTGCCGAAAGTCCGCGTAAAAACGCCCCCCGGGCCCAAAGTTTCACCGTGCAAAATTTCCGGTGCGGTTATTATGAAACTAGAATATATTCCGCAGATTCTGAAACTTATTGCGATAGTTAGACTCTTTTAGTTGCTTGGGAATCGTCGTTTGAAGATGGGCATGTGAAACTGCGAGAAAAATTTTGAGAGCGCAGGACGGCTGCCGAAAGTCTGCGTAAAAACGCCCCCCGGGCCTAAAGTTTCACCGTGCAAAATTCCCGGTGATGTTATTATGAAACTAGAATACATTTCGCAGATTCTGAAAGTTATTGCGATAGTTAGACTCTTTTAGTTGCTTGGGAATCGTCGTTTGAAGATGGGCATGTGAAACTGCGAGAAAAATTTTGAGAGCGCAGGACGGCTGCCGAAAGTCCGCGTAAAAACGCCCCCCGGGCCCAAAGTTTCACCGTGCAAAATTTCCGTTGCGGTTATTATGAAACTAGAATATATTCCGCAGATTCTGAGACTTATTGCGATAGTTAGACTCTTTTAGTTGCTTGGGAATCGTCGTTTGAAGATGGGCATGTGAAACTGCGAAAAAAATTTTGAGAGCGCAGGACGGCTGCCGAAAGTCCGCGTAAAAACGCCCCCCGGGCCCAAAGTTTCACCGTGCAAAATTTCCGGTGCGGTTATTATGAAACTAGAATATATTCCGCAGATTCTGAAACTTATTGCGATAGTTAGACTCTTTTAGTTGCTTGGGAATCGTCGTTTGAAGATGGGCATGTGAAACTGCGAGAAAAATTTTGAGAGCGCAGGACGGCTGCCGAAAGTCTGCGTAAAAACGCCCCCCGGGCCTAAAGTTTCACCGTGCAAAATTCCCGGTGATGTTATTATGAAACTAGAATACATTTCGCAGATTCTGAAAGTTATTGCGATAGTTAGACTCTTTTAGTTGCTTGGGAATCGTCGTTTGAAGATGGGCATGTGAAACTGCGAGAAAAATTTTGAGAGCGCAGGACGGCTGCCGAAAGTCCGCGTAAAAACGCCCCCCGGGCCCAAAGTTTCACCGTGCAAAATTTCCGGTGCGGTTATTATGAAACTAGAATATATTCCGCAGATTCTGAAACTTATTGCGATAGTTAGACTCTTTTAGTTGCTTGGGAATCGTCGTTTGAAGATGGGCATGTGAAACTGCGAAAAAAATTTTGAGAGCGCAGGACGGCTGCCGAAAGTCCGCGTAAAAACGCCCCCCGGGCCCAAAGTTTCACCGTGCAAAATTTCCGGTGCGGTTATTATGAAACTAGAATATATTCCGCAGATTCTGAAACTTATTGCGATAGTTAGACTCTTTTAGTTGCTTGGGAATCGTCGTTTGAAGATGGGCATGTGAAACTGCGAGAAAAATTTTGAGAGCGCAGGACGGCTGCCGAAAGTCTGCGTAAAAACGCCCCCCGGGCCTAAAGTTTCACCGTGCAAAATTCCCGGTGATGTTATTATGAAACTAGAATACATTTCGCAGATTCTGAAAGTTATTGCGATAGTTAGACTCTTTTAGTTGCTTGGGAATCGTCGTTTGAAGATGGGCATGTGAAACTGCGAGAAAAATTTTGAGAGCGCAGGACGGCTGCCGAAAGTCCGCGTAAAAACGCCCCCCGGGCCCAAAGTTTCACCGTGCAAAATTTCCGGTGCGGTTATTATGAAACTAGAATATATTCCGCAGATTCTGAAACTTATTGCGATAGTTAGACTCTTTTAGTTGCTTGGGAATCGTCGTTTGAAGATGGGCATGTGAAACTGCGAAAAAAATTTTGAGAGCGCAGGACGGCTGCCGAAAGTCCGCGTAAAAACGCCCCCCGGGCCCAAAGTTTCACCGTGCAAAATTTCCGGTGCGGTTATTATGAAACTAGAATATATTCCGCAGATTCTGAAACTTATTGCGATAGTTAGACTCTTTTAGTTGCTTGGGAATCGTCGTTTGAAGATGGGCATGTGAAACTGCGAGAAAAATTTTGAGAGCGCAGGACGGCTGCCGAAAGTCTGCGTAAAAACGCCCCCCGGGCCTAAAGTTTCACCGTGCAAAATTCCCGGTGATGTTATTATGAAACTAGAATACATTTCGCAGATTCTGAAAGTTATTGCGATAGTTAGACTCTTTTAGTTGCTTGGGAATCGTCGTTTGAAGATGGGCATGTGAAACTGCGAGAAAAATTTTGAGAGCGCAGGACGGCTGCCGAAAGTCCGCGTAAAAACGCCCCCCGGGCCCAAAGTTTCACCGTGCAAAATTTTCGGTGCGGTTATTATGAAACTAGAATATATTCCGCAGATTCTGAAACTTATTGCGATAGTTAGACTCTTTTAGTTGCTTGGGAATCGTCGTTTGAAGATGGGCATGTGAAACTGCGAAAAAAATTTTGAGAGCGCAGGACGGCTGCCGAAAGTCCGCGTAAAAACGCCCCCCGGGCCCAAAGTTTCACCGTGCAAAATTTCCGGTGCGGTTATTATGAAACTAGAATATATTCCGCAGATTCTGAAACTTATTGCGATAGTTAGACTCTTTTAGTTGCTTGGGAATCGTCGTTTGAAGATGGGCATGTGAAACTGCGAGAAAAATTTTGAGAGCGCAGGACGGCTGCCGAAAGTCTGCGTAAAAACGCCCCCCGGGCCTAAAGTTTCACCGTGCAAAATTCCCGGTGATGTTATTATGAAACTAGAATACATTTCGCAGATTCTGAAAGTTATTGCGATAGTTAGACTCTTTTAGTTGCTTGGGAATCGTCGTTTGAAGATGGGCATGTGAAACTCCGAGAAAAATTTTGAGAGCGCAGGACGGCTGCCGAAAGTCCGCGTAAAAACGCCCCCCGGGCCCAAAGTTTCACCGTGCAAAATTTCCGGTGCGGTTATTATGAAACTAGAATATATTCCGCAGATTCTGAACTTTATTGCGATAGTTAGACTCTTTTAGTTGCTTGGGAATCGTCGTTTGAAGATGGGCATGTGAAACTGCGAAAAAAATTTTGAGAGCGCAGGACGGCTGCCGAAAGTCCGCGTAAAAACGCCCCCCGGGCCCAAAGTATCACCGTGCAAAATTTCCGGTGCAGTTATTATGAAACTAGAATATATTCCGCAGATTCTGAAACTTATTGCGATAGTTAGACTCTTTTAGTTGCTTGGGAATCGTCGTTTGAAGATGGGCATGTGAAACTGCGAGAAAAATTTTGAGAGCGCAGGACGGCTGCCGAAAGTCTGCGTAAAAACGCCCCCCGGGCCTAAAGTTTCACCGAGCAAAATTCCCGGTGATGTTATTATGAAACTAGAATACATTTCGCAGATTCTGAAAGTTATTGCGATAGTTAGACTCTTTTAGTTGCTTGGGAATCGTCGTTTGAAGATGGGCATGTGAAACTGCGAGAAAAATTTTGAGAGCGCAGGACGGCTGCCGAAAGTCCGCGTAAAAACGTCCCCCGGGCCCAAAGTTTCACCGTGCAAAATTTCCGGTGCGGTTATTATGAAACTAGAATATATTCCGCAGATTCTGAAACTTATTGCGATAGTTAGACTCTTTTAGTTGCTTGGGAATCGTCGTTTGAAGATGGGCATGTGAAACTGCGAAAAAAATTTTGAGAGCGCAGGACGGCTGCCGAAAGTCCGCGTAAAAACGCCCCCCGGGCCCAAAGTTTCACCGTGCAAAATTTCCGGTGCGGTTATTATGAAACTAGAATATATTCCGCAGATTCTGAAACTTATTGCGATAGTTAGACTCTTTTAGTTGCTTGGGAATCGTCGTTTGAAGATGGGCATGTGAAACTGCGAGAAAAATTTTGAGAGCGCAGGACGGCTGCCGAAAGTCTGCGTAAAAACGCCCCCCGGGCCTAAAGTTTCACCGTGCAAAATTCCCGGTGATGTTATTATGAAACTAGAATACATTTCGCAGATTCTGAAAGTTATTGCGATAGTTAGACTCTTTTAGTTGCTTGGGAATCGTCGTTTGAAGATGGGCATGTGAAACTGCGAGAAAAATTTTGAGAGCGCAGGACGGCTGCCGAAAGTCCGCGTAAAAACGCCCCCCGGGCCCAAAGTTTCACCGTGCAAAATTTCCGGTGCGGTTATTATGAAACTAGAATATATTCCGCAGATTCTGAAACTTATTGCGATAGTTAGACTCTTTTAGTTGCTTGGGAATCGTCGTTTGAAGATGGGCATGTGAAACTGCGAAAAAAATTTTGAGAGCGCAGGACGGCTGCCGAAAGTCCGCGTAAAAACGCCCCCCGGGCCCAAAGTTTCACCGTGCAAAATTTCCGGTGCGGTTATTATGAAACTAGAATATATTCCGCAGATTCTGAAACTTATTGCGATAGTTAGACTCTTTTAGTTGCTTGGGAATCGTCGTTTGAAGATGGGCATGTGAAACTGCGAGAAAAATTTTGAGAGCGCAGGACGGCTGCCGAAAGTCTGCGTAAAAACGCCCCCCGGGCCTAAAGTTTCACCGTGCAAAATTCCCGGTGATGTTATTATGAAACTAGAATACATTTCGCAGATTCTGAAAGTTATTGCGATAGTTAGACTCTTTTAGTTGCTTGGGAATCGTCGTTTGAAGATGGGCATGTGAAACTCCGAGAAAAATTTTGAGAGCGCAGGACGGCTGCCGAAAGTCCGCGTAAAAACGCCCCCCGGGCCCAAAGTTTCACCGTGCAAAATTTCCGGTGCGGTTATTATGAAACTAGAATATATTCCGCAGATTCTGAAACTTATTGCGATAGTTAGACTCTTTTAGTTGCTTGGGAATCGTCGTTTGAAGATGGGCATGTGAAACTGCGAAAAAAATTTTGAGAGCGCAGGACGGCTGCCGAAAGTCCGCGTAAAAACGCCCCCCGGGCCCAAAGTATCACCGTGCAAAATTTCCGGTGCGGTTATTATGAAACTAGAATATATTCCGCAGATTCTGAAACTTATTGCGATAGTTAGACTCTTTTAGTTGCTTGGGAATCGTCGTTTGAAGATGGGCATGTGAAACTGCGAGAAAAATTTTGAGAGCGCAGGACGGCTGCCGAAAGTCTGCGTAAAAACGCCCCCCGGGCCTAAAGTTTCACCGAGCAAAATTCCCGGTGATGTTATTATGAAACTAGAATATATTTCGCAGATTCTGAAAGTTATTGCGATAGTTAGACTCTTTTAGTTGCTTGGGAATCGTCGTTTGAAGATGGGCATGTGAAACTGCGAGAAAAATTTTGAGAGCGCAGGACGGCTGCCGAAAGTCCGCGTAAAAACGTCCCCCGGGCCCAAAGTTTCACCGTGCAAAATTTCCGGTGCGGTTATTATGAAACTAGAATATTTTCCGCAGATTCTGAAACTTATTGCGATAGTTAGACTCTTTTAGTTGCTTGGGAATCGTCGTTTGAAGATGGGCATGTGAAACTGCGAAAAAAATTTTGAGAGCGCAGGACGGCTGCCGAAAGTCCGCGTAAAAACGCCCCCCGGGCCCAAAGTTTCACCGTGCAAAATTTCCGGTGCGGTTATTATGAAACTAGAATATATTCCGCAGATTCTGAAACTTATTGCGATAGTTAGACTCTTTTAGTTGCTTGGGAATCGTCGTTTGAAGATGGGCATGTGAAACTGCGAGAAAAATTTTGAGAGCGCAGGACGGCTGCCGAAAGTCTGCGTAAAAACGCCCCCCGGGCCTAAAGTTTCACCGTGCAAAATTCCCGGTGATGTTATTATGAAACTAGAATACATTTCGCAGATTCTGAAAGTTATTGCGATAGTTAGACTCTTTTAGTTGCTTGGGAATCGTCGTTTGAAGATGGGCATGTGAAACTGCGAGAAAAATTTTGAGAGCGCAGGACGGCTGCCGAAAGTCCGCGTAAAAACGCCCCCCGGGCCCAAAGTTTCACCGTGCAAAATTTCCGGTGCGGTTATTATGAAACTAGAATATATTCCGCAGATTCTGAAACTTATTGCGATAGTTAGACTCTTTTAGTTGCTTGGGAATCGTCGTTTGAAGATGGGCATGTGAAACTGCGAAAAAAATTTTGAGAGCGCAGGACGGCTGCCGAAAGTCCGCGTAAAAACGCCCCCCGGGCCCAAAGTTTCACCGTGCAAAATTTCCGGTGCGGTTATTATGAAACTAGAATATATTCCGCAGATTCTGAAACTTATTGCGATAGTTAGACTCTTTTAGTTGCTTGGGAATCGTCGTTTGAAGATGGGCATGTGAAACTGCGAGAAAAATTTTGAGAGCGCAGGACGGCTGCCGAAAGTCTGCGTAAAAACGCCCCCCGGGCCTAAAGTTTCACCGTGCAAAATTCCCGGTGATGTTATTATGAAACTAGAATACATTTCGCAGATTCTGAAAGTTATTGCGATAGTTAGACTCTTTTAGTTGCTTGGGAATCGTCGTTTGAAGATGGGCATGTGAAACTGCGAGAAAAATTTTGAGAGCGCAGGACGGCTGCCGAAAGTCCGCGTAAAAACGCCCCCCGGGCCCAAAGTTTCACCGTGCAAAATTTCCGGTGCGGTTATTATGAAACTAGAATATATTCCGCAGATTCTGAAACTTATTGCGATAGTTAGACTCTTTTAGTTGCTTGGGAATCGTCGTTTGAAGATGGGCATGTGAAACTGCGAAAAAAATTTTGAGAGCGCAGGACGGCTGCCGAAAATCCGCGTAAAAACGCCCCCCGGGCCCAAAGTTTCACCGTGCAAAATTTCCGGTGCGGTTATTATGAAACTAGAATATATTCCGCAGATTCTGAAACTTATTGCGATAGTTAGACTCTTTTAGTTGCTTGGGAATTGTCGTTTGAAGATGGGCATGTGAAACTGCGAGAAAAATTTTGAGAGCGCAGGACGGCTGCCGAAAGTCTGCGTAAAAACGCCCCCCGGGCCTAAAGTTTCACCGTGCAAAATTCCCGGTGATGTTATTATGAAACTAGAATACATTTCGCAGATTCTGAAAGTTATTGCGATAGTTAGACTCTTTTAGTTGCTTGGGAATCGTCGTTTGAAGATGGGCATGTGAAACTGCGAGAAAAATTTTGAGAGCGCAGGACGGCTGCCGAAAGTCCGCGTAAAAACGCCCCCCGGGCCCAAAGTTTCACCGTGCAAAATTTCCGGTGCGGTTATTATGAAACTAGAATATATTCCGCAGATTCTGAAACTTATTGCGATAGTTAGACTCTTTTAGTTGCTTGGGAATCGTCGTTTGAAGATGGGCATGTGAAACTGCGAAAAAAATTTTGAGAGCGCAGGACGGCTGCCGAAAGTCCGCGTAAAAACGCCCCCCGGGCCCAAAGTTTCACCGTGCAAAATTTCCGGTGCGGTTATTATGAAACTAGAATATATTCCGCAGATTCTGAAACTTATTGCGATAGTTAGACTCTTTTAGTTGCTTGGGAATCGTCGTTTGAAGATGGGCATGTGAAACTGCGAGAAAAATTTTGAGAGCGCAGGACGGCTGCCGAAAGTCTGCGTAAAAACGCCCCCCGGGCCTAAAGTTTCACCGTGCAAAATTCCCGGTGATGTTATTATGAAACTAGAATACATTTCGCAGATTCTGAAAGTTATTGCGATAGTTAGACTCTTTTAGTTGCTTGGGAATCGTCGTTTGAAGATGGGCATGTGAAACTGCGAGAAAAATTTTGAGAGCGCAGGACGGCTGCCGAAAGTCCGCGTAAAAACGCCCCCCGGGCCCAAAGTTTCACCGTGCAAAATTTCCGGTGCGGTTATTATGAAACTAGAATATATTCCGCAGATTCTGAAACTTATTGCGATAGTTAGACTCTTTTAGTTGCTTGGGAATCGTCGTTTGAAGATGGGCATGTGAAACTGCGAAAAAAATTTTGAGAGCGCAGGACGGCTGCCGAAAGTCCGCGTAAAAACGCCCCCCGGGCCCAAAGTTTCACCGTGCAAAATTTCCGGTGCGGTTATTATGAAACTAGAATATATTCCGCAGATTCTGAAACTTATTGCGATAGTTAGACTCTTTTAGTTGCTTGGGAATCGTCGTTTGAAGATGGGCATGTGAAACTGCGAGAAAAATTTTGAGAGCGCAGGACGGCTGCCGAAAGTCTGCGTAAAAACGCCCCCCGGGCCTAAAGTTTCACCGTGCAAAATTCCCGGTGATGTTATTATGAAACTAGAATACATTTCGCAGATTCTGAAAGTTATTGCGATAGTTAGACTCTTTTAGTTGCTTGGGAATCGTCGTTTGAAGATGGGCATGTGAAACTGCGAGAAAAATTTTGAGAGCGCAGGACGGCTGCCGAAAGTCCGCGTAAAAACGCCCCCCGGGCCCAAAGTTTCACCGTGCAAAATTTCCGGTGCGGTTATTATGAAACTAGAATATATTCCGCAGATTCTGAAACTTATTGCGATAGTTAGACTCTTTTAGTTGCTTGGGAATCGTCGTTTGAAGATGGGCATGTGAAACTGCGAAAAAAATTTTGAGAGCGCAGGACGGCTGCCGAAAGTCCGCGTAAAAACGCCCCCCGGGCCCAAAGTTTCACCGTGCAAAATTTCCGGTGCGGTTATTATGAAACTAGAATATATTCCGCAGATTCTGAAACTTATTGCGATAGTTAGACTCTTTTAGTTGCTTGGGAATCGTCGTTTGAAGATGGGCATGTGAAACTGCGAGAAAAATTTTGAGAGCGCAGGACGGCTGCCGAAAGTCTGCGTAAAAACGCCCCCCGGGCCTAAAGTTTCACCGTGCAAAATTCCCGGTGATGTTATTATGAAACTAGAATACATTTCGCAGATTCTGAAAGTTATTGCGATAGTTAGACTCTTTTAGTTGCTTGGGAATCGTCGTTTGAAGATGGGCATGTGAAACTGCGAGAAAAATTTTGAGAGCGCAGGACGGCTGCCGAAAGTCCGCGTAAAAACGCCCCCCGGGCCCAAAGTTTCACCGTGCAAAATTTCCGGTGCGGTTATTATGAAACTAGAATATATTCCGCAGATTCTGAAACTTATTGCGATAGTTAGACTCTTTTAGTTGCTTGGGAATCGTCGTTTGAAGATGGGCATGTGAAACTGCGAAAAAAATTTTGAGAGCGCAGGACGGCTGCCGAAAGTCCGCGTAAAAACGCCCCCCGGGCCCAAAGTTTCACCGTGCAAAATTTCCGGTGCGGTTATTATGAAACTAGAATATATTCCGCAGATTCTGAAACTTATTGCGATAGTTAGACTCTTTTAGTTGCTTGGGAATCGTCGTTTGAAGATGGGCATGTGAAACTGCGAGAAAAATTTTGAGAGCGCAGGACGGCTGCCGAAAGTCTGCGTAAAAACGCCCCCCGGGCCTAAAGTTTCACCGTGCAAAATTCCCGGTGATGTTATTATGAAACTAGAATACATTTCGCAGATTCTGAAAGTTATTGCGATAGTTAGACTCTTTTAGTTGCTTGGGAATCGTCGTTTGAAGATGGGCATGTGAAACTGCGAGAAAAATTTTGAGAGCGCAGGACGGCTGCCGAAAGTCCGCGTAAAAACGCCCCCCGGGCCCAAAGTTTCACCGTGCAAAATTTCCGGTGCGGTTATTATGAAACTAGAATATATTCCGCAGATTCTGAAACTTATTGCGATAGTTAGACTCTTTTAGTTGCTTGGGAATCGTCGTTTGAAGATGGGCATGTGAAACTGCGAAAAAAATTTTGAGAGCGCAGGACGGCTGCCGAAAGTCCGCGTAAAAACGCCCCCCGGGCCCAAAGTTTCACCGTGCAAAATTTCCGGTGCGGTTATTATGAAACTAGAATATATTCCGCAGATTCTGAAACTTATTGCGATAGTTAGACTCTTTTAGTTGCTTGGGAATCGTCGTTTGAAGATGGGCATGTGAAACTGCGAGAAAAATTTTGAGAGCGCAGGACGGCTGCCGAAAGTCTGCGTAAAAACGCCCCCCGGGCCTAAAGTTTCACCGTGCAAAATTTCCGGTGCGGTTATTATGAAACTAGAATATATTCCGCAGATTCTGAAACTTATTGCGATAGTTAGACTCTTTTAGTTGCTTGGGAATCGTCGTTTGAAGATGGGCATGTGAAACTGCGAGAAAAATTTTGAGAGCGCAGGACGGCTGCCGAAAGTCTGCGTAAAAACGCCCCCCGGGCCTAAAGTTTCACCGTGCAAAATTCCCGGTGATGTTATTATGAAACTAGAATACATTTCGCAGATTCTGAAAGTTATTGCGATAGTTAGACTCTTTTAGTTGCTTGGGAATCGTCGTTTGAAGATGGGCATGTGAAACTGCGAAAAAAATTTTGAGAGCGCAGGACGGCTGCCGAAAGTCCGCGTAAAAACGCCCCCCGGGCCCAAAGTTTCACCGTGCAAAATTTCCGGTGCGGTTATTATGAAACTAGAATATATTCCGCAGATTCTGAAACTTATTGCGATAGTTAGACTCTTTTAGTTGCTTGGGAATCGTCGTTTGAAGATGGGCATGTGAAACTGCGAAAAAAATTTTGAGAGCGCAGGACGGCTGCCGAAAGTCCGCGTAAAAACGCCCCCCGGGCCCAAAGTTTCACCGTGCAAAATTTCCGGTGCGGTTATTATGAAACTAGAATATATTCCGCAGATTCTGAAACTTATTGCGATAGTTAGACTCTTTTAGTTGCTTGGGAATCGTCGTTTGAAGATGGGCATGTGAAACTGCGAGAAAAATTTTGAGAGCGCAGGACGGCTGCCGAAAGTCTGCGTAAAAACGCCCCCCGGGCCTAAAGTTTCACCGTGCAAAATTCCCGGTGATGTTATTATGAAACTAGAATACATTTCGCAGATTCTGAAAGTTATTGCGATAGTTAGACTCTTTTAGTTGCTTGGGAATCGTCGTTTGAAGATGGGCATGTGAAACTGCGAGAAAAATTTTGAGAGCGCAGGACGGCTGCCGAAAGTCCGCGTAAAAACGCCCCCCGGGCCCAAAGTTTCACCGTGCAAAATTTCCGGTGCGGTTATTATGAAACTAGAATATATTCCGCAGATTCTGAAACTTATTGCGATAGTTAGACTCTTTTAGTTGCTTGGGAATCGTCGTTTGAAGATGGGCATGTGAAACTGCGAAAAAAATTTTGAGAGCGCAGGACGGCTGCCGAAAGTCCGCGTAAAAACGCCCCCCGGGCCCAAAGTTTCACCGTGCAAAATTTCCGGTGCGGTTATTATGAAACTAGAATATATTCCGCAGATTCTGAAACTTATTGCGATAGTTAGACTCTTTTAGTTGCTTGGGAATCGTCGTTTGAAGATGGGCATGTGAAACTGCGAGAAAAATTTTGAGAGCGCAGGACGGCTGCCGAAAGTCTGCGTAAAAACGCCCCCCGGGCCTAAAGTTTCACCGTGCAAAATTCCCGGTGATGTTATTATGAAACTAGAATACATTTCGCAGATTCTGAAAGTTATTGCGATAGTTAGACTCTTTTAGTTGCTTGGGAATCGTCGTTTGAAGATGGGCATGTGAAACTGCGAGAAAAATTTTGAGAGCGCAGGACGGCTGCCGAAAGTCCGCGTAAAAACGCCCCCCGGGCCCAAAGTTTCACCGTGCAAAATTTCCGGTGCGGTTATTATGAAACTAGAATATATTCCGCAGATTCTGAAACTTATTGCGATAGTTAGACTCTTTTAGTTGCTTGGGAATCGTCGTTTGAAGATGGGCATGTGAAACTGCGAAAAAAATTTTGAGAGCGCAGGACGGCTGCCGAAAGTCCGCGTAAAAACGCCCCCCGGGCCCAAAGTTTCACCGTGCAAAATTTCCGGTGCGGTTATTATGAAACTAGAATATATTCCGCAGATTCTGAAACTTATTGCGATAGTTAGACTCTTTTAGTTGCTTGGGAATCGTCGTTTGAAGATGGGCATGTGAAACTGCGAGAAAAATTTTGAGAGCGCAGGACGGCTGCCGAAAGTCTGCGTAAAAACGCCCCCCGGGCCTAAAGTTTCACCGTGCAAAATTCCCGGTGATGTTATTATGAAACTAGAATACATTTCGCAGATTCTGAAAGTTATTGCGATAGTTAGACTCTTTTAGTTGCTTGGGAATCGTCGTTTGAAGATGGGCATGTGAAACTGCGAGAAAAATTTTGAGAGCGCAGGACGGCTGCCGAAAGTCCGCGTAAAAACGCCCCCCGGGCCCAAAGTTTCACCGTGCAAAATTTCCGGTGCGGTTATTATGAAACTAGAATATATTCCGCAGATTCTGAAACTTATTGCGATAGTTAGACTCTTTTAGTTGCTTGGGAATCGTCGTTTGAAGATGGGCATGTGAAACTGCGAAAAAAATTTTGAGAGCGCAGGACGGCTGCCGAAAGTCCGCGTAAAAACGCCCCCCGGGCCCAAAGTTTCACCGTGCAAAATTTCCGGTGCGGTTATTATGAAACTAGAATATATTCCGCAGATTCTGAAACTTATTGCGATAGTTAGACTCTTTTAGTTGCTTGGGAATCGTCGTTTGAAGATGGGCATGTGAAACTGCGAGAAAAATTTTGAGAGCGCAGGACGGCTGCCGAAAGTCTGCGTAAAAACGCCCCCCGGGCCTAAAGTTTCACCGTGCAAAATTCCCGGTGATGTTATTATGAAACTAGAATACATTTCGCAGATTCTGAAAGTTATTGCGATAGTTAGACTCTTTTAGTTGCTTGGGAATCGTCGTTTGAAGATGGGCATGTGAAACTGCGAGAAAAATTTTGAGAGCGCAGGACGGCTGCCGAAAGTCCGCGTAAAAACGCCCCCCGGGCCCAAAGTTTCACCGTGCAAAATTTCCGGTGCGGTTATTATGAAACTAGAATATATTCCGCAGATTCTGAAACTTATTGCGATAGTTAGACTCTTTTAGTTGCTTGGGAATCGTCGTTTGAAGATGGGCATGTGAAACTGCGAAAAAAATTTTGAGAGCGCAGGACGGCTGCCGAAAGTCCGCGTAAAAACGCCCCCCGGGCCCAAAGTTTCACCGTGCAAAATTTCCGGTGCGGTTATTATGAAACTAGAATATATTCCGCAGATTCTGAAACTTATTGCGATAGTTAGACTCTTTTAGTTGCTTGGGAATCGTCGTTTGAAGATGGGCATGTGAAACTGCGAGAAAAATTTTGAGAGCGCAGGACGGCTGCCGAAAGTCTGCGTAAAAGCGCCCCCCGGGCCTAAAGTTTCACCGTGCAAAATTCCCGGTGATGTTATTATGAAACTAGAATACATTTCGCAGATTCTGAAAGTTATTGCGATAGTTAGACTCTTTTAGTTGCTTGGGAATCGTCGTTTGAAGATGGGCATGTGAAACTGCGAGAAAAATTTTGAGAGCGCAGGACGGCTGCCGAAAGTCCGCGTAAAAACGCCCCCCGGGCCCAAAGTTTCACCGTGCAAAATTTCCGGTGCGGTTATTATGAAACTAGAATATATTCCGCAGATTCTGAAACTTATTGCGATAGTTAGACTCTTTTAGTTGCTTGGGAATCGTCGTTTGAAGATGGGCATGTGAAACTGCGAAAAAAATTTTGAGAGCGCAGGACGGCTGCCGAAAGTCCGCGTAAAAACGCCCCCCGGGCCCAAAGTTTCACCGTGCAAAATTTCCGGTGCGGTTATTATGAAACTAGAATATATTCCGCAGATTCTGAAACTTATTGCGATAGTTAGACTCTTTTAGTTGCTTGGGAATCGTCGTTTGAAGATGGGCATGTGAAACTGCGAGAAAAATTTTGAGAGCGCAGGACGGCTGCCGAAAGTCTGCGTAAAAACGCCCCCCGGGCCTAAAGTTTCACCGTGCAAAATTCCCGGTGATGTTATTATGAAACTAGAATACATTTCGCAGATTCTGAAAGTTATTGCGATAGTTAGACTCTTTTAGTTGCTTGGGAATCGTCGTTTGAAGATGGGCATGTGAAACTGCGAGAAAAATTTTGAGAGCGCAGGACGGCTGCCGAAAGTCCGCGTAAAAACGCCCCCCGGGCCCAAAGTTTCACCGTGCAAAATTTCCGGTGCGGTTATTATGAAACTAGAATATATTCCGCAGATTCTGAAACTTATTGCGATAGTTAGACTCTTTTAGTTGCTTGGGAATCGTCGTTTGAAGATGGGCATGTGAAACTGCGAAAAAAATTTTGAGAGCGCAGGACGGCTGCCGAAAGTCCGCGTAAAAACGCCCCCCGGGCCCAAAGTTTCACCGTGCAAAATTTCCGGTGCGGTTATTATGAAACTAGAATATATTCCGCAGATTCTGAAACTTATTGCGATAGTTAGACTCTTTTAGTTGCTTGGGAATCGTCGTTTGAAGATGGGCATGTGAAACTGCGAGAAAAATTTTGAGAGCGCAGGACGGCTGCCGAAAGTCTGCGTAAAAACGCCCCCCGGGCCTAAAGTTTCACCGTGCAAAATTCCCGGTGATGTTATTATGAAACTAGAATACATTTCGCAGATTCTGAAAGTTATTGCGATAGTTAGACTCTTTTAGTTGCTTGGGAATCGTCGTTTGAAGATGGGCATGTGAAACTGCGAGAAAAATTTTGAGAGCGCAGGACGGCTGCCGAAAGTCCGCGTAAAAACGCCCCCCGGGCCCAAAGTTTCACCGTGCAAAATTTCCGGTGCGGTTATTATGAAACTAGAATATATTCCGCAGATTCTGAAACTTATTGCGATAGTTAGACTCTTTTAGTTGCTTGGGAATCGTCGTTTGAAGATGGGCATGTGAAACTGCGAAAAAAATTTTGAGAGCGCAGGACGGCTGCCGAAAGTCCGCGTAAAAACGCCCCCCGGGCCCAAAGTTTCACCGTGCAAAATTTCCGGTGCGGTTATTATGAAACTAGAATATATTCCGCAGATTCTGAAACTTATTGCGATAGTTAGACTCTTTTAGTTGCTTGGGAATCGTCGTTTGAAGATGGGCATGTGAAACTGCGAGAAAAATTTTGAGAGCGCAGGACGGCTGCCGAAAGTCTGCGTAAAAACGCCCCCCGGGCCTAAAGTTTCACCGTGCAAAATTCCCGGTGATGTTATTATGAAACTAGAATACATTTCGCAGATTCTGAAAGTTATTGCGATAGTTAGACTCTTTTAGTTGCTTGGGAATCGTCGTTTGAAGATGGGCATGTGAAACTGCGAGAAAAATTTTGAGAGCGCAGGACGGCTGCCGAAAGTCCGCGTAAAAACGCCCCCCGGGCCCAAAGTTTCACCGTGCAAAATTTCCGGTGCGGTTATTATGAAACTAGAATATATTCCGCAGATTCTGAAACTTATTGCGATAGTTAGACTCTTTTAGTTGCTTGGGAATCGTCGTTTGAAGATGGGCATGTGAAACTGCGAAAAAAATTTTGAGAGCGCAGGACGGCTGCCGAAAGTCCGCGTAAAAACGCCCCCCGGGCCCAAAGTTTCACCGTGCAAAATTTCCGGTGCGGTTATTATGAAACTAGAATATATTCCGCAGATTCTGAAACTTATTGCGATAGTTAGACTCTTTTAGTTGCTTGGGAATCGTCGTTTGAAGATGGGCATGTGAAACTGCGAGAAAAATTTTGAGAGCGCAGGACGGCTGCCGAAAGTCTGCGTAAAAACGCCCCCCGGGCCTAAAGTTTCACCGTGCAAAATTCCCGGTGATGTTATTATGAAACTAGAATACATTTCGCAGATTCTGAAAGTTATTGCGATAGTTAGACTCTTTTAGTTGCTTGGGAATCGTCGTTTGAAGATGGGCATGTGAAACTGCGAGAAAAATTTTGAGAGCGCAGGACGGCTGCCGAAAGTCCGCGTAAAAACGCCCCCCGGGCCCAAAGTTTCACCGTGCAAAATTTCCGGTGCGGTTATTATGAAACTAGAATATATTCCGCAGATTCTGAAACTTATTGCGATAGTTAGACTCTTTTAGTTGCTTGGGAATCGTCGTTTGAAGATGGGCATGTGAAACTGCGAAAAAAATTTTGAGAGCGCAGGACGGCTGCCGAAAGTCCGCGTAAAAACGCCCCCCGGGCCCAAAGTTTCACCGTGCAAAATTTCCGGTGCGGTTATTATGAAACTAGAATATATTCCGCAGATTCTGAAACTTATTGCGATAGTTAGACTCTTTTAGTTGCTTGGGAATCGTCGTTTGAAGATGGGCATGTGAAACTGCGAGAAAAATTTTGAGAGCGCAGGACGGCTGCCGAAAGTCTGCGTAAAAACGCCCCCCGGGCCTAAAGTTTCACCGTGCAAAATTCCCGGTGATGTTATTATGAAACTAGAATACATTTCGCAGATTCTGAAAGTTATTGCGATAGTTAGACTCTTTTAGTTGCTTGGGAATCGTCGTTTGAAGATGGGCATGTGAAACTGCGAGAAAAATTTTGAGAGCGCAGGACGGCTGCCGAAAGTCCGCGTAAAAACGCCCCCCGGGCCCAAAGTTTCACCGTGCAAAATTTCCGGTGCGGTTATTATGAAACTAGAATATATTCCGCAGATTCTGAAACTTATTGCGATAGTTAGACTCTTTTAGTTGCTTGGGAATCGTCGTTTGAAGATGGGCATGTGAAACTGCGAAAAAAATTTTGAGAGCGCAGGACGGCTGCCGAAAGTCCGCGTAAAAACGCCCCCCGGGCCCAAAGTTTCACCGTGCAAAATTTCCGGTGCGGTTATTATGAAACTAGAATATATTCCGCAGATTCTGAAACTTATTGCGATAGTTAGACTCTTTTAGTTGCTTGGGAATCGTCGTTTGAAGATGGGCATGTGAAACTGCGGGAAAAATTTTGAGAGCGCAGGACGGCTGCCGAAAGTCTGCGTAAAAACGCCCCCCGGGCCTAAAGTTTCACCGTGCAAAATTCCCGGTGATGTTATTATGAAACTAGAATACATTTCGCAGATTCTGAAAGTTATTGCGATAGTTAGACTCTTTTAGTTGCTTGGGAATCGTCGTTTGAAGATGGGCATGTGAAACTGCGAGAAAAATTTTGAGAGCGCAGGACGGCTGCCGAAAGTCCGCGTAAAAACGCCCCCCGGGCCCAAAGTTTCACCGTGCAAAATTTCCGGTGCGGTTATTATGAAACTAGAATATATTCCGCAGATTCTGAAACTTATTGCGATAGTTAGACTCTTTTAGTTGCTTGGGAATCGTCGTTTGAAGATGGGCATGTGAAACTGCGAAAAAAATTTTGAGAGCGCAGGACGGCTGCCGAAAGTCCGCGTAAAAACGCCCCCCGGGCCCAAAGTTTCACCGTGCAAAATTTCCGGTGCGGTTATTATGAAACTAGAATATATTCCGCAGATTCTGAAACTTATTGCGATAGTTAGACTCTTTTAGTTGCTTGGGAATCGTCGTTTGAAGATGGGCATGTGAAACTGCGAGAAAAATTTTGAGAGCGCAGGACGGCTGCCGAAAGTCTGCGTAAAAACGCCCCCCGGGCCTAAAGTTTCACCGTGCAAAATTCCCGGTGATGTTATTATGAAACTAGAATACATTTCGCAGATTCTGAAAGTTATTGCGATAGTTAGACTCTTTTAGTTGCTTGGGAATCGTCGTTTGAAGATGGGCATGTGAAACTGCGAGAAAAATTTTGAGAGCGCAGGACGGCTGCCGAAAGTCCGCGTAAAAACGCCCCCCGGGCCCAAAGTTTCACCGTGCAAAATTTCCGGTGCGGTTATTATGAAACTAGAATATATTCCGCAGATTCTGAAACTTATTGCGATAGTTAGACTCTTTTAGTTGCTTGGGAATCGTCGTTTGAAGATGGGCATGTGAAACTGCGAAAAAAATTTTGAGAGCGCAGGACGGCTGCCGAAAGTCCGCGTAAAAACGCCCCCCGGGCCCAAAGTTTCACCGTGCAAAATTTCCGGTGCGGTTATTATGAAACTAGAATATATTCCGCAGATTCTGAAACTTATTGCGATAGTTAGACTCTTTTAGTTGCTTGGGAATCGTCGTTTGAAGATGGGCATGTGAAACTGCGAGAAAAATTTTGAGAGCGCAGGACGGCTGCCGAAAGTCTGCGTAAAAACGCCCCCCGGGCCTAAAGTTTCACCGTGCAAAATTCCCGGTGATGTTATTATGAAACTAGAATACATTTCGCAGATTCTGAAAGTTATTGCGATAGTTAGACTCTTTTAGTTGCTTGGGAATCGTCGTTTGAAGATGGGCATGTGAAACTGCGAGAAAAATTTTGAGAGCGCAGGACGGCTGCCGAAAGTCCGCGTAAAAACGCCCCCCGGGCCCAAAGTTTCACCGTGCAAAATTTCCGGTGCGGTTATTATGAAACTAGAATATATTCCGCAGATTCTGAAACTTATTGCGATAGTTAGACTCTTTTAGTTGCTTGGGAATCGTCGTTTGAAGATGGGCATGTGAAACTGCGAAAAAAATTTTGAGAGCGCAGGACGGCTGCCGAAAGTCCGCGTAAAAACGCCCCCCGGGCCCAAAGTTTCACCGTGCAAAATTTGCGGTGCGGTTATTATGAAACTAGAATATATTCCGCAGATTCTGAAACTTATTGCGATAGTTAGACTCTTTTAGTTGCTTGGGAATCGTCGTTTGAAGATGGGCATGTGAAACTGCGAGAAAAATTTTGAGAGCGCAGGACGGCTGCCGAAAGTCTGCGTAAAAACGCCCCCCGGGCCTAAAGTTTCACCGTGCAAAATTCCCGGTGATGTTATTATGAAACTAGAATACATTTCGCAGATTCTGAAAGTTATTGCGATAGTTAGACTCTTTTAGTTGCTTGGGAATCGTCGTTTGAAGATGGGCATGTGAAACTGCGAGAAAAATTTTGAGAGCGCAGGACGGCTGCCGAAAGTCCGCGTAAAAACGCCCCCCGGGCCCAAAGTTTCACCGTGCAAAATTTCCGGTGCGGTTATTATGAAACTAGAATATATTCCGCAGATTCTGAAACTTATTGCGATAGTTAGACTCTTTTAGTTGCTTGGGAATCGTCGTTTGAAGATGGGCATGTGAAACTGCGAAAAAAATTTTGAGAGCGCAGGACGGCTGCCGAAAGTCCGCGTAAAAACGCCCCCCGGGCCCAAAGTTTCACCGTGCAAAATTTCCGGTGCGGTTATTATGAAACTAGAATATATTCCGCAGATTCTGAAACTTATTGCGATAGTTAGACTCTTTTAGTTGCTTGGGAATCGTCGTTTGAAGATGGGCATGTGAAACTGCGAGAAAAATTTTGAGAGCGCAGGACGGCTGCCGAAAGTCTGCGTAAAAACGCCCCCGGGCCTAAAGTTTCACCGTGCAAAATTCCCGGTGATGTTATTATGAAACTAGAATACATTTCGCAGATTCTGAAAGTTATTGCGATAGTTAGACTCTTTTAGTTGCTTGGGAATCGTCGTTTGAAGATGGGCATGTGAAACTGCGAGAAAAATTTTGAGAGCGCAGGACGGCTGCCGAAAGTCCGCGTAAAAACGCCCCCCGGGCCCAAAGTTTCACCGTGCAAAATTTCCGGTGCGGTTATTATGAAACTAGAATATATTCCGCAGATTCTGAAACTTATTGCGATAGTTAGACTCTTTTAGTTGCTTGGGAATCGTCGTTTGAAGATGGGCATGTGAAACTGCGAAAAAAATTTTGAGAGCGCAGGACGGCTGCCGAAAGTCCGCGTAAAAACGCCCCCCGGGCCCAAAGTTTCACCGTGCAAAATTTCCGGTGCGGTTATTATGAAACTAGAATATATTCCGCAGATTCTGAAACTTATTGCGATAGTTAGACTCTTTTAGTTGCTTGGGAATCGTCGTTTGAAGATGGGCATGTGAAACTGCGAGAAAAATTTTGAGAGCGCAGGACGGCTGCCGAAAGTCTGCGTAAAAACGCCCCCGGGCCTAAAGTTTCACCGTGCAAAATTCCCGGTGATGTTATTATGAAACTAGAATACATTTCGCAGATTCTGAAAGTTATTGCGATAGTTAGACTCTTTTAGTTGCTTGGGAATCGTCGTTTGAAGATGGGCATGTGAAACTGCGAGAAAAATTTTGAGAGCGCAGGACGGCTGCCGAAAGTCCGCGTAAAAACGCCCCCGGGCCCAAAGTTTCACCGTGCAAAATTTCCGGTGCGGTTATTATGAAACTAGAATATATTCCGCAGATTCTGAAACTTATTGCGATAGTTAGACTCTTTTAGTTGCTTGGGAATCGTCGTTTGAAGATGGGCATGTGAAACTGCGAAAAAATTTTGAGAGCGCAGGACGGCTGCCGAAAGTCCGCGTAAAAACGCCCCCCGGGCCCAAAGTTTCACCGTGCAAAATTTCCGGTGCGGTTATTATGAAACTAGAATATATTCCGCAGATTCTGAAACTTATTGCGATAGTTAGACTCTTTTAGTTGCTTGGGAATCGTCGTTTGAAGATGGGCATGTGAAACTGCGAGAAAAATTTTGAGAGCGCAGGACGGCTGCCGAAAGTCTGCGTAAAAACGCCCCCCGGGCCTAAAGTTTCACCGTGCAAAATTCCCGGTGATGTTATTATGAAACTAGAATACATTTCGCAGATTCTGAAAGTTATTGCGATAGTTAGACTCTTTTAGTTGCTTGGGAATCGTCGTTTGAAGATGGGCATGTGAAACTGCGAGAAAAATTTTGAGAGCGCAGGACGGCTGCCGAAAGTCCGCGTAAAAACGCCCCCCGGGCCCAAAGTTTCACCGTGCAAAATTTCCGGTGCGGTTATTATGAAACTAGAATATATTCCGCAGATTCTGAAACTTATTGCGATAGTTAGACTCTTTTAGTTGCTTGGGAATCGTCGTTTGAAGATGGGCATGTGAAACTGCGAAAAAAATTTTGAGAGCGCAGGACGGCTGCCGAAAGTCCGCGTAAAAACGCCCCCGGGCCCAAAGTTTCACCGTGCAAAATTTCCGGTGCGGTTATTATGAAACTAGAATATATTCCGCAGATTCTGAAACTTATTGCGATAGTTAGACTCTTTTAGTTGCTTGGGAATCGTCGTTTGAAGATGGCATGTGAAACTGCGAGAAAAATTTTGAGAGCGCAGGACGGCTGCCGAAAGTCTGCGTAAAAACGCCCCCGGGCCTAAAGTTTCACCGTGCAAAATTCCCGGTGATGTTATTATGAAACTAGAATACATTTCGCAGATTCTGAAAGTTATTGCGATAGTTAGACTCTTTTAGTTGCTTGGGAATCGTCGTTTGAAGATGGGCATGTGAAACTGCGAGAAAAATTTTGAGAGCGCAGGACGGCTGCCGAAAGTCCGCGTAAAAACGCCCCCCGGGCCCAAAGTTTCACCGTGCAAAATTTCCGGTGCGGTTATTATGAAACTAGAATATATTCCGCAGATTCTGAAAC
>CAWVNO010002290.1:0-26000 GCA_963930645.1 Salticus scenicus
AATCGTTTGTAGTACATATCTTCAAAGGAATAATTCAAAAATTGATTTTTATATAAAGGGGTATTAAAAATGATAAATTACGGGCAAAACATTAACTAATGGGTATTTGGCCGGAACCTTTGCTGACGGGCAAAAACCCGTAAATTTTGCTGCAAATTTTTTACAGTGTATATTAATCCTATTTTGCTTTTCTGAACTGGGCTGTTAAAAAGCAGTTTTTGAATTCCACATATTTTAGACGGATTTCAACAGAAATCGCTATTCGCCTTTTATAGATTAATCGCCACAGAGCAAAAATTTGCTAGAGTTAAAATTTTTAAAGCTTTTTGCAGTATGAGCGAGCAATCTGTTGTAAGTTCTAAAACGATGATAATGCGCCGCAAGCGCCACTTAGCGGTTGTTTGCTACAATCAGTATTTCCAAAGATCATAACACGGAGAGCGAACAAGCTGTTTCAAATACTGAAACGGAAAGAGAACGCAGCAGGTGCTACCGAGCAGGAATTTATTACAGTGAAAATTTTTTAATAAATCTATTTCCATTATATGTCAATAAGTTGTTGTCGGTCATGAAACGTGAAAAATGCGCCGCCGGCGCCACTGAGCGGGAGTTTCGTACGGTCTGATTTTTAAGAATCGCGAACCAGGTTGGTTGCCGAAGGCGGTTAGTATATATATATATATATAGTAATTTACTTTTGTCACACACAAAAATTATTACATAAGAAACTGCAAAATATGCAAAAAATGCTCTGTTTTAAAATAGGTTGCCCTTTCTATTCAATCCCCTCCCCCTTCCCCGGCCGCCATTATATTCTAGAGTCATATCTGTATTTGGAATTTGGATTTTATTATAATCAAAAAAGTGAAATCATTGGTTATAGATGTATAAACAATAAATAAATAATGTTTTTTTCTTAAAGTTTATATTTATAGTGTTGATATTCATACTCAAATATGGGAAAAAATTCTCTCAGTTTTCCCAGACGATTTCCAAGAAAATATTAGCGACATATTCCACAAAATGCTTCTCTAGAGAAGAGAAAATTCATATATTTCCACTGTATGATATGTCGATGTCGATTATGATAGGAAATTAAGGTAGAAATCATTGTTTACATTTTCACAATACTGCTTAATAATCTAAATTTTGATGTAACAAGATAAATATGAATTTCTCAGAAAAGAAATATCTGTTTTTCCATGTTTTATAATCCCTTTTTCACTGATTTTTTTTTTTTTTTTTTTTTTTTTTTTTTTAAACACTTGTGCGACCGCTGACGTAGATTCACGTCATTTGAAAATCTGTAACTCCACCAGTGGGCGTTTCTTTCGCAATTTGTTTGTTATTTGTTTCTTAAAAATATACATAATATTGTACAATCAGTATACTATGGATACAAATACTTTGATTAGAGAGAGTATGATTATAATGTTTATCCATTTGTAATATAAATGTGAATTCAGTAAATTCTGTTCTGAAAATTGTAACTTGGGAGAATAACAACGCCCGCAGGCGTACCTTACTGTTAAAAAGACAAAAACATGCTGTCACGAAAGTGTTAATTGAAATTTAAACGGTTTTTACGAAATTATTAATTAAATATTTGGTAGTATACTTTATTTTGTATTTTTCTTTGTTTCAGCGCGTCATTAAATCTAGCTATTCTAATACTGTTCATGTCATTTTGTAGTATATTTTACTGTTCTTTACAATTATTTTCTTAATATTATAATGTAGCATGCTTAGAAGCTTGAGAAATATATGTAAATATATGTATATATTTAATAATATATTGATTAAGAATATATTGATTAAGATTTTTGCTTTCGTTCTTTTTGTAGTAACTTGAAAACTGTTTAAAGTAGGACAGGACTGATACTGATATACTGATTTATGCTCTTCCATTATCCCATTGATATTTTCGTAGCATTATGAAAACACAATATAATTATTAACTAAACAGGAAATACTTGTAATTTAATTTTAAACAAAAGTTTTATACCAAAATAATTTTCATGGAAAAGTAATATATAATTTAATATTTATTCTTTATAACAGTCTTGGTACTTGTGTAGCATACGTTGTGAAACGCACTTTGGCTTTGTGAAGTAGCGAGGTTATAATTAATTTCAAAAGGTCGTACCCGTGTGCAGAATTTCCTTAATTCTATGTAAATCATTTATAGCCTCACATTATTTCGCACTAAATCCTACACCCTCGTAAAAATAACCTCTCCACTACTAAAATTCGCCTATGAGAAATTTATCGCAAAGTATTTAAACGTTATTATTGTATTGTTATTAGGTTGTTATTGTTTAGCTTTAACACAATTTCAATGCTGTTGTTTTGATGCTCAAGTTTGTGTGACTGTCTGATTCTTAAGAGAAGTGATTAAACTAAATGCAAACAAAAAATATCAGCTTACTCAAACTTTTTTTTAATATTTATTTTTATTTATTTATTTTTTAAGGACTGCAATAATATAAATTTCAATAAATTAAATGAATGTAAATTATTTTGAAGTTGAAACGACAAGATTTCAAACCAAAGGACATTTAGGTTTTGTGTTTTGAATACTTTTGTGCAGATTTTGTGATTCAAGCTTTTTTGAAAATGATAATAATAATAATAATAACTTTAATAAATAGTAAACAAAAGGCGGATTCTGGGTTTAAATGTTGGAGGGACTATCCATATATAATTGCACACACGGTGGGCTACCCTTTTTCTTTTTTTTTTCTTCTCATTTTCCTTTTTTTCTTTTACTGGGAAATGCGTTACACACGCTGTGTAATCCGTCTCAAACATGTTCATTTACGGCAGGTGGTTGCACAATAACTTCACCATGCACAACAATAGGTGCAACAATTTGGACAACGAGAAATTCGATCAGCAAACAAGAAACCATTCAAACTGAAAAGGAAATGTAGTAGGGGAGCGTGAGGCTGGTTGTAACAGTTTTTAGAAAATTAAATATATTTTGAAATGTGTTTACGTTTTCCTGTTTATAATTTCTGTTTTCCATAACTTACATATGCATCTATCATATTCATATTAAAAAAAAAAAAAAAAAAAAAAAAAAAAAAAAACTTCCTTTAACTTTGCTAATCTTAGTACATTTTTTCCCCCCAAAATTATTTGTCTGTTATAATTTGCTCCGGATTTGGGGCAAATTGTAACACAAATGTGGCAAATTGTAACATATATGAGGGAAATACTAACAATAAAAAACGACAATATTTCAAAAAGTTTTTGCTACCAATCATTTATTAATTTAATTAAAAAAAAGGCGATAGATAAGTAATATTAAGTTATATCTTCTTGATATAGTAACAATGAATTATATCAAATGGATTATAGTAAAATGAAGAGTAAATTAAATATCCAGGGTTCCCACGGCCAAGTTTTTTTCAAGGACTCTTCCACCAGAAAAAACTTAAGATAAATTTATTCTTAAATGTACAGTGTAGATTTAAGAAAGAATATATTTTTAGATAATACTGGTAGAAGAGTCCTTGAAAAAAATCGGGCCGTGGGAACCCTGATATCTAATCACTATAGAAGTCACTCTTTGTCAGAACTGAAGTTAATACAAAACAAAAATATGTTGTTAATGTTTCCTCTCACACATTTAATGTATGCTCACATTTTGCAAATTAAGCATTATACCCATTCTTCTGCCTCAGACAGGCTGTAGCAGAGGGTGTAGTCCCCGCTTTTTTTTTTTTTTTTTTTTTGAAGAAACTTTCAGGTATGAGAAAGTTTCGATATTATGTTACCACTTTTTTTTTTCCCTAGAAAATTTTTTTATTGTATTTTTAAAGTAATATGTCGTGATTAAACAGGATAGAAATTATTGTATAAAAATAGTAGTAGCAAAAAAGAAATAAATTTCTCATTTATAAAAATTTCCGGAAAAAAAAAAGATGCGGAGACAAGGATAACTGACTGTAGGCATCTCCAGAAACTAAGTAAAACCACTCCTTTGATTCAGAATTTATATCTAGAGTTAAAATCATTTTATTGATATTTTTATCCTTTCGCTTTATTATTTATTTCTTCCTTTAATCTTTTCCTTTTTCTTTTCTTTTTCTTTATGTTTGTGTTATTTTTTAATTATCTCTTCAAAATATTTTTCAACTGCTTTATTTTCGGGTGAAAGTGTCTAACACTTATTTATTTCTCGAAGATTTAAGCTGTTGCCAAATCATATATGACCCTTTGAAGCTTTTCCAGATTTCTTTTTCCAGATTTCTTTTTATAGTTCCTCATTATAAAACAAAGAAAGTAAAATCATAGAATAAAGCATAGAATAAATCATTTGCTCATTAACATTTAAAATAGAATGTCTAATTACATGAATGTTACAAAATTTTGTTTCAATTTGCCCCATCGAATGATTTTGAACATTTTGTAAAAAAAAAAAAAAAAAAAAAAAAAAAAAAATCTGATGTGGGCACCACATGACTTCCTTATACACTTTTAGAAATATACATAATGTTAAAAAACATTGTCACTGGACCCGAAACAGTTGGCTAAAAATATTTAAAAAAAATGCATGCATACGTAAAAATAAAATAAAAATAAAAATAAAATTGTGCCTTGAGGGGACTCATGTCAAAGTTGTGCCTTGTGGGGGACTCATGTCAAAGTTGTGCCTTGGGGGGACTCATGTCAAAGTTGTGCCTGGGGGGGACTCATGTCAAAGTTGGGCCTTGGGGGGGGGACATGTCAAAGTTGTGCCTTGGGGGGGGACTCATGTCAAAGTTGTGCCTTGGGGGGACTCATGTCAAAGTTGTGCCTTGGGGGGACTCATGTCAAAGTTGTACCTTGGGGGAGACTCATGTCAAAGTTGTGCCTTGGGGGGACTCATGTCAAAGTTGGGCCTGGGGGGGACTCATGTCAGTTTGTGCCTTGGGGGGCACTCATGTCAAAGTTGTGCCTTGGGGGGGACTCATGTCATAGTTGTGCCTTGGGGGGACTCATGTCAATGTAATTTTGAAAAGATTTTGTGTAAATTCTGGCAAAAGCAGAATTTAGTTTAGGACGGAGGACTATTAGTTTTTTTTTCTTTCCAATTATAACATCGCTTTCAAATTATTCAATTATATTTTCGATAAATTTTAGATTTCGATAAATTGCAAGATTTGTCCAAACCGTTTTTGAGTTATTACCATTTTTTGATACATTCTGGCCATAATGAACCTAACTTTCCTAAATATCTCCAAAACGGAAAATCATACAAAGTCCAAAAAGGGAGGTGCACAACTAGATGTTATAACAAACCTATGTACCAATTAACAACTTTCTACGTCCAACCGTTTTTGAGTTATGCGACATACGGACACACACACACACACACAGACACACATACATACAGACGTCACGAAAAATCGTGTAAATTCCCTTATATCTCTAAAACGAGAGCTCGTGTTAAGACGACACTTGCAGGTGTAAAACTAGACATCATGACAGTCACACGTATAAATTGGCAACATTCAGCGATCATTCGTTTTCGAGCAATGTGAAATGCAAAATCCATTTCGCAAATCGGGATTACTATACTTCCTTATACTTTGTAGAAGGAAGTAAAAAAAAAAAAAAAAATAGAATAAAATAATGATATATACAAAAAATAGACATGCATTTTATAATGTAACACATACATAAAATAAATAGCTATAAACATTTCTTTAAATTGAAAATTAACACATCTTTAATCAAAATTTACGAAATATGTGTTTTTCCACTGACTACCTAAAGTGAAGCACGTGTATCGAACCTATCATTAACCATTTTTGCTGAACACTGATTGTGCTTAGATAATAAAACGCGTTATAAGAATTACTAGTTAATACCCGTCAAAATTTGACGGACCATGTCTCATGTGCATCTTAAATCTTCATGGCATAAAGTTTTAAACATCCCTATTTTAATATTCCGCATTGCTCTTAACCAGTTTAAAATCCACTGCTGTAATCAATTATTTTTTGGTTGGAGGGGAAGGGTGAATAAATTTCATGAAATTTCAATATACAAAATTTAGCGTAATTTTACTCTAAATGTGACCAAAATAATGTTTGGAATAATTAAAGGAGAGGCAGAATTTATAAATTATGGTAAGAATGGAGAAAGAAAGCACACATCAATCTTCAATGTTATATATATATATATTATTTTAATTTGCTCGCATCGCTAATATTCCATTTCAGTTACAATATGACAGTGTGCAGGGATGGAACACGGGCGCAGAATTCATACCGGAATCCGTTTAAGAATTTTCTCTACCTATAATATCGTTGATTTAAGAAGTAGAAAATTTTCTTACATTGATAGTGGTATGAATTCTGCGCCCGTGTTCCATCCCTGCAGTGTGGCGTCATCTGTAATCTGTCGATAAAAAAAAGAAAAAAATAATCTCAGATATATATATATATATATATATATTAATAAAATTATTTTTAAAACCATAAATTTATAAGGCAAAATAATTTAATTTAAAATAAATTTTAATAGTGTTTTTGTTTTCTTTATATTCTATAATTACAATTTATTTGCACTTAGATCATGCTACTCAGGGCTCGAATAAATAAGAATATATTTAATACTTTAGCAAGTTAATTTGCTCATTAAATTTTTAATAATAAATTATTCTATGCAGATTTTTACTCGTATAAAATATCAATATTTTTAAGGTTATTATTTTTAAATTATTTTTTTCTGTATTGTATTACAGAAATAAAATATAAGAGATCAATTTAAAATTAGATTAAAAAATAAATAAATAAATAAAATAAAATAAAACCTCCTTTGATTTTAAACATCTATCTTAATTTTTTTTAAACAAAGTTTTCAACTGATAAAAGTTAACTTTTAAAGAACAATAAACTCCGACAATTTATTACTTCTAAAAGTTTTTTTTTTCTTTTAAGAAATTGGAAAAAAATAATATTAGGAATATGGTATGGTATGCTTATATGAAAAGAGATGGCGCCACATAAACTCTAGAAATATTATCCTGAGTAAGAAACTTTTCGGTGAAATAAAAATGCATACGATGATAGCCAAGTATTCGCGAATTGCTTTGTTTTTAATATACTTCCTTGGAAAGTATGAATTAATGAATGTATCGTGTGAATTGTTTTTTTTTTTATTGAGCTTTAATCAGGCGTCTGCTGGTGTCGTCTGCTCCAGCTCTAAAATCGATGTTCATATTGCACTGCATAAAAGGGAAGGGATATTCCCATTCCTAATTGATTCGAAATTTTCTCGCGCATGCTCAGATCGGGCGATTTTGGTCTTAAAGAAATACCCTTGTGTTTTAATATTATAGATGTTTATCGGAATATTTAAACAAAAATTTTACAAATTATTTTGTAAATTGTGTGTTACTTCTTACCCCTGTTACAACTAGCCCCGCACTTCCCTAAGTTAAACGTGTTATTTAAAAACTTAATGTTGTTTTACAAACTTTATCTAATCTTGTTATTTTATCTGTTTCTTTAATAATTTTCCTTAAATAATTTTTTTTATTGTTTTTAAATTTCTTTTGTTTATTTATTTCTTTTTTAAGGATTGAAATAAAATTTCCTCTCTCAATACAAAAATATTTGTTTACAAACACCTTAGAACAATGTCACTTAAGTGGAATTAATATTATTAACAATGTAACTGTAGTTATAATTCAGCGCAATCTCTCCCCCACATGTGCGCAATCAGTAATACCCTATCAGAGAGACTGCGCAAAACAGCTCACTTTTTTTTTTTTTTTTTATTATTATTAAAGCTTTTGTTTTAAATTATAACAGAATAACAAAATGGTAATACAAAGGCATAGAAGTAAAGTCATTCAGAATTATGCACCAATAGTTTCGCAAAAAAATTAATATTTAGATTTTTTATATAGCTTTGCTGAATTTTGCGCAAACTTTCCAGCTTTATAATTATCGCGCCGTTGGGAACGCGGACTGTTCTTTACGTGGAAGATCAGAATTGTGTTTGTGTCTCCCAGAATGTCCCTGATAGGCCATTGCAGTATAGTGAAAAAACATTTTTTTTTAAATCTCAAACAATGTAATTGCAGACCAAAAGTTGAGTTGTATATTGAATAAAAATAAAAATAAAATAAGATGCTATTAATATTGTTAATGGTCACATTAAATGAAAAATAATTATAGTAACATTGTTCTGTATGGAAGAATGTTGTTCTGTATGGAATGTTCATTTATTAAATAAACACTTATTTTTATTTTGCATATTAGTAATCAAAAATATGTTAAACTCGTTCTATTAAGACCTTACATGCAAGCGAAATTGCATAATTATCCTATAAACTAGAGAAGGTGAGTTAGAAAATATTATTTTTAAAAATTAATCGATATAAACAACCTAATTAAGAAGTGATAAATATAATTAAACCATAGTTACAACTTCAGCACAGTTTGGGTGCCACATATTTTTTACAATTTTTTTTTTTTATTATTTAATCAGCGAAAACTGTTACTGAAGTACTTTTAAAAATATATTTGCAAAACATTTTCCGGTTTACCTCAAAATAAGATTTTCCGGTAGCCAAAAAGTGCTAAATTTCATACCTGTAAATTAAACTACCAAAATGGTTATAAATTATGGGATATAAATATAGCCAACGTACAAAAAAGTGTAAAATATGGAACAAAGAGGGTACTCAGCAATGTTTTTTTTAAAGTATTGTTAAAAGGTTTAACTAATTTGTTTGTGTGCTTAATAACAATCATGAGTAACATAATAAAGAAGTAATTTTTATTTCTTTAAATAACAAGTAATAGGCGTAAAAGAAAACACTGAATATATACAAAACAATCTATTAAATTATTTTTGGAAATGCAAAAAATTAAAAATATCAAGAAATGTCTCAATATAATGAATATTTTATTAAATAGTTATAAGAAGTTTTCATTAGTAAATTGCGTACCTAATGAAACGTGTGACTTTGATACAAATATTATAAAATAGTATTATTCATTATTTGAATTACAAATAACAGAATAAGCTTAATTATTCAGGAAACATTATATATATATGTATGTATGTTTATATATTTAAGCATTTCTTAGAAATTCCAGAAAATGCAACGCTAAACAAAAAGTGAAAGTGAAAAGAACTCAGTAAACCAATAGAGGGCATTGTTGCTGATGATAAATCATCTTAATGTATTAGGAGAAACGTGGTAAGGATAATGTAACAATAGCAATCGATAAATAGAGAATAAATCACATAGCAAAAAACAATGGATGTAATCAGTAAAATATTTGTAGATTATATTTTAAAGGAAAACATCAGAAATACTATTTCAAAACATTTAAAGCGACAACTAATTCTTTCAAAAATAATTTTTAAATCGAATCTAACAAATCATATTATGTTTTCTTGTGTATGATGATCCATAGGTCTATAACTGTCGTTTTATTCCAAAACTTTTACTATATAAAATTGAAATTTTTCTTTTACATCTGTTGTCAATCCCACGCATCTACCTCCATATAACATAAAAAGGAGTAAAAAAAAAATCGAGGGAACCATGTTTTAAACGGATTTCCAAAAGAACGTACGGATAGGTACAACTGTATATATAAATATTTTTGGCTTATTAGCAATGGAGTTACAATGGCTGAAAATTAGAAAAGCTCAAAATAGTATTTCTTTACCTGTAGAAAATATAGGGATAAACAGATTTTTTTTTTTTTTTTTTTTTTTTAAGAAACGTCTTATTTGTATATTTATTAAAAATGAATAAAACATTTAAGAAAACACAGTTTATAATCACGTGGGAGAAGTAAAAGAAAGTGACAATAGAAAAAATAATTTAAAAGAACAGGAATGGAACACGCGTGCAGAATTCATACAGTAATCTGTTTAAAAAAAATTTTCTTATAATATCATTGATTTCATAAGTACAAAATGTTGTTACATTAATAGTCGAATGAGTTCCACCTTCGTGTACCGTCCCTGAAAGAAGGATATACAGTAAAAACAGGCGTGTTTGAGTTCCGAGTTTTTTATTTTATTTACAACCAGTAATACCTAACCAATAATATCATGATTAAAAATTTTTGGTAGCTGTTTCCGGCGACACAAACACCCCTAAATAAAGAGTAAAGAAGTCGTATGAAGCGTATGACCACCATATTGTGCATAAAAACATTAATAATTAATATATTACATTCATAATATAAATATTATATGCTATTACATATAAAGTATATACATTAGTTTTTAAAATACATTGCAATTATTAATTCTTTAGCAAAAACAAAGAATACAAATAAATGAGTAAAATGTTCTTATTGCATTCTAAAAAAATAAGTTACCATTTGTTATTATCTATATATATATATTGTTTTATTAAATAAAAAATGATTGTTTGCATGTTTTTTTTTTTTTTTTTTTTTTTACGGGCAAAGAATAAATAAACTTAGTAAGTTATTAATCTACGAAGAGAAATAAACCTTTTGTTTACTCTTGCAGAATACCTCGCCAAACGGGAGAATCACCAAAGTAATTTCAGAATAACGTATGCATACATGCTAACACTTTAAAGCATTCAGACGCACTGTATGCACTCGACTATTCCTTGCACCACTTTATTTGTAATGAAATTTTCTATAATATTACGATCAAATGGGAAGAAAAACACTGCTCATGAAAAACGTGATATGAAAAATAGAACGGGTAAGAACAATGCTCCGGATCACATTAAAATGCTGGCATGTCTATATAGGTCCTAGAAATGCGAACTTAGGAATGTATATTTTAACCAATTACACATTTGATCTAAGCATGAAAATGAACTATACAGGTAAAATAAATAAATAAAATAATTTCAAACCAAAATAGTTTTACAGTAAACATTGTTTATAATTTAATATATTTATGGAATTTGAAGCTTTTACTTTTTTTAGAACTCCCACTGTTTCATGAAACGCTTCTCCGCGTTACTGAGTAGCGAGCTAAAACAGAATAGTACACGCTAATTTTTATCGTTTGGGGAATCTTGTGGCTAAGTAAGTTGAGGGAAGCAGTACCTTACGTGGATGATTATGATGCAGTTTTCCACACTGTTCTTAAATGCTCTTTCCGGTACACTGGAAAAGCGTTTTTTTTTTTTTTTTTTTTTTTTTTTTCTGTCTCAAATAGTAATAACAGTCAAAAGTTATTTTTTATATTGAATAAGAAAATTACCGATTTTTGGAATACATTTTGTGCTTCAATTTTTGCTCCAAATTGTTAAAAAGCTTTAAAAAAAAAATTATAATTTTTATATTTATTATAACATATAAATGTAGCGAGGTAGGTGTGACTTTATATTACAGGTGTCAACTCTCCCGATTTTCTACGGATTCCTAATAGCGGAAATTTTTTATAGTTGCTTTCTTTTTACTTAATCTTAAAAATATATGAGATATTTTCCTTTAAAAATACTGATGATAAATCCGTTAAAAAATTTAGAATGATTGGCAGCTATGGTATAGATAACAACAAATAAAAGATTATTTATATGGTATTTATGAGTATTACAAAGTTTGAATATTTTCAAATAGTATCTTGAGGATTCAAAAATTTTAGATTAAAAATTTCAGAACTGAAGATTCATTTCTAAAAATTTTAAATCAGATCTCATACTAAAAAAAAAAAAAAAAATGCCTTGAATGAATTAAAATCTAATAAAATATCATCATCATTAAAGCTGATAAAGGTGGTCAGATAATTATTTTAGATTAGCAACAATATATCGATAGTATAATAAAATTAATTAATGATTATATGTTCCTTTGTCCCGTAAACTCTCCCCACAGGAATTAACTAAAATTAAATCTACTAAAAAATTTTGCTCCTTCTTTCGCGATTCAACTAAATCTCATCTTATCCCTTCTTTAGCTAATTGTGTAAGATTTTATGCTCTACCTAAAGTCCACAAACCCAATGTCTCATTTCGTCCAAAAATCTCCAATATCGGCACTGCTTCCTATCGTTTAGCTAAATTTCTCACTGTAGTTTTCGTTCCCCTTCTTTCTGCAGATATCTGCACTATAATATACTCTATCATCTTCCCGAAATGCATTCAAAACTGCCCGCATAACTAATCTTACTATGGTTTCTTTTGATGTAAAGTCCCTTTTTACTAATGTTGCAATAAGTAGCACCCTCTGCGTTCCTTTTCCTTCTTGATTTTCTATTATAAACTGTGTTTTGTTTTGTTTTTGTTTTGTTTTTTTTTTTCTTTTCTTGGTTTTCGGGTATAATTAGGTACTTATAATGCTCCTTGCTATTTTGTTTTCATCCGATTTTCAATTTCGTTTTTCTTATCGTCAAAGATGACGAGGGTTTTTATTTTAAAGAATGGCAACACCGAATTTCTTTTTATAGAATGGCAACGATTTTAGTTTCGGAATCTGAACTTTGAAATTTTTCTTTAAAACAGCAATTTTGTGTTTGTATTCCTTAAAGTATAAGACTGTGTTGCCACTGTCTAAAACAGAACACTGTTAAACTTGTATAATCTAATTCAAAATCGAAACCTTCAGAACAGTACCACTCAACTTTCAGCAGAAAATTTTAAAGATTAATTACATCTTAATGAAGTATTAATTATATTATAATCTTCATTAACGAGCTTCTAATACAGAAATGTTTCAAGTTCTAACCCGAAAGAGTCTTGTTCGGACAGGACTGAATGCGTCATAAATGTCGGAAAAGATAAAGGAATTAAAAAAACAATGTTAATTTTAATTACATTTTAATCAATTACAGTTTTTGTTAATGAGTTCTTAATCTACAAAAGGTACCCTCATCACCTTTAATGCCAAAAAATTTTCAAAGTCCCCATTCCGAAACTAAAGTCGTTGCCATTCTATAAAAAAGAAATTTGGTGTTGCCATTCTTTAAAACGAAACTTTCAGACCCTCGTCATCTGTCACAGCAAAAAAAATTTTCGAAGTCCAGATTCCGAAACTAAAATCATTGCCATTCTACAAAAAGTAATTCGGTGTTGCCATTCTCTAAATTAAAACCCTCGTCATCTTTGACGATAAGAAAAACGAAACCGAAACCTACAGCACCCAACAACTCAACTCAACTCGATGACGTCATAACCACGCCCCTTACGGCCACGCCCACTTCCGGTCACGTGAGCGCCACAACGCCACCGGTCTAGAAACCGTCAAAACCCTCTACTGGTGCATCCCCCACTCATCACTCTTGGTGCGATTTTGAGCGCTTCTAGGGGCAGTTTATTTAAAATGTTTATGTTTTCTACTCGCAGTTTATTTAAAAACTCATTAAAAGAAATTACATTATTCGCCAGGCTTTAGCCTAGAGCCGACAGTGGGCGATGAATGAGTAGGTGAATCTTTCTGTTTACCAATGGCACTTGCAAACTGAGCAAAAAGGGGAAAGAGGAAAGAGAAAAACAGAGACTTTTAGTCAGTAAGATTTGATAGATCCATTAAAAGAGTGAAGATTTTATTAAGTTTTATGTTGAGATTCTTATCTAGATTATTATTTAACCAATTTTGAGGTGTAGGAGATGGATTTTTGAGGTGAAAAGAAGAGGTGAGCCTGCATGTGAAATAATAGTGGGCTGGAGCTCCCTCCTCTCCGCAAGGACACAGAGGTGAATGTCGGCAGTGAAATCTTTTGAGGTATGCAGGAAAGGGACCGTGTCCCGTTAGAAAAGCTGTGGTGGGTGGAGTTAGGTTCCAGGAATTTGAGATTGCTTGAGGAATTAAATTGTAAGTGTACCTCCCCTTCTCGGAGGTATCCATAAAGCCTGCCAGTTCTGGAGGAGGAGAGTTTTTAATTTAGATTTTACATGAGATGGAGGTGCAGGAAGATGGAAATGAATACTAGTGTTCTCAGTTGCAGCTTTAGCTAAAGTGTCTGCTATTTCATTGCCGACGACATCCTTCTGGGCGGAAACGTACGCCAGGGAGGGTAAATTTTTAAGTTTTTGCAATTATAATTTTTATCTCTAAAACTTGAGGGTGCTTGCTCCTGTGGCGAGCAATAGCGAGCAGACCCGAGAGACTGTCACTAAAGATGTTAAATTTGGCGAGATGGGTGTTGCTTTCAGCCCATTCAATAGCTTTTTGAATAGCATAGAGCTCTGCTTGAAATATTGAATATTAGTCCTCGAGCCTACCCAACCACCGGAAATGTGAATGCTAATCAGTGCATTTGTGTTACAAAATTGGACATTTGTTTTAAAACAAAGAAATCATTTCTTTTGAGAGGAAATTTTAAATTCAGTCGCATAACAAAAATTCAGGAAGATTCAAGTTTTACCCTCCCCCTACCCTTCATCTTTTTTTTTTTTTTTTTTTTTTTTGTAACTAATGCTGTAATTCAGACATAAAATATCGAATGCATGTATTTCTTGAGTTATGTTCGAATATCAAACAGGAAGAAAACTAGAGCTTTAAAATAACTCAGAATTAACACGGAGCATTTTGAAATTGGATATTATTTTGTATTTTTTTCTCATGAAAAAAAAAAAAAAAAAAAAAAAAAAAAAAAAAAAACTTTTCATCTTAAAAATTACTTTTATAATTTGAAACCCGCTATGTGCATAAAAATTATAGATTTCATGGCAGTATTTAATTTAAAAAGCAAAGAACTGTAACTAAAACAAAAATCAGAGTTGACAACATTTTAATTAATTTATTTAATTTACACTTTTTTAACGAGTTTATATATACATATAATCTTAGTTATGTTCTCGCCGAAAAGTATTCAATAACTAAAGTGGTGTGAAAAAAAGGCGGGAAAAAATTCTTCTGAATAAATTAAAACGTTGGCAACTATGAAAAAAATTAATTACAACGTCCCTTCTACCCTTAAGTGCCGATGGTGTGTACGTATGGTAATGTCATTTAACGTATTAATGGTGAGGATAAAATTTAAGTTATTTAATCATGGGAAGTGAAAACCATTATGTTGAATACTTTCAGAGGAATGCCAAAAGACAGGGCTTTTTATACAATAAAGGAAAATACATCAACGACATGGCGTTAAAAATACTTTTATTCATTTCATTTTATGTTGAAATTAAGCTATGTAAATTTAACATTTGCTCTTCATTACTCTGAGCGAGTCTACGGAGTCTGTTGCTTCTTATTCTAAATAATTTTAAAAACAATAAATAGTAGATATTTTCACGGAAGTTTCATACCATGTTGCAATGTATTTTTGTTGCCCCTGTATATTTTTATTTAGAAAATAATTCTAGTATGTTCAATACAGATGAAAATAATTGTCAACACTTTAACAAAATTAAGTTCTAGAGATTAGATCTTGAGTTTTAATAATTCTAGTTATGGAAAACGACAAATTTTGTAGTAGTTACATAGGACATTAACCTCACACCATACGAATGCTACAACATCAACAAACTAAATAGAAAAAAAGAAGTTGCCATTGGCACAGAGAAAAAGTTACTTGTAAAAGCTTTGCGAACACGAGCAGGTACATGGAGTAAAGAGTCAATGGAAATTTCATAATATTAACATATCCCCTTGAACTTACAATTCTATTATTTTTATCATACCATTTCTCAACAGTGCAAAACTTGCTTTTGGCAGCGCTTATGTAAAATCTGGAAGTTTATATTCACCATCCATGTGTTGAATATTGAATTCACCAGATAAATATTTTTCACGTACAAAATGAAACTTGATTTCAATATGTTTGGTTCTTTGGTGAAATTCTGGATTTCTCACCAAAAGAACAGCACTTGCATTATCCATGCAGGGTAGGAATAGTTGCTAGTGGGGCAATGCAAGCAAAGAGACGTGTCAACCATCTATTTCTTTAGTTACCTCACAAGCAGCTACATTTTCTGCTTCTGTGGTACTTAATGACACACATTGCTGTCGACGACTTGCCCAGCCAATGGGTTCTCCACTATATCTGAACACAATACCAGAGACACTCTTTCTCGTTGTTATGTCACTAGCGTTATCTGCATCACTATATGCCTCCAAGGTTCCAGGCTGAAAACCAGATATGAATATAAATGCAAAATTATATGTTCCTTTGATGTACTTCAGAATTCTTTTAACCATTGACCATTATCTCTGTTCAGCTTTTCTAAGAATTGTGAACAATATGATACAGCAAAGTCAATATCAGGGCGAGTAGTAACTGTAATGTAGTACATCAAGCTTCCAACAGTCTGTCTATAAAGGATTTTCTGCGAATCACCTTTTAGAGAATCTTCCCCTGAAAGATTGCCTCTTTCAATGGGTGTAGAAATCGGGTTGGTTCTTTCATGTTGAACTTTTCCAAAACCTTAAGCATAACTTTTCTGACTGATAGCAATGTCACCAATTTTCAGCTTTTTTATGTCTAAGCCAAGGTAGTATTCAGCATTTTTATGTGTCAATTTAAACTAATGCTGCAATTCCCGAAGGAAATTGTTCTTTATTTGATGATTCGTGGCAACAAGTCCATCATTAACATATAATGCTAATAATAACTTCTGTGGTTTGTCATTGCTAAAAAACAGACATGGATCAGCATCACTTGCATTTAAACCATACTTTTCTATAAATTCTTTGAATCGCTTATTCCAACATCTGGGTGATTGTTTTAGTCCATAGACACTTTTTTCTAATCGACATATTCGACCTCAGTTGTCATCATACCTTCTGGTTGTTTCATGTAGATTTCTTCTTCTAATGTCCCATACAAAAAGACAGTTTTTATATCAAACTGTGTCAGGTCTAAGCCCTCATTTGCAGCAACACTAATAAAAGCGCGGATAGTTTCAAAACGTGCCACCGGAATAAACGCTTTAAAATAATCTACTCCGTTCCTTTGTGAAAAACCTTTTACCACTAAACTAGCTTTGAACCTATAGATTTCACCATTGGCATGATACTTCACTTTATACACCCATTTATTTGCAATGACACGTCTTTTTTCTGGCAGGTCTATTAAGTACTATGTTTCATTCTCAGATAACGATTTAATTTCATTATGCATTGCAATCTGCCATTCACTGTCATTTTCAGATTTTATTGCTTGATAGTAATGTTCTGGCTCTAGTTGTTCTGCAATTCAACATACAATAAGGCGTACAGGTACTTTCAGTCCTTTTCTATCCCTTTGTTCTTGAACATAGTTCACATCCTCAGTAGTGTCATCTGAATCAAACTTAGTTTCAGTAGTGGATGTAGAAATATCAATAACTGGTTGTTCAACATTTGATTCTTGTTTAACTCTGACAATGACTGACGCTGATTTAGGAGAAAATACTTCATCTCTTTTTCGTTCTATCTTTATTGTACCTTTGAACCATACACGATAACCAGCAACATCATCTAAATAGCCGACTAAGATTCTTTTTTGACCCCGTTTTTGATATTTTGCTTAGGTGTAGGACAAAACACCCTGTGCCAATAATTCTCAAGTGGTCTAGTCTTGGAGTTTTGCCCCAAAAAACTTCACAAGGAGAATTTCCTTCAATTGCTGATGTTCCAGCACGATTCAGTATGTGCACTACAGCAATGATTATTTTTGCCCACAATGATTTTGGCAAATCCTTGGCAACCATGATTGATCGAGCTAGATCAACAACAGTTCTGTTATTTCGCTCAATTGATCCATTTTGTTGAGGTGTATAGGGTATAGTATAATGAAACTGATTTCCCATTTTCTGCAGCAAACTTTTGAAATCTTTGTTAATATATTCTAATCCACCATTACTTAGTATTGCCTTGATTGGTTTCTGCGTTTGGTTTTTACCCTGATAGCACATAATGTTGTTATAACGTTGAAGAAAACACAAAAATCTTCAAATTTACTCACAATTTCTGATTTATGTTTAAGAAAATACACTTTTCTGTACTTAAAATAACCATCAGTAAAACAAACAAAATAATTAGAACCACCTACTGATTTTTCCTCCATAGGTCCACAGTATATATAATCGTATCACAGTAATCACAGTATAGGTATTGATCTACAGTATAGGTCCACAGTATGTATAATCTCATCGATATCCTTTGCACGTTGCTGTCGATTTTGAAATGGTAATCTATGTTCCTTACCTAATACACATGCTTTACAGAATTCATTACCATTTTGCACATCTATACCTTGAGATTGAAGAAACTTTTCTCACATGTTGCTTATTCAAATGTTCTAGTCTCTCATGCCAGATTTGGAGAGAGTTCGCTTCATTCAATTGAACTTCTGAAGGGGAAGTTGCAACAGTGCTAAGCATATTTACTTGAAGCACAACTATTTTATATAAAAGTATGAATAAATTTCCATTGCGTATTCCAACAGCAACGACACCTTTCGGCTTTACAAATTCACATTTGTCATTTGACATGTTGAACTGTTAACAAATGTTAACAAATGCTTAACTGTTAACAACTGCTGACAAATTCACATTTGTCATTTGACATGTTTGTTCTGTAAGTCAAGCATTAGATCATGGGTTAAAACCCATGATCTAATGCTTGACTTACAGAAAATAAATTTCTTGAAGAATCTGGAGCATACAGTACATTTTCCATTATACTGTCTTTCCAGCTACCATGTACTAGCATTTTCACAGATATCATGCCATGACCATATGCTTTCATATGAGCTATTTCCAACTCTCGTTTCTATTGGGCATTTATATTTTGTGAAACTTTGAAAGCAACCATTTCTGTTTGTGATATGGTGTGTGATCCTCGTGTTAATTAACCATATGTCATCACTACCAGCTACATGACATTCACTTATAAAAACCTCTTGTTCTTTAGACCTTTCATCATGCGCAGTATTTTTTTTATAGTTACAATTCGTTTTCATGTTGCCTCGTTTTCCACATTTAAAGCATTTATATTGCTTTCCCTGTTTACTTGCAGGCCTTTCAAATTTGGCTGTACTACCTCGAACTCTCCCCAAATTGGATTTGGCATGTAAAGCAGTAAGTTCAGTTTCTCGAGATGATTCTGTCAGCCTTCTCTGCAATCAACAGTTTTTTAAATTCTATTAGTGTTTGTTGCTTTTCCGGTCTTGCACGCCAAGACATTTTCAGGGGCTCAATGTCACTAGATAAAATTTCCAAGAGTTTACTCATTATTACAAAGTCATTGGGTTTAATATCTATACCAGACATACTACGTGAAACTAGGTGCTCCAATTCCGCTATATGTATAGCCATTGTACTTGTAGGATCTCGTGTAAACGATGAAAATTGCAACTGACATGCATATTGTGCTTGTGCATTTTTCTGTTCAAATAATTCATGCAGATTTACCCATATTTATTTGGTAGTTTTACACATCGCTACAAGATCACATATTTTAGAATCAAGTGTCCGGGAAAAAATTCCTCGAGCAGCTCTGCTACCTTTATCGAACTTGGTTAACACACTCTTGTATGCATTACAAATATCTGTTGTAGCATCTTCGTGAACGGGTTCTGGCTTTACGATTTCGCCAGAACACACCTCGTATAAGTTTCCCTTTTCCATAAGCAGACCTTTTACCATCCATATCCATCTTACCCAATTTTCAGAGCCAAGAAGTTTATCTCGTTAATATTTCCATACTTACCTTTTAATTATATCACCAAGATCCGTTTTACAACGTGAATCTCGTTCACCTTGGATAGGCTTATTTCGATGCTTTTCACTTAACTCTAACGTAGTAGGACAGAAATCTGGGCCCATAACCTCTTAACACTTTAACAAAATTAAGTTGTAGAGATTAGATCTTGAGTTTTAATTAATCTAGTAACGGAAAACGGAAAATTTTGTAAGTACTTACATATGATATTAAACTAATATCATAGGAATGCTACAACATCAACAAACTGAATAGAAAACAGAACCTGTCATTAGCACAAATAAAAATTTACATGCAAAAGCTTTACGAACACCAGCAGGTACATGGAGTAAAGAGTCAATTGAAAGTTCATAATATTAACAATAATTTAAGTTAATAGCATATTTATTCCATAATTTTATGAAAGCCTTTCAGCTCACAAATTAATTTCGATATACTTTTGTGAACATTTTATTTTGTAATCTGAACTTTAATTACTGCTTTCGTTTATTTATTAATTTAAAGTAGTATAATCATTTTTTTTAAATAATCACAATACAGTTCTTTTGATCTTTAAATATTATTGAATACTGTAGCCTGTTTATGGGCTATTTCTTTCCAATGATGGTATGGTAGATACGCGCTTTTTCGAAACCCTATTAACCGAGTTCCTGGTTAACCGAGGTAGTCCCTGAAAAGCCCCCCCCCCCCCAGAGAAGGCATGGCTTTTGGCAATTGGCATAGATAATTTTGCAAATTTTACTATAAATTACTGTATTTTATATTATACTTGCAGGCTACGTCCGCTTCGCTGGTCAATATTTTTAAATGATTCAATATAATGAATTCTCAAAATTGCATTAATTTTTATCACGTGAAAAAAAGAGAAAAAATTCTGATCGGGAAAAGGGTCGCGCCGGGTCCCCACTGCCTTCTGAGCGCAGGCCATTGTGCATTGCGCGCACGCATTTGTGTTCGACAATTATTAAATCACTATAAAATTCATATAGGGAAAAATGTCGCTCTGAGTACCCACTGCCTTCGGCAGCGCAGGCCGTTGTGCGCTGTGCGCGCGCATTTATGTTCAACACTCTTAATGAATCACTATTTATCGTAAGGGAAAAACATAAATATAAAATACAATATATATATACATATATATATATATATATTTTTTCTCATCCGTGGAATAATCGGTCCGGGCCTCCACTGACTGCAGCAGCGTATACACGCGCGCACGGTGCGCTTGTTACTTCTCCCACCGTTCCCGCCCCTCCTAATTATTTTACACTTTAAAAAATATCCGCAATCGTTTTCTCGGACTTATAAATCTAAAAATACTAATTTCCAACGTTCTATCTGAATTTCTTTATTTTTGCCCCTGCGTCCACCCCTCGCAATAAATCTACACCTTTTAAAAATATCCACAATCGATTTATCAGGCCTTAAAACCTAATAATACTAATTTTCAACGCTATATTCTTATTTCTATATTTTTGCCCTTCCGCCCCTCACCCTACCCGTCTATCTTAATAATTTTACAAATTCGAAAGTATCCACAATCGATTTCTAGGTATTATAGAACCTATATGTACCAATTTTGAACGATCTAATTCTATTTTTATCCCCCTCTTCCCACCCCTCCTAATAACTATAGACATTCAAAAATATCCGCAATCGATTTGCAGGTATCAAAAAACCTCTTGATACCAATTTTTAACGATCTAACTCTATTTTGATTTTTTTGTCCCTCCGCCTCCCGCCATCCTAATAACTTTACATTTTTGAAAATATCCTCATTCGACTTCTGGGCTTGTAAAACCTATCTGTACCAATTTTGAACTGTCTAACTGCGTTTCTATTTTTCTTCCCCTTTAGCCCCTCCTCTTCCCGCCCCACCCAGGATAAATTTCTAAAATTAAAGAATAAGTAATTAGTTTTTAGGTATATGTGGGAGCTATATTTTAGAGCAAAAATCTCAGGTACAGTTCCCGCCGCTTATTAAAATCACATTCGTACTGAGCCAAAGTGATTTTATAAAGCGGCTGATTTTTATATCCGGCGAACGTTCCTGCACTTAAGGAAAAGGTATTACTTCCCTAAACTGGGAAAGAAACTTCAAAAGGTTACGAATAATGAAATTAGTAAACAATATTAATTAATTTTTCATAGATAATTAATAATTGTTTCTTCGATATAAATAATTTATGCGCATTCCAAGTTCCCATGCACTTTCGTTTGAGGAAAATCATCATTATTTTACCAAAAGTTCACGTGTTGTTCTTATAAATTTAAAATATTTTTGTTTAAACCTCATGAATTATAGTAATTTTAAAATAAGAACTAGAAATTGCCTTTTAATAATTACAAATAAAAAAAAAATATATCATTTCAAATCAAATTTGTAACTTATTATTGCGTTTTGAAGAATGCGTTCCTTGAAATTGTTATGGAGATAAACGATGGGGCGTGTTTAATTTGTAACTGTGCTGGGAGTGTAAAATCTTCGTCAATGAAGGATTGTTGTTCTTTAATTTCTTTTCTTATTAAAAAAAAAAAAAAAAAAAAAAAAAAAAAAAGAAAAAAAATCATTTCAAAAAAAAAAAAAAATATATATATATATATATATATATATATTAGTGTGCATAAATGATATTTTTTGCTGCTGAGAAGATATTTTTGAGTTTATTAACCGGCGATGTTGATTTTATTAAGCGGGGGCTTTAAAAATAACTTGTATTGATTTGATTCGGTCCTGACAATTTGATCAGATTAAGCGGCTGATTTTATTAACCAGTGAATTTATTAAGCGGCGGTTAGTGTATATCTTTTTTCTGTTTGCGATATAAAGGACTATTTCAAATTACGTTTTTCCCCTCCTCCCTCTTTCTTGGGAGTTGAGTTTCTAAAATTCCAGAAATTGGTTTTTAGGTATTTGTATTAGAGCAAAAATTTCATGAATTTCTGTTTTTTTTTTTTTTTTTTTTTTTTTGTTGTTGTTTGTTTGAGATATATAGGATAACGTGAAATCACTTTTTGCCCCCTTTCCATCCTTGGGGACCGAATTTCTAAAAATCCAGAAATTTCTTTATAGATATTTGTGTATAGCTATTTTGTTTATAGATATTTTAAAGTAAAATTTTACGAATATATGTTTTTTTCTTTGAGATATGAAGTTTTTTTTTTTTTTTTTTTTATCACGTTTTGTCCCCCACTCCCCCTTGGGGGGCGATTTTCGCAAAATTGCTTCTTAATGGGTGCTTACACTATATATTCTATAATCTAACTCAGCTTCGAGTCAGTGGCTCCAGTAAATTTTGCTGTGCGTGGATGAGTCAGTAAATAAGTGGAAATACTTTGTATATATATATATATACACATTTGTATCCTATTCCATTTTTAACTGACTACATTTAATATGTAATACAGGTATTATTTTGCTTTATTGACTACATTTTCACCGATTTCAGACATTGCCGTATGTTTCCCTTCCGATTTACGACAGAGTCCGTGTTACCCGAGCTTTCAGTTATCCGAGATACTCTCGGTCCACATTACCTCGGACAAGCGAGGCTCTACTGTATATTTAAATACTTTTGTGATTCAGTTTGATCAAAGAAAGGAAATCTATTTAGCGTATTAGAGAAAATAATTTGACTTTCAATCCTTCATAAGACAATGAGAAGTATACTTATCACCCAAATCATTAATTTTAAATGAGGAAGGAGTGGTGAATTAATTTTCTACGCCTATTGCTTTTAATCTAAACAACCACTTATGCGATAAATTTCTTACAAAGAGAATTTGAGAAAAAAAGAAAAAAGAAAAGGAAATCAACACAGAGTGTGACGCTTTATTCTTTTACTTTATTCTATCATGTATTTTATTTCAGTAAAACAGTCAGGCATATTAAAGTAGTTTACCACACCTTTCTCACTTAACACTTTCGCGACAAGTATGTTTTTCGCTTTTTGACTGTAAGGTCCGCCTTTAGGCGTTATTCTTCCAAGTTACAATATTTCAGAGCAAAATTTTCTGTATTCACATTTATATTACAAATATTATAATTATATTTCTTCTAATCAAAGTATTTCTATCTGTAGTATATTTAATCGGAAAATATGAATATTTTGAATATACTTAAGAAAAAAAAAACATACAAATTGCAAAAGAAATGCCCACTGGCCGAGTTACAGATTTTCAAATGACGTGCATATACGTTAGCGGATGCGAAAGTTTTAAATTGAAGGATTTTGATGGAGAAAATACATCCCACGAAACGGCTATTAATGCCCTTATAAAGGGTTAAAGTAATATTTGTATATTTGTTTTTCTACGACAGACAAATAACATGAGCCAGAGAAGGAGCGTCGATGTTCGGAATTAAAAATTCACTCTCTTACTCTCTCATCCATAATAATCGTAAAACTGCCACCCAGGTAGTAAGATTTCTTGAACAACGACCCAAACCATCATACTATAATCTGCTCCTCGCTTGCAGCTGTTATCGGGCAGGCGAGATTACATAAGCTTTTCGGATACACTACATCTTCTACAAACGAATGTTAAATCAAATTATATAATAAATATTATGTTAAGATTGACTGACTGGTGTTAATAAAATAAATTTATTTTCTTGAAATCCATGATTTTCGTCAAGTAGTATTGGATTTTAAAACATTTAAAAATGTTTTTTAAAAATATGCAATAAATTTCAATCACTCATTAATCATCACATATTAAAATAATAATATAATAATAATAAAATATATTTTATATTCTCTCGATTTTATCAGTCACGCTGAAGAACGACGCTTATTTTTTACCTCAGTTATAGAAGAAAAAATTTTAATTTATTCCGAAGCTTTTTTAGCTCCACCTTTATTTCGCACCACTTTATTTTCAGAATATTTTTCTCCAATAAATAACTATGATATAATAGGAAAAATTTACTCTTAAAAAAAAAGAAAAAAAAGCGGCATAAAGGCGGAGCTAAAATTGCTCTAGAATAAATTAAAATATTGGCAGATATGCACAGTTATCAAAGCTCAAGGTCTCCGCCCATTTTTCAGGGCAATTTCACCTATGAGAAATAACCACTTCTTCTGCTATCACTATTTTATACAATTGTCTCTATAACTGTTTCCAAATATAAAGATTTTTTTTTTTTTTTTTTTCCTGCAGTAGGGATATTCGGCTTTGTTTCTTTCGTAGGGATACACATAAAAATGCCCATTGACATATCCATATCTTAATATCGCAGTTATTACAAAATTTAAAAATAAAAAAATACCAAATGAATAAATAAGTATAATAAATCATAAGTATACAATGAAAATTTCCTTTTGTAAGTATTTTAATATTCCTTTTTTTAATAGATTACTTTTGACTTACTTATGTAATAACTACCAAATTCAAAATTGATTAAGGAAAGAGAATATATGTAACAAAATTGTGCATAGGAAAATTTTTTAATTAATATGTGATTTTTTTTCACAGATTTACAATTGAAACAACGGTAATATTGTACTTTGTACAGTATTTATAAAACATGTTACATAAATATTAATTTTTATTTCTTTTTCAAAGTACTATAATAAATATAGATTTTGTATAAAAGACTGATGAATAAATATGCTTAATCAAAAACCAACACAAGACAAAATTCTACAATACTTAGAAATTGGTTTTTTGCAATGTAAAAAATCACTAATGATTAAAAATTAACTTTTAATAAGAGTTCGAGATAGGAAATATGTACTATTCAACCTCAAATTTTCAATAATAATGTGCTCTTCAGCGCTATTTACATTCGAAATGTGGATGATGGCATTGCATATTTTGTTTGTAGAGCTAATGAGTTTTCCCTTAAATTTCACTGGATGCTCCGCCGAAGTGTAGACATGCGCTCTGTTATTGAATGTACATCGTCTTATAGGACGGTTGCAGTAGTATTATGTCTTCTATGAAAATAGTCTTGTAAGTTATTCATAGACATGCTTGCCAACAATCTCATTATAAAGCGTAAAATTTTTAGTACCTGCCTTTTTTTTTCTTTTTTTTTCACACAAGTCATTTTTTAGAGTAATTTTAATCTTATTTAATCATAACAACAATTGGAGACAATTACTCTAAAAATAAAGTGGTCTGGAAAAATTGGCGTTAACAATTTTACGCTTATTAATGAGGTGGTTGGCAAATATGCTTAGATGCCAATATTTAAATTTATTCCGGAATCTTTTTAGCCCCGCCTTTATCTCGGACCTCTTTTTTATAGAAAAAATTTCTCCAATATATAATTTCCATACTTGCCAACATACTAATTAATATTCCGTAGTATTGTTAACCTCGCCTTCTTTTTCACACCAGTATCATTTTAGAGTATTTTTCTACTTATTTAAATGTAATTGC
>CAWVNO010002291.1:0-38000 GCA_963930645.1 Salticus scenicus
CCGTAGCAATAGACACTTCGTTAGGAGTTACTTCTAGAGGAATTAATCTTAGCACTGGACGGAAAAATTCACCACCTTTCATTTTCACTTTTACTTGTCGAACATGGCCATCTTTAGATGGACAGAGTTCAATAACTTTACCGAGAGGCCATTCAATTTTCTTGATGTTCTCACTGGATACTATAACGATATCACCAATTTGGAAGGGTCGTTGATTTTTAGTAAATTTCGAAGATTGCCTTAAATGCCCCAAATATTCAATTCGAAACCTTTTTTGTAAATCTTCTTTTATTCGCTGTCTATAGGCATATCTTTTATTGAGAGATGATGAATCTAAAACCTCAAGATCAGGAATGCCTGATTCTTTAATATCCCGTAAAAACATAGCAGGAGTAAGCGGAGTTAGATCATTAACATCTTCGGAGAGGTAAGTTAAAGGACGTTGGTTAACAATGCCTTCAGTATCACAAATAACAGTATTCATTTCTTCTAAATTCAACGAACTTCTTCCTAAGACTTTTCGAAGAATTCCCTTGATTATACCAATCAAACGTTCCCACCACCCACCCCACCACGGTGCAGATGGAGGGTTGAACTTCCAAATGATCTTCTGAGCTTCACTGTATTGAGAAATGGTATCCCAATTGATTTTCTTAAGTAAATTTTCCGCACCAACGAAATTTGAGCCATTATCACAGTAAATTATTGTGGGTCTTCCTCTTCGAGCTATGAATCTTCGGAGAGCCTGTAGAAAATTTTCAGTTGACATGGATGTAGCTATCTCTAAATGCAAGGCTCGGTAGACGGCACAAGTGAAGATGACTATCCAGACTTTTTTACCTCCTCGAAGAATTAGAGGACCGGCATAATCAATTCCTATGACCTCAAACACTGCTGCTTCCTTTATTCTGTCAACTGGGAGAGGTGCTTCTATGATGGGCTTTGGTCTAGCATCATATCTTTTGCAGCGTACACCATTTCTGATAACTTTTCTTACTGTCTTCCGATACTTTAAAATCCAAAAATCTTCTCTTAAATTATTCATTAGAATCTGGACACCAGCATGATTCAAATTTAAATGTCTGGTTCGGATGAGTTTTTCTACCACTGGATGATTGGATGGCAATATTATCGGATATCGGAAACTTTGTGTATCTTCTCTCATGATGATTCTAGTCTTCATTTTCATAAGTTCATTTGTATCCATAAAACAGTTAAGGGATTTCAGGCGTTTATCTTCAGGACCCGAGAATGATTCTTTTCGTACATTTTTCAACATAACAGTTTCAGCATCATTTATATCTTCTGAAGTTAAGAATCCAAAAATTCGATGTGAAGGTTCAACTTTACAATTATTAAAAAATCTGTAAATCCAAGCAGTGATTCTTAACAATTTATTGTATGACGAAATACGGTTATAAAGCTTCTCACTTGAATCTTCATGATTTGTAACACTAATTACTGTTTTCTTCTTCTCGGAGTACACTATATCGAAGTCAGGAAGAGCATTAGATCTTGGCCATTCTTGTCTTGGCTTCCTCAACCATTGCACACCTTCCCACCACTTGGATTTAATCAATGTTTGGACACTACAGCCGCGAGATGGTAAATCTGCTGCATTGAAAGACCCTGGTACGTGGTGCCAATTTTCAGGCTCTGTCAGAGATCTAATTTCTTTAACTCTGTTAAAAACGAAAGGCGCCCAGTTTTCACTTCCCTTTATCCAATATAGTGCATTTGCGGAGTCGGACCAGAAAAATTTTGAGATATTCTTTATTCGGAGATCATTCACCACAGTCTCAGCTAATCTCGCTCCTATGCAGCAGGCAAGGAGTTCCAATCTTGGAATAGAAGTAGTTTTCATAGGAGCAACTCTGCTTCTAGCCTGTACAAGTTGACAAGACACTGAGCTTCCAGTTTCACTTCTTAAGAATATGCAGGTAGCGTATGCACTCTTGCTTGCATCGCAGAAAATATGTAAACTTAAATTTTCTGGCGCCTCATGATTCAGAGTGAGGCATCTTGGGATTTTGACTTCTTTCAATTTAGGAACTTCTTTTCGCCACTGCTCAAACTTCTTGGTAATTTTTTCAGGCAATTCTGCATCCCATGATACTTTCAATTTCCAGCACTCTTGCAGGAGAATCTTCGGCCCCAAGGTAACCGGACATGTGAAGCCAAGGGGATCAAATATTCTATGTACCGCACTCAGTATTTTCCTTTTCGTTGCAGGGGTATCATCTTCTAAAGTATCTCGTAAATCTACAGACAAGGTATCATTCTTTAAGTTCCATGTCAATCCCAGGACTGGAATACATCTTTCTTCTGATGGACTGGGGAAATTGTACTCCCACCCTCGAAGCTCAAATTTAGCATCACTGAGAATTAACTTAGATTCTTCGACAAATTTCACGAGGTCTTCATAGTTTTCAACGCTGGTGATACAGTTGTCCACATAAAATGATTCTAACAACTTGGTAGCTGTTTCTTCAAAATGAGCAGAAACATTTTTCAGATGATATCGAAGAGTAGCACCGAGTAGGTATGGTGAACAAGAAAGTCCAAAAACAACTCTACGATGTTGAAAAACTTTAGGTTTCGTGGGATCACCTACCTCCCACCATAAGAATTTCAGAAATGGCCTATCACATTTACTAAGTCCAATTTGTAAGAAAGCTCTTCGGATATCAGCAATTACTCCTATTTTCTTCGATCGAAACTTATTCAAGATTGCTGGAATCAGTTCGACGGTGTTAGGTCCTTTCTCTAAACAATTATTGATTGAAGGTGAATTTTTCTCTTTGGCAGAACCATCAAAAACAGGCCTAACTCTGGTAGTAGAATTTTCTTTTATTACGGCCCTGTGGGGTAAATAATGTTCACTTTCATCATTATCCAGAATTTTCACTTCCTCTATAACACCTTCTTGAATCCATTCCGTTAATACTGTTTCATAAGCTTCTAATGTCCCTTTTTTCTTGAGCGAATCTATACAACCTTTTAATGTTCGTTCTGCAATATTTTTACAAGTGGGTAAAGGAGGATGGCCTTGGATCCATGGGAGATTCACTTCATATCTCCCTTCAGCGTCACGTTTGATACTTCTATTAAAATGCTCTTCGGCTGCTATTTCAAGTTCCTTTCGGCTATTCTTCTCTCCTGGATCCAGAATCCCAAGCACATCAAGTCGCCATAAATCAGAAATTTTCGTGTCATTTACATGTAATGACATAACGCTACTTGTACTATCTGAAACTTTCTGTCCGATTTTTCCCATTAGCGTCCACCCAAGGCGTGTTTCTATTAAGACTAAACCACATTTAAATGGTTTTATATTTCCAGTGTATAGTTTTCCAATGACATCAGCTCCAATTAAGCCATGGATTTCATTCGGGGAGAATTCGTACAATAAATAAACATGACAATTCAGGTCAGACAAATGAATTTTATGCTTAATTTCATTTAGAAATGAACCATAGGGAATTTTTGGTATTTCAGAACAAATTTTTTCTTGATTTAACACTTCAAGACTGCAACGATAATTATCATTATAGTCACTCAGACCTATTAAATATTTCTTATGGGGTATCACAGTTTCTACTCCACCAAATAAGCTATGTGTCAAATCTTCTTTACCTATGCATTCATATCCCATTTCATTTAATGCAAAAGTTGACAAATAGGACTTGCTGCTGCCAGAATCAAATAATATCCCGATGTATTTCATTTTATTTCCCTTTCTAAGACGAACAATCAGAGTTTGCAAAAGAACTTGTCGAGTACTGGTTTTATTTGCTAAAACAGTGTCTTTCTTATTTTCAGAATTTAAATTTTCAAATTGCTGAAATTTAATTCGATGTTTTTGATCGCTTTTCCCAGGGCACATTATCTTGAAATGAAATTTCCCGCAATCACAGGCCGGTATCTTCGCTTTGCAAAATCGGGATAAATGTTTCTTTGCAGCTAAACATTTAATACAAGCACCTTTTTTCATCAATATTTGCTTTTTATCCTCATAGGATAAACTATCAGCATTTTTACATTCACTGCTTACATGTGATTTATTGCAAAAAATACACATTTCTTTTTTCACTTCAGAAGAATTATATAATTCAGCTGCGGTAGGAATAATTCTTTCACGTCGAACGGGTGGCGGGTAAGTACTTTTATTCATATTTTCAAAATTAAATCCACTACGAGCAAGTTTCACCTTTTCTTCACTTTCAATTTCATGTCGCAAAAAGTTCATCAAACAATCTAATTTGTTACCCGATTTCAATTCATCATCATTTTCCTGTTTTGCGTAGTTCAAGGTCGAACTCAAATTTCTTTCCCATATTTTTAAAATATCTACAGGTAAGCAGGATTCAATTAACGGGTATAAAATTGATGAATATTTTTCACTTGAAACACCTAGCATTTTCAATGACCGTAAATATGTTTCAATTTTATCATACAATTTAAAAAGTGGCATTTTTGGACCTTTACTTATAGCATTATTCATCATTAACGCAAGAACTTCTCGTATATAAACTTCAATTGACATATCTGTACGCCCAAAACGACTTTTAAGACATTCTATTACATTTGTGTAACTATCTTTTGTGGCGGGATACGATTCAACAATTTCCCGTGCCCTTGAGCCTTTTATTGTGGCCTGCAACAAATACTGATATTTATCTTCATCGTTGTGTATTTTCTCAAACTGTGCCCAGAATGGCAACCATTCTTTTATTTCACCCCCCGAACAATTTAAATTCTATTTCAGGAAGTTTGAATTTTCGTTTCATTATATTTTCATTTGATTGAAAACTGTTTTCAATTTCAGAATTTTTCAAAAGTTTTTCAACTTTTGTTCTTAATTTAATAAATTTTTCTTCATAAGAACTAAAGCCTTCATACTCTTTATCATAATTATCTTGTGTACACTTATCATCTTTAACAAGAACATCTAATATTTCTTTTTCTTTTGGACATATCATCGCCCATTTTTCATTTAATTGAGCATATAAAACTTCAATTTCTTCTATATTCTTATCTTCCTCTATTAAATTATTCTCTAATAAATTAGCGATACGTGTAAACGCACTTCTTAAAGGTGTTCTTTCTTTAGCTAATTTTTCCATTATAATCCTAGGTAAACAGATCCTGGCAGTAGGATGCCAATAAATATCGAATTCAAACTTTAAGAATACCTATATTCGATATTTATATACTTAATTTTAAATAAATTAGTATTCAACAAAATTGATTCTACAAATCTTCATCTAATCAAAAATTTCGTATTAAAAAACAAATAGAATCATTTATGTTTCTTTTCAATAATAAAAGGTAAGAAAAACTTACCTTCCTTCATCTGTCTTGTTCGAGGGATGAAATATTAGTTCTTAATTCAATAATAAGTGGAAACTTTCACTCATTGAACAGTCATTTTCTTTAAATAAACGCATTTTATCTGGTAAATACACAATCACAAATTATTAAAGACATAATACTGATAAAATTACATAAATACTTAACGCGCGCTAACAATACACAATATTTACATTTTGGAAACTTAGAACATTCTTCTTCTTGCTATCGAACGCACAATTCCTCTCGTGCGCGCAGGCGCAGAGGATCGGATTACAAAAAGTTGAAGTGGAAGTAGCGATTTTCGCAACACTGTAAGCAAGTTCACAATACCTACGCAGTTCGTCCAAAGGGCTGAAATTCGTCCCGCTGATTGGACGAGAGGATATAGCACAACAGCAAATCAACGATTAGGCTTCGGGATGATACTTTTCTATTTTCTTTCGATCGATGTTTTGTATTTTTCAGGTAAATTTTATTAATGAAAATATTTACAAATGTTTTACGGTGATATATATCTGAATTTTAATAGAAATTGAAATAAGAAAAAAAAAAAAGAAGGAAAGAAGAACGTCTAATGCTGTGTAAATGAATATACATCAATATTTGAAGAATTTGCAATTTCAACTTATCCTCAAATTTTGAACCCCTGTCTTATGACTTTAATATCTACAATTTGCACTAATTAAATTTTAGCCCCCCCCCTTTCATCGTTTTCTCATAGCTTGTCCTTTACTTTATTTCAAAATTCTACTTCAAAAAATCCTCTTTTACATTTATCATTAACAAGCGTCAAGTAGACGGAAACAAACATGAACCTAGTGATCTGAAATTTTTGATTATTGTATATGATTTAATTTAGAAAATAGTATAAATTGTGAATTTTACAGAGGAAAAAACAAATAGTAAATTAAAAAAATAATAATAATACATTTATACATATTTAAATCTTATTATTTATTCACACAAATTCGGTTTTTAAAAAATCACTACTTTTTAAAGTGGGGTAAAAAAAATGAATAATGTCACTTTATAAATACGAGCAAATAGGTAGTAAAAGATTTTACTCTCTTTATGAAAATGAACCTAATCGTTGATTTGCTGTTGTGCTATATCCTCTCGTCCAATCAGCGGGACGAATTTCAGCCCTTTGGACGAACTGCGTAGGTATTGTGAACTTGCCCCAATTTTTGATTGGTCTAGATAAAACTAGGGTCCTATATATACGAGCTGGCGCATCAGACGAGCTGGCGCATCATCATTTGTTGTCTTAGTGTTGCCACATGTACCCAGCGCGTTTTTCTGATAAACAAACGACAAACATTTTTTTTTTTAATCGTCTTGCGTTACTTTAGAGTAACTTGCCTTATTATATTTCATAATTTTAGCTAACTAAACTATGATATGGAAGTTTGTTTAGCGATAATACTATAATCATTCAAGAAGTGAATATAACGTGTTTACAGACCTTCTACTACTGTGTATTTGAGTTTTGGCGACATTTTGTAAAAGAAACAGAAATCGCCCTAATAACACATCTTACCCCAGTACATCCATTCGATTTCGATATCCTCCGAATGAAATGACATCCCGAGAATGTACTGTGTAAGAAATGTGTTTTTAGAAATATTATTGTTGCTTATTGCTCTTATCTTGATCTTGACCGGATTAGGTTCAGATCAAGATTTCTTAAAATCATTAGGAAAGCGATAAGGACGCCAAGCGGGAATGCTATCCTCTTCGGAGGCAAAAAAAAAAAAAAAATGGCGGTGATTCGCCGGCCTATTATTTTATTTAAGTGCTCTAAACTATTGTGCCTAGAATGGAGAGTGACGACAATTTGTCACAGCTTCCTACTGGGCAAGCGGGAGAGACTTCCGCCCGCGGCAATTTTGGATTTTCTCTTCATAGAGTGTACATTGCGGCATTTGCGCTCTTTGAATAAAAGTTTATTTATCGTTGGATAAAAAATAATTTTAACTTTATTATTCCTTAAACTCATTTAGGAAAGTTAATTGTAATGCCTGAAGGCATATTTAGTGGAATGAACATTATTATGTATTTATTTTATTCAGTTTAATGATGATCTTAGTGGACAAAATTCTATATGGAACCTGTTTTACATCCCTAAAATTTATATAGAATAAAGAATGAAACCTAAATTTTGTTATAACCTGACTGAATAAATGTAAACTTTTAAAAACATTGTTTGCAATTTGCAACTTTTTGGTTTTTAGTGAACAAAATATTGTTCTATTAGGAAAAGAAGGTGTTTTTATTTGGCGATATTCTCCGTAGTACTTGGCGAGAGCTTTCTTATCTGCAGGGGAAAATCGAAAGGATATCTATGGGATGGAATTCGATGAATATCTATGTGTGAAGATTTATTTTTGTTTTATTTTCATTTATTATTATTGCAATTACTTTTACCGTTTTACCCTACTTTAAATGGCAATATACACTATATTAAAAGTACTATAAAAGACTCGCATAAATTTAATGAGTTTTTGACTTTGAATGAAATATTAGAACTACAATTTACTTAACAAACTAAATTGTAACACTGAATAATTTTATAGACATTTTGTGTGCTAGATATGCTTTTCTCCGAGTTACAGTAACCACCAAAACAGTAGTTCTAAAACATTTATATTTATTTGTCTAAAATTTTGAGCCATCATTTCATATGTTAAATGAAAAAAGTAGACAAGCTTAGTATTGAATATATTTTTGGTCAAGACGTATGTTAAAATAGGTACAAGTATTTTTATTTTATTTTAATTTATTTTTTTAAATACATACGTACATGATATATATATAAATGGTGTAATATTATTAATTATAAAAAGTAGGATTTGAAGCTTTGATACAATTTTACATTTAGTAAAAGATGTCAGAAAAAACTGTTTAGAATTGATTGTTTTAAAAACAAACTAAATAAATGAAAAAAAGCAAAATAAGAGCAAAATAAAAATAAACAGAACAGAACTAAGAGCAGCGCTCACCACGTTTTAAGACAGGTTTGGTAACCGAGTATTACTGCAAATAAATACTTTATTAATTAAAATCAAATATTTAAAATAATGCTTGAGAAAGCTATATAATAGTATTTAAGGTATTCGACTACATTAAATTATTTGTTTTTATAGTATATAATAGGTGAAAATATTTTATAATTATTGAAATTTATAAACCAAATTTATATAAACTAAATCAAACATATGTATTATGTTTTAGGTTTTTGAGGGATTATAGGGGGAATTCATCAATGAATTATTGTATATGATGTACGCTTTCATTAAAAAATGTCTTAAATGTCTTAAATGTCTTAAATTTCATTAAAATATACAGTGACCGCCGCTTAATAAAATCACTGGTTATTAAAATCAGCCGCTTAATCTGATCAAATCGCCAGGACCGGAATCAAATCAATACAAACTACGTTTAAAGCCGCCACTTAATAAAATCAGCATCGCCGGTTAATAAAATCAAAAATATCTTCTCAGCAGCCAAAAAATATCATTTATGCACACTAAAAACTTTTTTAATTTACATTGTGATTTATTTATTTATTTATTTATTTATTTTAAATAGAAAAAGAAATGAAAGCACAACGAAACCTCCGTTATCGCTCATTGTTCAAGATTTTATACTTGCAGCACAGTTACAAATTAAACACGCCCCTCAACTTATCTCCGCAACAATTTCAAGGAGCGTAGTAAAGTGCAGTAATAAAATAGAAATTTGATTTGAAATGATTTTTTTTTCTAATTATTAGAAGGCAATTTCTAGTTCTTATTTTCAAATTATTATAATTCATGAGGTTTAAACGGAAAGATTTCAAATTTATAAGAACAGCGTGAACTTTTGGTAAAGTAATGATGATTTTCCTCTAACGAAAGTGCGCGGGAACTTACAATGCGTTTAATTTACTTATATCGAAAAAAACAATTAGTTAATTATTTACCAAAATTAACTAATATTGTTTACTAATTATATTATTCGTTACCTTTTGAAGTTTCTTTCGAAATTCAGGGGAGTAATACCTTTTCCTTAAGGGCAGGAACGTTCGCCGGATATAAAAATCAGCCGCTTAATAAAATCACTTCGGCCCAGAACGAATGTGATTTTAATAAGCGGCGTAAACTGTATTCCATTTTCTTCATTTCTTTTTTCTGTGAAATGTTTGAAAAGATTTATAATATACATATATAAGAAATTCTGTTATGGTGAAAAACAGTGAATCTGGCTAAAAACTTCAATAACTGGATTTTTTTTTTTTTTTTTTTTTTTTTTTTTTTTTTGTCAAATCAAAGTTATCACTAATATCAAAGCCATTTTAAATAAAATAATAATAGCACAATAAAAATATGTGCATTAAGTGTATTGTGAGCATAAAATATCATTCCCCGTGCACTTAGTTAATTTTAATATTTGTATTTTGTCCTATGATATATTTAAACTTAGCCCATTTCTCTTACTTTAAGTTTTAAGAGTGTAGTCTATAGAAAAATGGTGATATATATATTTTTTTTGTCGAAAAGAAACAGTTCTCTTTATAATAATCAAAAATTTTTAATTTAATGAGAAATCAATTTGAAAAATAATCAATCTAACTGTATATTAAAACTTCATATTGCATTCCATAATGTTTATAGAAATGGTTCTACATCTCTGAATGTGATTTTATAGTAAGGATAAGTAATTTACTATGTTTTAATGAATGGAAGAATATCGACGAAATATTAATATTTGTAAAATGTCAAACGAACAGTTTTTCGCTAAAGTGGATTACGCCGCCCTAAGAAATCCTCTCTAAAGCAACCCCGGGTAGGTTCAGGGACATACACAGAGCATGCACAGAGCATTGTCGCCTCTCTTACTAATTTAGACACTCTAAATTCAACTACTGTGGTGATGAAAGTCGGCTATTTTTTTTTACTGAAAACCGATGAATTTTTTTAAAGATACTGCATAAGTATTATACTTTTCTAAAAGAGCTCTAAAAACTGTTTGTTTTTTGTACAGACACTACCCTTAGAACCAAAACGATCCATTGGATGTCCTACTAAGATCATACAGATCCTACAACTAGAGCTGGACGATATCAGAAATTAAGTATCGCGATATATCATCAAGTTAATATCGATATTGGTGATATATTGCGATATTTCTTTCAAGAGAAGGAAAATAGGTATTTGCTACTTTTAAAGACAAATGAACACCAGTTTTAACCCTTTATCTACTGCACTATGATACAAAAATTGTGTTTAAAACATATATTTTTAGTTACTAAAATGCATTATTTAAAGATATATACGTTAAAAATTATGCGTATCACCTCATCATAATAATTAATGAAAATTTTGTGGAGTCGTACTTTAGTGTACCACTGGTACATAGAGGTCGAAAAAATTATTTTGACATGAAAAAAGTGTAGAGAAATAGTTACTCTTTATGTTCCTCATATTTTTTTCTAAGATTAGTGGGATATTCTTGAAATAATATAGGAATTATTTATAACACACATAAAGATCGTGAAAAATATCAAGCAAAAACAGCAAGTGCTTTCCATAAAATCCTTATGGAACAAAAATGGATCTATGTATCTTGCAATGCTTTGTAGTAAGATTAAAGGGAGGTACATCTGTTCCCTCCTTATAAATATCTTTGACATTTCTTCTATAAATTCGATTTTATACTCTTTTTAAAGTAATGGTACTTTTAATATTAATATTTATTTCTGCACTCGGTGGCGCATTCTTAGCGCTTTATTAAACAAAAGGTGAAAAACAATTAATCATTTATTCAAAACCAGAAGTAATGAAAATGATGAGCTTACCTTTTTCTGTTCTGAGGAGTTGGCTGTCCCATGAACAAGTCGCTTCTTCTCAACATTTTTATTTATTATTATTATTATAATTTATGTCTTCTCTGTAAAATAATGATATAATTAGTATAAATTGAAGAAACGCCATTGACACCATCTTAGTCTTTTTGCTAGTATATTTAATGGAGAAAAAAGTAAACAAAAGTAAAATAAAAAAGCAAGCGAGAATTAATCTCACTATACATAATAAGACGTAAAAACGAACTAACAACAGAATCTATACTGATCAAAACATGTAGATGTAAAGAGTCACGTGGAAGTTCTAAAAATAGATTTTTACCCCTTGAAAGTAAAGGGAATGAAAAATCGGGAGGGTGGAAACAGATACACTTTTGTTCTTATTATAATGTTCGCTTTTCTTCACGGAACACCTTTTTTGGAGTAAATAAGTCTTTTCGAGTTTGTAATTTTCTGTCACCCCTCCTTAAACGAGGAATAGTGTCTTAGTTCCAAATTGTCTCGGTGTTTCAGGAAAATTGGCTTAGGAGTCGGTTTGGTCAACAAGTCTGCAGTCATTAATTTACTCTGCAGATATTGTAGAGAAATAGTCCCATTTTCACACAGGTTCTTCACGCTGTGGACACGAATGTCTATATGCTTGGAGTGTGCTGTGTGTTTGGGTGATTCGATCATTTTGATTGTAGACTGGTTATCGTCGAATAATCTTATGGGCAGTTCCTGTGGTAAGTCAAGGTCCTCTAATACCCTGGTCAGCCATAATACCTCCTGACCAGCATTTGCGGCTGATACAAACTCTGCTTCTGCAGAAGACAGAGCTACACACGTTTGCTTTTTCGATATCCACTGGATTGGTGTTTTTCCTACTAAGAATAGATTTCCTGTCATCGATTTGCGATCAGATTTATCACCGGCCCAATCGGCATCGGCGTAGCAGGTCAGGATAGGTTTTTCCTTTCCACTTATAACCAAATTTAATTCTTTGGTCGTTTTTAAATAACATATGATCTTCTTCGCAGCATCCCAGTCTTGCTGCCTGGGCTTCTCGTTGCGTCTACTCAGAATATTGACAGCTGCTGCAATGTCAGGTCTAGAGATAGTAGCTATATATAATAGGGATCCGATGGCTTATCTGTATTTTGTATTGTTGTTTAGTAGATTATCGTCGGAGGCATTATCCAGATAACCAGGATTCATAGGTATATTTGTGGGCTTAGCGTTTTGAAGATTGAATTTTTCCACTAGTTCTTTAATTTTAGATCTTTGGTTTATAAAGTATTCTCCTTGGTTAGATTTTTGTATATTAATGTCGAGGTAGTAGCTTATTTCCCCGAGATTTTTGAGCTCGTATTTTTCACTAAGTTTCTCGATAGTTTCTTCTATTTGTTGGTCCGACCCTGATATTAAAAGGTCGTCCACGTAAATAATTATATGTATGGGGTTTGTTTCATTTTTCCTAAACAGGCAGGCATCTGCTGTGCTTTGTGTAAAACCGAATTCTTTTAGAGTTTCACCAATTTTCAAATGCCATGATCTGGCGGCTTGCTTAAGACCATAAAGGGCTTTTTCTAATTTCCATACTTTATTTTCGTTTCCCGGTGAAATATAGCCTTTAGGCTGTTCCATGTATACTATTTCATCTAAGTCTCCATGCAGGAAGGCAGTTTTAATATCAATATGGTGAACCTGTCTGTTTCTGTGAGCAGCACTGGCTAAAAAAGCTCTAATTGTGCTATGGGATACCACCGGGGCAAAAGTTTCGTGAAAGTCTTCGCCATATTTTTGGCTGAAGCCCTTCGCTACCAATCTTGCTTTATATTTGGCTATTTTGCCTGAGGAGTCATATTTGACCTTATAAGTCCATTTGGACCCAATTACTTTTCTTCCTGGTGGAGGTTCTACCAAAGTGAATGTTTTGTTTTGGATTAAGGAATTCATTTCTTCCTGCATTGCGTTTAACCAGTTCTGTTTTTCTTGTGGGTTTGTTATGTTGAGAAAATCATTATAATCTTTAGGTTCATTTGCCTCAAAATTTTCTGTTAAGTAAATAAGCCTTTCGGGAGGTACACCTTTATTGTGTCTATTTGACCGTCTCAAGGTGTCGTTTTTGTTGTCGTGTTCACTAGTGATATTTTGATCTGGTGAACTTATGTCAATTTTGACAATTTCGCGCCCTATGGGCGATTCTGTGTCGGAGTGTTCATTTTTATTGTTTCCTGAGAGTAATTCTATTTCATTGTTTTCTCCTGAATTGTTTATAGTGTTTTCAATGAATTTAACTGTTCTTGCAAGTATTACACAGCCGTTTTTCAGGTAGATTCTATACGCTTTAGCGCTGTTATCATAGCCGACAAAAATGCCTTCTTGGGCTTTGTCATCTAATTTACCCCGTTTACTTTTATGAATGTAAGCATAGGCTTTACAGCCGAAAGTTTTTAAGTGATTTAAATTTGGTTTGCTACCATGCCATAATTCGTAAGGAGTTTTTGTAGTGGCTTTTGTAGGTAGTCTGTTTTGGAGGTAATTGGCGGTGTTTAAAGCTTCTCCCCACAATTTTTTTGTCTAAGTTGGCTTCTGATAAAAGTGTACGTGTCATTTCGATCAGTGTACGATTCTTACTTTCCGCAACCCCATTTTGGGCTGGGCAATGTGGTACGGTGAGCTGATGGTGAATACCATTTTCTTTAAGAATCTCTTATACATTTTTGCTCATGTACTCACCACCATTATCTGACCTTATTGTTTCTGGTTTCTTTCCAAATTTGTTTGTGGTAAAGTTGACGTATTCTTTTAATTTCTCGATTACTTCGCTCTTTTTACTTACAAAATAAATCATTGTATACCTAGAATAATCGTCAACAAAAGTTAAGAAATATGATTTACCACCTATTGTTGGTACCTGAATAGGTCCGCAAACATCGCTATGTACTAATTCTAGTATTTGTTTTCCCCTATTTTCTGCAGTTTTTGGATACGGGGTGTCAGTCAGTTTTGTTTTGATGCAAGTTTCGCATGTTATCTCGTGTTTGCACTTATTGATTTTTATTCCCAGAACTAACTGATTTTTGTTTAGTTCTTTAATGGAGTTGAAATTTTTATGTCCCATGCGTTTATGCCATAGAGTAATACAGTTAGGATTTTGGCATTCTTCAGTCAGGTATGTGTTGTTTATGTCAATCAGGTATGTGTTGTTTATTGGCATGGGCAAATTTAACTCATATAAGTTGTTATTTTTTGTACCCTCTAAAATTGTTTCATTTTTCATAGAGATGTAACACTTTTGTTTAGTGAATGTGACTTTACAGCCATTTTGGGTGGCTTTGTGTACAGATATTAAGTTTGCCTTTAATTCTGGAACATATAAAACATCCTTTAGTGTTAGTTCCCTTTTTTGTTTATTTGGATCTAGGTATTCAATTTTTATTTCTCCTGAACCAAGTGAAGTGAGGGTGTTACCGTTTGCTACACATACTTGCGATTTTTGTGACTCATCTAAATTAACGAAAAGGTCTATATTGTTGCTTATGTGCGATGAGGAACCACTGTCAATTATAAAGTTGTTCGTCATTGTGTTTTGAGTCGTGAAAGCCATTTGTTTTGTTTGTGATGTTATTTGCTTCATTTGTTTTGAATGGCTTTGTTGTTGTGTATGTGTGTGTGGCAACTCATCATTGTGTGTCACTAACTGTGAGGAATTGGTTGTTCTGAATTTATTTCTAAATTGTTTGTTTTTAGTGTTATCAGCATTTCTGTTTTTCAGATGCCAGCACTCCGATTTATTGTGGTTTGTTTTCCTGCTGTACGTGCAGTATTTATTTTCCTTTTTGAAGTTACTGTTATACTGTTGTTTTTTATTTATGTGAAAAGCTTTAGAAGAATTTGAATTGTTTTCGGAGGCTTCTTTTCGACGATTGAATTCATCTAGCAATTTGCTGCTAACATAGTTAGGTGTGAGTTCATTTTCAGGGCGAGCTTCAAGGGCTATAATCAAGGTTTCATAACTTTTGGGTACGGAGCATAGTAACAGTGCAGAAATGTGCGCGAATTTTATTTCTTCCCCAATTGATTTCAATTTATCTATGATTTCCAACATTTTATTTATGTGGATTTGCATATCGCCACCTTCTTCTAGCTTCGTGCTATATAATTTTCTCAATAAGTATAATTTACTACTGAAGTTCGTTCTTTCGTGGATATCACGCAATTTATTCCATGTTTCTAGAGCTGTTTGGCATTGTTTGATGTGGATGATTTGAGCGTCATCAATGAACAAATTTATGATTGCTCGCGCTTTATTGTCTTTTTTTCGCCATACATCTGTTATAGGATTTCGCGGGTCATCTGTAATAACCTCATATAATTCATCCTTCATGAGATACATTTGCATTTTAAACTTCCAAACTGAATAATTTTCAGAATTTAGTTTCTCAATTGTTGGAATTTACTTAAAGGATGCCATTTTCTGATTTCTTTTTATTTATAGTAAATACTATGTCTTTGAGAATAATTTATTTTGTTTTGTTTTTATGATATTATTAATTCTTCAATTTTTCAGAAAACAGGGTTTCTTAATTTTCTTAATTCAAAAAAATGTATAAATGCATTTAATTTTTATTTTGCATTTTCTTAATATGATTTCAAACACTGAATATACTTTTGTTTTACTTTAAACAAAAATACTTTTGTTTTGTTAAATAATAATATTATTTAATATTCATGTTTTATTTTCATATTAATTTACTTTTATATACTTTTCCCTTTATCTTTGGGACAGCCAGACAATTTATAAAATACTTATATTTTAAAGGTAAGCTTTAATATGTTCATTTAAGAACAATGATACATTTTTCATCTATTTAATATTCTATCAGGCGCATAATCTAATATTAATATTTATTTCTGCACTCGGTGGCGCATTCTTAGCGCTTTATTAAACAAAAGGTGAAAAACAATTAATCATTTATTCAAAACCAGAAGTAATGAAAATGATGAGCTTACCTTTTTCTGTTCTGAGGAGTTGGCTGTCCCATGAACAAGTCGCGTCTTCTCAACATTTTTATTTATTATTATTATTATAATTTATGTCTTCTCTGTAAAATAATGATATAATTAGTATAAATTGAAGAAACGCCATTGACACCATCTTAGTCTTTTTGCTAGTATATTTAATGGAGAAAAAAGTAAACAAAAGTAAAATAAAAAAGCAAGCGAGAATTAATCTCACTATACATAATAAGACGTAAAAACGAACTAACAACAGAATCTATACTGATCAAAACATGTAGATGTAAAGAGTCACGTGGAAGTTCTAAAAATAGATTTTTACCCCTTGAAAGTAAAGGGAATGAAAAATCGGGAGGGTGGAAACAGATACACTTTTGTTCTTATTATAATGTTCGCTTTTCTTCACGGAACACATTTTTTGGAGTAAATAAGTCTTTTCGAGTTTGTAATTTTCTGTCAACTTTAATGTACCGTCAGTAGATAAAGGGTTAATATATACAAGTGGTGAGTGTTTTCTATATAATTTTATATTTTCTGGTATATTACGTCCAAATCTTTTTTATTAAAAAAATAAATAAATAATGCATAAATAGCAACACAATGTCTTGTGTTTCTTTTAATTTATACTATTACTTTTAAATATACTTCTGAATAGTTTGTCCTCCATTCTTTCCATTTTAATCTTTAATTATTTCAAAATCACATTTTAAGTGAGTTAATTAGTGATGTGTGTTTTATTACAGAAAGTATATCATCAAGATTTAAAATTATAATAAAAATAAAAGCTTAAGAAAAATAAAGTCGTACTTACAATGTAGATGATTAATAAAATTTTGAGCAGAAATCATCCATCTAGCTATGTGTATATCAATGATTCACTTATATCCCTAACAGCACAATTAGGGTTAACTTATCCACAGTACATCTTAAGGACGTTTCCTGGATGTCTTTTCATCCAGAAGACATCTTGAAGATATCCTGGGGAGGCGATGTGCTGTCTGGGATACAGATTTTTAAAAAAAAAATATTAGTATGAGTTTTGCGCATAATTCCCATCCCTGAATATAAAGAAAGTTCATTTACTAGTAGTTCTGCCAGCCATTGATAGCGATATGGTTGTAATTAAATTATTTTCAGTGAATAAGAAATGCACAGTAGAAACATTGTACATAAACTTTCTTTAGAACTGCGACCGAATAAACTTTCTTGGTTGTAGAATAACATTAATTTGAAACCCTCATAACTCATAGTTATTCTAAAGGTCAGTTACCTGCCATTTTTATTTTTTTATCTGCTAACTATATCATAAAAAGTTTTTTTTTTTAATATATATAGGATATTGAATTCATATTTTGTAATAGTTTTATAACAATTGGAAATTGTATTATATTTACATATGAGTATCGCTCAGTGGTTGAAAATCAACCACTTTTTGCAAAGCAAAGAAAGACAACTGTCTTCTCATAAACGGAATTAAATTGCGGCGACCCCTGTTGGCCGTAAACTAATTCGCCTATAAACTTAAAAAACGAAAGTTCGAACTCAAAAAAAAAAAAAAAAAAAAAAAAAAAAAAAAAAAAAAAAAAAATCTTAAAAATGGTCAATTTCATTTCAGGTAATCTCCAAACTTGTAACGCCATCGAAAACTGGAAATCTTAATTTTTTCTGAATCTTATACTTTCTACTAAATAATCGATCCACTTTTTTAAGAATAAGTAATCAATTTCAGTTAATTGAAATGCAAGGATATCTCAAAATGTGTAAATTCCTCGAAAACCAGAAATCGAAATTTTCCCCGTGTCTTCTTCTTTCTTATTATGCATGCCGAAGCCAGCAATAAATTCACATTTTAAATAACAAGTAGTCAGTTTCAGTTAATTGAAAAGCAAGGAAATCTCAAAACGTGTAAATTCATCGAAAACAGGAAAAACGTTTATCCAAATTTTATATTTCCTTCTTATACATGCAGAAGATAGAATAATAAATCCAATTTTAAATAAAATAAGTAATACATTTCAGTTAATTCTTGCTTTTTTTTTTAATACCACTTGACCATATTTATTACAACCGATGCAATTCCGAACAATACTTTGAAATATCCCAATGAACACTTCCTATATAATACTATTTTTATACGGAGTCTTTATCCCTTACAATGTCAATGAACCGATAGCAAGAAGAACTAAGCGCGAGATATTGTTTTCACCTGCGAGCGATGAGCTGCAGTATTATTGGTATGGGGACATCTTCGAATGTGAGAAGTTGGGAAATAATATACCACTGAACTGAAGAACAACTGGAGGAAATGCTAGACCGGTTTTCGCGTGCCGTTTCTTCAAGGGTTGTCTTCCGAGCGTTGCACGCCAGAAAGCTTTAATATCTTTATATTTCAAAGTAAAAGTGCGTAAAGGTTTTCTGTTTGAGCAACCATATGCTAAACATATTACAATTTTAAAATTTAATTCTTTAAAGAGTGTAATAGTAATAGACGACCCAACAGATGTTGCCTGTCGTGCCAGGTTTGACTCTGTACGGCAAACGATTGCAGAAAAACTGGCACGCGCAAACACTGTGTAAAGGTATTGGAACCATTTGCTCCAGTTGTTCTTCATCTCAGTGTAATATAGTGCGATAGCTTGATGAATGAAACATTTTGCATGATATCGTTCAACGGCAGCCTTTTTAAGCAGTGGTTTCGATTTGAGAGATGAAGGAAGTGAGAAAAATGAAGGAAAGAGGCAGCGGTTGTATTATGTTCGGATCGTTTGGGAGGGGTTATTTTTTCTACTTTTGTCAGTGAGTAAGTAACAAAGCGTATCTAACCTATAAGCATGGACAGCAGTATTATAATACAGTCGCGAATTTTTCGCTAGCTCCCTCTAACGGTTGGTGAGGAAATTTCTCCCAGAATTCTGTGTGCCGTCGAGAAATTCCGTCGCATTTTGAGCATTGAATGCAAATGGCGCGGACTTGAAAAGTTAGCGGAGCACGTGCTAGATTTTTTTTTTTTTAATAAAATTTATTTTCTAATGTCTTAAGTTTTAAGTATTATGTTTTTATGTAAGTATTTTATGTTTTTAAAAAATGCCTGCCCACGCTTATTATTGCAGTTTTATCAACTGCAATTCAACATCTTTGAATAAAGGGATTAGAATGTACAGATTTCCAAAAGATGAAGAAAGGTAAGTTGAATTTAGTTTTTTCCAATATCTAAGTTATTAATATTATTTCATCATTTTTAAAAAGAATTTTCTCTTATATATAAAATCTTTTTTTGTATGTTACACTTCTTGAAAATACCGTCAGTAAGCTTTTTAATATCGCTATTAGATATTCAAAATTTGCTTGCTGTACATTTTTAGATAATCCAGTTTTTTAATCTTTTACTGCGTATGATTGTTAATTAAAATAATTTCAAAGTTATTTGTTGCATTAATGTGTACTTTTTTTATTATTATTATTGCTTCAAGCCAAGCAAAGCATTATAAAATTTGCCCAATAATGCGCGAGTTTGTTTCTATGTTTATAAAATGTTGATTAACTTTATAAGAATAAGATATTAAATTTATAAGAAATAAGATCACTGAAAATAATTTTAGGCTTCTGTTATTTTTAACTGATAGTTGAATTTCATAAATTATTTATTTCAAACTTTTACGAGTTCTTCAAAATGCGATTAGCTGCATCTAATCTTATTTTCATATTTATAAATAAGTTAACCAATGTTATCCCTGCCACAACTACGAAATAATGTCATTTTCTAATTTTTTTTATTCCTCTTTGGAAATAAGATTGTTGTAAGATTAATCTGATTTTTGTAGAAAATAAACTTTCATAATTTTCTAGAATTTTTATTTGAAAGTAACACTGTAATTAGATTCCACGAAAACTCTTAGAATTGCTAGGTGTACACACATATGTAATTTACATGAGCATGTATCTCCATGATTTTTAGGTCTAAATATATATATATAAAAAATGTTTTATGCACTTATCTGAAAATGATATGTTTGTGCAGAATATTAGGAGCCAATCTAGCCATAAATTCAGGCCTTTTCGCTGCCCTCCAGAAAATTTAAATTATTGAAATTGACCTTTTTTTTTTTTTTTTTTTTTATGGAATTTTTACATAGTTACAGTATTATTTCAAATGATTACTTATGTTTGGTACATAAAAATGTTATACATTTGATGACTAAAAAAATGTTTTGAAGTGACTGCTAAAATCAAAAGTTTGCCATAATCACATTTTCACAAATATAAATGAATTCCCAAAAATATTTAGTGTTTCATAAAAGACCAAAAAATGGAGAAACCTTTTTTCTGTGTATAAGAAAACAAAATGAATCCAGCAAAATTATACAAAATATTTCTATTATAAGTTCATTGTCAAACTTTAGTTCAAATTAAATCAGTATTGCAAAAATGTCCTGATGAGAAATTTTCAAGTGGCACTGTAATTTCAATCAGCCAACACTTAGTTGGGGAAGGGGGGGGGGGAAGTTGAGTAAGATGCCCAGCAATCTTATCTGAGATATTTGATTGATAAATGAACTACCCAAATTTGATGCGGTTTGATTCAGTATTACAAAACAAATCATAATAAATTTTTCATTTGGTCTCCACTTTGTCGCCACTTAAAATTGTGGATCAAGTTATCAAACAAACATATCCAAGATTTTGAACCATCAGTTTACTATCCAACTTTTGTGATTTTAAATTTTTAAGTGGTAGCCTGATTTCAAATGGCTCCGCTGAACTTAAGATATCTGCCACTTTATTAAAAATAGCAGATAAAATTAATTAATAAACATCATTGAGATACTTATACGGTCTATGTATATGTCAAAATTCAAACAAATTCGGAATACGCTTTTTATAATTTGAATTTTAAATTTTCAGTGGTCTCCACTTGAAAATATAATGGCAGAGCAACTTGGTTAACATATTCGCACAAGATATTTGATACATTCACTGTTGAAATTTGGTTCAATTTGGAGTATTTTGAAAGTTATGATTTTAAGTTTTGAAGTGGCCCTGCTTAAGGTATCTGTCACTTTATTAAAAAATAGTGGATAAAGTTCATTAATAAACTTTATTAAAACCCTTATGTTAGGTATAATTATATCAAAATTCAAACAAATCTGGCTTTTAATATTTTTCCCAATGTGACTTTGAAATTTTTAAGTGGCCGCCACTTGAAAACAATGTTGGAGCAACTTGTTTAATGAATTCATCCAAGATATTAATGAGATCAATTTTCTGTGCAAATTTGGTTTGATTTGGAGTAGTATTCTTTTATTTTTGTAAATAGAGAAAATTTACACTTTATTGGATTATTTCTTTTCTGTACTGGGGAAAAAAAAATAAAAAAAAAATTTTGAAGTTGAGCAAATTTCAAATAAAATTGTTAATCGCCCCTTATGGTGGATAAAGACCAGGGTTAGCAGGTTTTTGATGGTTTAAACCATGGTCTAAACTGTCATATCAAAAACTTTTATTACGAATTTATGTCAAAATTTAGTTTAACGAAATACAGTATTAACCCTTTGTATTCCACAGGGACTTTGAAGTCCCGTCAGAACAATTCCTAAGTATAGCCTACATTTACTACAGAATTTCATTAGATTAAATTAGAAAAAAAAAAAAAAGTAAAGTTTTTCAAAGTTTAATAGGAATTGTTTCTCATGCGTAAAGAAATATAATAAAGTTTCAATCTATTTTTCCAAAAATAAGGTAATTTGAGATATAAAGGGTTAAAAGTTATTTTGAAAAGTAAACAGATTGATGTTCTTTGAAAAACACATTGTTATAACATTTTGCTTAGTAAAAAAAAAAAAAAAAAACTTGGGGCTTTTAAATTTTCCTTATGAATTATGTTCATTTTTAAAAGTTGATTAATGTATTAATTTTCATGTGCATTAAAAATTTTTAAGGTTGTGTTTTTATTTAGTAATTATGCATACCAATGAAATAAAAATGGTTACCTAATATTTTGTATTTAAATATTTTATAGAGAAATATAACTTTTCTTTTTTTTTTTTTAATGCTGAGATTGCGAGTTAGAAAGAGCAGTAGTTCTAAATGTTAAACAACCTTCAATTGCTTCTTAAATTTTCATAGTTACCATGAGACAAGAGAAATATATAAATTCTTTCTGGAAATCATGTACATAATTTATGTAATATTTAATCAAACATATTCACAAATATTTACACAATGAATAATATTAAAACAGGGGTGTTTGTGTTCAGGGGTTTCCCTGATTTCAGGGTTTTTAATAAATCTATCTGTATTTTCATATTTCCTAAAAATTTATCTTTTGTTGTTATCAGTTGATGATTTGTTATCCAGGTAACATGTTTACAAATACTAAAGAGATTGAATGCTTGTGGTCTAAAAAATTTGAGTATCATTTGATATTCCAGAGTCTTTTTTATTCAAGGCTTTAATTTTCAGGGTTTTTATTTTTGAGTCACAATCACCCCTGTTAAAAATGTAGAAAATTTGATTATTAATAATTGTAATACATATGGATTAAAAATAAAAATTTTTAGTTTTATTATTACTATTTTAAATCCAGTATTCCTGTATCTTTAACATTTGTCTTATAAGTGTATACAGTAGAGAGCCAGAAATCCGCCGACCTAAAATCCACCAAAATCCGCACAGCTTGTCAGATACAACATACAAACAATAAAATTAACTATTAATAAGTTCCAATACTGCTAATCAGAATTTTTTTAAAAGATCTTGAATACAGATTTTATATTTACATTTTATGATTACAAAAAAGGAAAACAAAATAATAATAATATGAAAGACTGCAAGAGCCAAGTTGCTGCTAATGAAATTATTGACAGTATATTAAATTCGTCAAAAGAAAATAATGATTGTGATATGATGATATCAATCAGTTAAATAGCAAACTAATTTTTTAAAACTCTTTCTGATGAAGGCATAATTGTAAGGAAGAACTCAATAAAATTTGTAGAAAAATAAATTTGTGTTTCTACTATTTACAATAAATAAATAAAATAAATAAATCATGCAGGTTCAAGGTGGGTTTAAAACTAGCTACATGTGAACAGATTTGATCTGAATTTAACAAATATTTTTTTTTTTTTCTTTTTTTTTATTGTTTTCATTATATATTTCTCTTAATGATCATTATCATTTTTAAATTCCTAATAATTTAATATTCAGTGTTATTATTCACTAGTATGTGTTTAGTTTGAATAATTTTCTGTTTTTATTATTCAAAGTGAAAATTATTTTTAATGGGCCCTGAAATTCTCAAAATCCTAAAATCCGGACAACCTCTGGTCCCGAGATGTGCGGATTTTCGACTCTCTACAGTATATGATGTTATAATTCAAAATTTGGAATTTTAGAATTTTATAAATATTAATAAACGTACAAATATGTCTATGCATGCTTTATATAATATATGTATCTAAGTTTGAAACAAGTATATTTACCTAAATTTTTATTATTATCTAAAAATTGTTTTAAGGCCTCTTAATTTACAAACAGTTTAATATTTACATGCCAGTTTATATATATCAAATATTACTAATTTCTAACCAGAATTTCGCTCATCTACAGATTTTGTGTTTTGTCAATATTGGTTTTTGAAAGTAGAGGTTTTTGATGGTTTAAGCCAGTGATATACCTTTGTCATGTCAAAAAACAAACACTGGAAGACATTTTGAGTGAAATATATCGCAGTTCTATAAATTAATATTTAAAGATACAGGCTTTTTTTGGTTGATACACACAAATTTTAAACACGAGTAAGAAATTTGTCACCTGATACTTAATCTGTAACATCAAAGTTACACATTATTAGATGCTCTAAGATATTTATACATACATATATATATATTGCCAATTCGACAGTATTTTTTTTTTTTTTTTTTTTTACTTGATTTGTAACAACCTACCTTATGCTGAGTACATGCAAATGAAATAGCGGTGTCACAAGGATGAAATTTATCAGCTGATTTCAACTTTTTTTTTTTTTTTTTTTTTTTTAATGAGGCATAAATTGAAAATTAATTCTTGATGTGTCATATTTTGGTGCACTTACTTTAAAGCATTGGCTAACTTACATTAAAACTGACACAAATGTCACTCGTGGATGAATGTGAGATTAGATGTTCATTTGTGCATGTTGGGGTACTTCATACACTTTTTTCAATGACAAATTCAAAATTGCTCTTTTATGACTTGTGTCATTTTTATCATGCCAGGGTGCAAAAATGAAAAAAAGCAGGGTTGGGTTTTTGCCGGCCAAAATTTGAAAAAACCAGGCAAAAAGCGGCAAAAATGGAAAAAATTGGCAAAAATTAAAAAATTAGAAAAAGTGGAAAAATAAAATTAGAACTTAGAACAACACAATCCCTTTACACTTTGGCACCTCAATGAAAAAAATGTTTGAAGATTTTTTAATTTAAAAAAGTAATTATAGTTAATTAATATAATATATAACCAGTTTCCGACAAATTCCGGGTGCCAGGGTGGCTATAAATATCCATTGGTGACCAGTTACGGCAGACTGGCAAAAAAAAAAAAAAAAAAAAAAAAAAAAATTCATGCATTTACAATATTTTTACTTTCTCTTACCCATATGGTATAGAAAGTACTGTTTTTGGGTCGAATTTTCGAACGCGAGGTTTTGTTATATTTACACATTTTGAGGTCCCCTGAATACGAAAATCATGTTTTTAGCAAATGGTCTGTGTGTCTGTCTGTTATCAGCATATCTCAAAAACAAATTATGGCAGAAAGTTCAAACTTGGTATTCTAAATGTGTATCATATAGGGATGCTACAGTAAGCTTTTCGTTAAGATCAAGCATATGGGTTGTGTACAAGGACAATCAAGAGAATTCTAATACATTACGTCTATGGGGGAAATTGCAGGTAAGTAGAGTTTAACGTCTGTAGATTGCACTAAACCAAATGAAATGATTATATATTTTTTGTACTAGAGATAGTTAACTGGGAAAACAAAATTTTTGTATGTAGGAGCCTCGCCTCCCCTTCCCCTGTGGGGGTAGACCCCCTCGAGGGGAGTAAATTTTCATGATGGGTATCTTTCAAAAGAACTCGCCAATACCTTTAAAACGAATGGTTGAACCATCGATCTGCGATAATTAAAAAAAAAAAAAAGTTATCGATTTTTTTTTTATTATTATTATTACTTTTAACGAAAAAAACTTAGAAAAAAATCGTATATTTTTTTTAATATTTAGAATAAAATGGACTTCATTTGGATATTTGGTGTTATACTACTTCTCTAATATGGAAATCGCCTGCATTATCATAAAAGATAATTTTTTTAAATGATAATTTTAATAAATTATTTTTTAAAAACAGAATTATCCTTTAATAACCGAATTAAATTCTATATAAATGTAGGTGCATTAATGAAACGGGGGGTAGAGGGGGGTGGCAGCCTCTTCAGAAACCTATTATTAATTGTTTAACACAGGTGTACATAACAGTACTCGTTATCTTACCTTTTAATCTGCAACCTGTATTTATAATACTAAATTTCAGGGTAAGAGAAAGTCGTGTGAGTGACACACCAGATTATTTATGTATATTTTTGTTTTTCCTCCCACCTTCTTTTCTTGGTATGAAAGATGACATTACTGATATATTGAATTAATAGTATGAGTTTAATGTTTTCTGAAAATTTTAACTATTTCTGTTTTTGAAAGAAGTTTTTCCATGAAAGATAAATTCTTATGTATTTGATAAATCTTCTTACCACTATACTGGTATTTTCCATGTCAACATCTTTGCGTTAAACAAGATTCAAGCATCAAAAACACTATCTAAAGCAAACTATGTTCGAATTAACAACAAGAAAGTTTAAATAGTTATGATATTTATAAAATGGAATCTCTTTAAAGGAATGCTGTCCTGAAAAATTAATAGACAAATAGTATATTAAAGCCAAAACTAAAACAATACATTTTATGATTATATTAAAGGTTAAAATAATATTTATTTCTGTGGGTTTTTTTTTCCCCAATTGTTTGTTTTTAGTTATTTTCTTAAAAATTTCCGTACTTAACATTTTTAATTGATCAAGAGTGTAATTGAATCTCTGGTTTTAATTTGTTAAAATTATGATTAAAACATTACAATCGTGTAATTAAAATCCTTAAAACCCTGTTTGAAATACTGGTAATTTTTGCCACTGGCAAAAATATTGGCAAAAACTGTTTTTACCCGGGCTGATTTTTCCGTGGTTTTTTCCACTTCTGCAAAAATTGGCCAACCCCAGAAAAAAGCATATCATATCCGGAAAAGGGTTACTTGTAAAGATTGTCTAATCACGTATGGGTTACATTTTATTAAAACTTAGGCCGACAATCTGTTTTCCTCATAACACTACTTTTTGTTGAGCAAATCGTTAGACAAGTTTTGAAATTGCATATTAGTTATTAAATTTATTATTTAGTTTATAAAAAAAAATAAGTTCCGAAATGGGAAAAAAAAAAAAAAAAAAAGGCATTCTGGAATGAAAAAAGATAAAAAATACTTTAATAGAAAGTAAACACATCAGGGCCAGTAAAGGCCAAGGAGTGTAGGAGTTTACTGAAAAAAATGGCTGTGGGACGAGCCGCCTCACTGAAATGCTCTAGATTAATCCCTGAAAATGTCACTGTATTAAGCTTAAGCACCCTGCAAAATCAGCCTAGAGTTCGCAATCAGCCATCAAACATCTTATACTCAAATTCTCTTAATCTACAACAAAAGATCAAGTGCAGAATTATACTGTTTTTGATTCTAGGACCAATGAAGCAATAGAAATGCTTAGTATTTCTCACATGTGTATTTATTTTTAAGTTATAATACTGAATTTCTTTTAATCTATTTATGTTTCGTGAATAAGTTTAAAATACATACTATATCATTAAATATAGGTCTTTATGTACAATACATATCAGTAGCTAAAACATTATAATGGGAAATATGCAATACATCACTGTGATTTATCTTTCTAATTGTTACATACCTACCTATAAAATTTTTAAAGATAAGTTTAAAACTTGATATAAAATATTCAATATTTTGTATTAAATAAAAATTTTCTTAGTTATTTTAAAATATAGTTGTAGTTTTCTAACTTTCCTATTATGGAGTACAAAACTTCCTTTTTTTAAAGCTACAAAGTTAGCAGCTATGTGAATGGCAGAGTACTCAGTATAGCAATGATATGTATTATTATTATATTTAGACAGTCCTTTTATAATGTAGAATTATTTGTTTTATAGGTGCAAGCTATGGGTGAAATTATCCCAAAATCCTAGACTGAATGAGCAGCCTGCTTTAACCTTATATAAAAATGCACGGCTCTGCGAAACACACTTTGCAGACTGGTGCTTCATGAACCCGCAGGATAAATTAAGATTGGTTCATAATGCGGTTCCGTGTCAAGAGTTCAAATCTTTGGTTACAGAAAGTACCGCAAGTGCAGCAGAAGCGGCTACTACCGCAAGTGCAGCAGAAGCGGCTACTACCGCAAGTGCAGGAGAAGAGGCTACTAACGCAAGTGCAGCAGAAGTTTTATACTGTGAGAATATTTGAAGATCACAAACCAACTGTTTTTCAAAGGTGGCTATTATATGTTTTAAATAATAGCTATAAGTTTTGGTTTGCTAATTTTTGTAGTTTTAATTAAATTTGAACTAATAAGGTTATTTGCATGAGTTTTTTAATAAGTTCTGAAAGCTTTCTGCACCTGTAGCTAATGTATGTAGCTCAAAGTGTGCTAAGCATATCTCTCTGAATGCATAATCATTAGGTTTGTATATAAAGTGAAACCCACTGATCTCTATAGTAATCTGGATGGCGGATCCCGTACTGCCGAAGTGAAGCCTACAAGGAGGAATTTTAGGGTGTAGTTTGGTCTAGATTGGCGACTATATCGCTTCTTTTTATGTTGTTTTAACTCAGTTGGCGAAATTATATCCTCATTCAACATTTTGAATTTTGATTTACTCTGTGTTGTTTTCGCTTAGGCTAATGTTGATTTTTATATTATTTCAGATATATTATTCAGATTTTGTTCCGACTTCAAACATTTATTGAAAGTAAACACATTTATTCGAATATTTAAAATAAATACTTTTATTCTTCTTGAATTAAAAAACTATACAAGAATAAATTAAAAATATGTGAAATTATGACGTTATTTATACATACTATTAATTTTATTTTTGAGGGAGGGGGGACATAATATTTTTTGGTAAAACATAATTATTATGAAGAATTATTAGTAGTAGTTTTATTTCCAAATTTTAATTTTGAACTATCTAGTTATATAGTTTAGAGATTTTTTTTTTAAGTGTTTTATAATTAAGAACAAAAATCAATTATATGATTTTTGCAAAGTTATCATTTTTGCAATTATATGATTTTTGGTAAGTTAATAAAATGAATATGCCTTAGATATGTTCAATTAACTTCTAAACTTCTTAGGGTCTAAAACTGCATGTCATCTATTTTTTTTCTCTAAAAAGAGACAAGGAAAATTCAGGAGAAGGATTTTTTTTTTCCAGATTAGTGTAAAAATCTTATACAGTGTGTGATATTGAATTATTCAAACAAATTGAAATAGCCTGTATGCTTAAGTGCATATTATACACTTAAATATATTGCATAAATTTTCAGGTGATGAAAAATACAACAATATTTTGCGGCAGTAAATGCAATTTAGTGGTCAAAGAATAAATTTTTTGAATAGCGAACGTGTTTTCTGAGACTATAGCTGGCAAATGGGGGGGGGGGGGGACTTGATATTTTTTGCTTAAACATAATAACTCTAAGATTCTCTCTCTCTCTCTCTTTTTTTTTAATAATGAATGCATGAAATATTCCTTCAGCATTTCTGTATTGTAACCAAAAAAAAAAAAAAAAAGCATCGTTTATCTATTTTAAAGTAGAAAGCTAAATTAACTGGAAATTCAAATAAGGAAAGCTTTAATTAAATTACCCTTAAAGAAAAAAAAAAAATCATTTATCTATTACTTTCTCTTACCCATAAGGTAGAGAAAGTACTGTTTTTGGGTCAAATTTTCGAAAGCGAGATTTTGTTATATTTACACGTTTTGAGGTCTCCTGAATACGAAAATCATGTTTTTAGCGGTTGGTCTGTGTGTGTTTGTCTGTCTGTTATCAGCATATCTCAAGAACAAATAGTAGCAGGCATTCCAAACTTGGTATTTTAAATGTGCATCATATAGGGATGCTACAGTAAGCTTTTCGTTAATATCAAGCAATATATACTATTATATAATAAGGAATAAATAAAAATGACCTATTGAATAATGTCTGCAAATAGGACGATGAGACTCCTGATCTGTAGATCTACTAGTTATTAGTTTTATTTCCAAATTTTAATTTTGAACTCTCTAGTTATATAGTTTAGAGAAAAATCTTTTTTTGAAATTTAAGTGTTTTATAATTAAGAACAAAAATCAATTATATGATTTTTGCAAACTAAATAATTATGCATATATTAATAAAATCAATATGCCTTAGATATGTTCAATTAACCTCTAAACTTCTTAGGGTCTAAAACTGCATGTCATCTATTTTTATTTCTCTAAAAAGAGATGGAAAATTCAGGGGAAGGATTTTTTTTTTTTTTCCATATTTATGTAGAAATCTTATACAGTGTGTGATATTGAATTATCACAACAAATTGAAATACCCTGTATACTTAAGTGCATATTATACACTTAAATATATTGCATAAATGTTCAGGTGATAAAGAATAAAACAATATTTTATAGCAGTAAATGCAATTTAGTGGTCAAAGAATAAATTTTTTGAATTGCTAACATGTTTTCTGGGACTACAGCTGTAAAATAGGGAGGGGGGGGGGGGGGGGGGGGGAGAGGAACATTATATTTTTTGCTTAAACATAATAACTCTCTATCTTTTTTTTTTTTTTTTTATGAATGCATGAAATATTCCTTCAACATTTCTGTATTGTAACTAATAATAATAATAATGAAAAGCATCGTTTATCTATTTTAAAGTAGAAAGCTAAATTAACTGGAAATTTAAAAAAGGAAACCTTTAATTAAATTACCCTTAAAGGAAAAAAAAATCATTTATCTATTTTCAACTAGAAAGCTAAATTAATTGGAAATTTAAATAAGGAAAGCTGTAATTAACTTACCCTTAAGAAAAAAAAAAAAAAAACTAGCACTATTAAAATTAATGAAATTCAATGAAAACAGCGATGATCGTAATAATTGTCTTTTTTTTTTACCCCCTGCTTTCAATAGAAAGTAAAGCATTCTCCTGTAATAACATAATGCAATACAATTAACTATAGTTGATTTAGAAACTGCTTACAAGTAATTCCTGAAGTAAGATGGACAATATATCACACTGTTTAATGGCTTCTAATTTTATATAAATATAAAATTAATAAAATCGATTAATTAATACTTTCCATTATGTATTTCAAACTTTATACATAATTTTTCCGTTTTATTATTTTTTTTTTTTTTTAAAGTTAAGGAGGTGCAATTCCTTCCCGGTGTTCTTGTCATAATATATTAAATATTAACAATATATTTTGCCTTTTAATTATATTAATGTTCTGAAAATTTCAAGAATAATCAATCTACATTTACATCTATCTGTAAAAATTTGTTGCTCTATGAAAAATAAGAAAATTAAACCGTAAAAAGTAAGAAAATAAAGTCATATCATTATAGAAATTCCCATTGAGAAAGCGCTGAGAATTGCTTCCTCGGGTGTAGTAGGGGCGCGGTCATGCCTTCAACTGCTCTATTGGCGAAACGGAGCAATCGTCAATCCAGTAACCCTATAGAGATCAGTGGTGAAACCTCGTTAACGCGAATCTCAAGGAGAATTTGGATACTGCTATTTTGGATACTGCGTTTAAATTTCTTCATAAATATTCGGCTTGCAAAGAAGATTTCCGAGGTGTCCATATCAAAGTTGGAACTAATAAAGAAGAAATTATGAGATTTGTAAATAATAGGTGGATGACACTGATACCAGTCATTACTAGAATTATCAACCAATGAGAAGCATTAAATGAATATTTCCTGAAATTTATACCAGAAAGTAAGATCAAGAGCCAGTTGCAATCCCATTCATATCGATTCCTGAGAAGTGTTCGATATACATATGCCTTTCACTCTGTATGACTGTGTAAATGCTTAGTTAGATTACCTTTTCCTAAAAATTCTTTAGAGCACACTTCACGCACATGCGGTTTTTCTCCTGTATGAGTTCGTAAATGCATGTTTAACTTACCCTTTAGAGAAAATCTTTTAAAACATTTTTAGAACATACTTCGCACACATAAGGCTTTTCTCCTGAATGAGTGCTAACATGCTTATTTAGACTACCCTTTTCAGAATATTTTTTAGAACATATTTCACAAGCGTATGGCTTTATTCCAGTATGAGTAAGATCATGCTTATTTAGAGTACCTTTTTCAGAAAATTTTTTAAAGCATACCTCACACATATATGGTTTCTCTCCTGTATGAGTACGTAAATGTTTATATAGATTACCCTTTATAGAGAATTCTTTGGAACAGAATTCACACGCATATGGTTTTTCTTTTAAATGGATGCGCATATGTATTTTTCGGGAAGCTCTTTGGGAAAAACCCTTAGAACACACGTCACATACATATGGCTTTTCTCCTGTATGAGTGCGTAGGTGTATGTTTAAAGAATCCTTTAGAGAAAAACTCTTAACCCTTAACTGCTGTCATCGGTCTGACAGACCGCTCGCCATTTTCTAGGCCTTATTAATACCCCTGAAAATAGGTAATGATCCAGACCCTCTTTTCTACCTTCCTAAAACGATTGGCCAAGGTCACATTCCACTTGTCGTTCAGCGAACGGGGTTTAGTTATTTTTTTTTTTCTACTTTTCTTTTTTCTAGCGGTATGTGAGACCGCTGACAGCAGTTACGAGTCTGTTTCTGTCCGATGAGTAGTATTGTTTCTGTAGATATATTTATAATATTTTTTGTAATTTTATGAAAAAAAAGGGCTTCGACTAGTTCAAGAAAACGTCCGGTGTATCTCACACAGAATGGAATTCTGGAACTTGTAAATTTATATAAAAAAAATAAAAAAATGTGTATGCAAGTTTCATTTTATTTACTGTTTTATTTAAATACCGATGCCAACTACTCCGGATGTTGACTACCACTATTTTTTTTTTTCAAGATATATACATTATATTTGTGTATTTTGAAAAAGTTTCAACTGAGAAGTTGTATTAGCTATAATCCGGAGTTGTTTGCAACTATGTATTTTGAATGGAACTAATAATATTTTTTTATAGTGCAATATTTTCCACAATTAATAATACTTTTTTACTATATCTATAATTTTTTGTTACACTAGTGAGTACACTAGCGAGTTTAAAATTATATAATTCATGCTCATTGATGCAATGTTGCCCCATCGGTATTCTCTTGCACGTTCATATGTCGGGATACCCGTTTAAGTTCTCCAAAATTGCTTTTAAAAAAATAATAATGATAATAAAGATAAATTAAATAAACAATTTAGTAGATAAATAATAGCATACAATCAATAGCTTACCATTTATTTGACGTTTTAAATAAGTTTTAATCAAGCGGTCTGAGAGACCGCTCACAGTAGTTGTGAGAGAATTTTAGTCACAGTAGTTAAGGGTTAAAACATACTTTACACACGTACGGCTTTTGTCCTGTATGTACGCGAAGATGCTTGTTTAGATTACTCTTTTTCGAAAATCCTTTAAAGCATTCTTCACACACAAGTATTTCTGTTTAGAAGTGAATTCATATTTGTTATTAATGCAACCTACATCACATTTAAATAGTGTATCCTTTACAATGAATGTTATCTATATGTGTGAATGTCTATTTAGATGTTGGCTTTTAGAAATATTTCGCACACATATTTTTTGAGGAAGGATACGTAGCTTTTGAGATAAATATGGCTTTTAAGAAAAAGGCGTACAATATTTAGAACCTTCTTAACACTAATTTGAGTATAAATATAGCTTTTAAAAATCTACATGTGAGAAAAGCCTTTTAAACATACTTCATATAGGTATAGATTTATTCATTTACGACATTGGGGCTGAAACATAGAGACTATTTTTACAAAAAAAAAAATTAAAACAGCATATATATATATATGTATATATTAATATGGATCTATAAATATTTAGAAGTTACTACAGAGAAAAAATTAATAAATGGACAAACAGATGTAGTTTTCTTCAGTCAGTTTCTTTCAGTTCAATTCTTTGAAGTGAATATCATAGAGATTTTGTCTCTCCCGTACATTTTTATTAACATAAAAAATTTTCTTTAGATTATCTTTCTGAAAAGTCCATTATACTACATATTACATACAAATTGTTAAAACAGGAAGCATATTTACGCAACTTTTAAACCAAAATTACACACCCTGGACTAGACCCACATCCCTGGCCTTCGTTAACTTCTGTCTTAAAAATCCTAGGTGCACTGGATTTCTATTGGAAAATCATAACTATCGCCATCTGTTGGACGAATATTTTCAAAAAGAAAAATTTTGTATTGCAAGGAAACTACTAACTTGCGGGCAGAACAATGTTTACAGTTGCCAAATAGGGTTGTCTGAAACCGCTCCAGTAGAAGAAGCAGCTGGCTACCAAAGAATCTTTGTCAAGCTTGGCTGTGCTGTGGTCACAGAGTAATATTTAAAGAAAAAAAAAATGAATTTTTAGAAAAAAAGTATTTTTGAGAGTGAATTATTCAAAATGGACCATATTCCCACTTTGGGTTCAAGGCTATAAGTATATCAGCTGGTTAGGCAAACAATCCTCAACTCTACCATAGCAAAGCATTGTGGCTTGCAAAGTTTAATCTTCCAATATTATTTATAAGAATTACAGATTATATGAAATTGAAGTAAGAGTGATATAGAGTGATACCTTTGTTTTCTTTTTAATCCAGTTTTAGTATTATACTTTAATATTAATCGACATATGTAATATTAAAAGTTGCCATGTGAACTGTGGCGATGTTAACAAATTTAAATGGATGTTCCATTTAATAAATTCCTTTATTAAAGTGATTGAAATTCTAATTATTTAAGCTTTAATGTCTATATATACGCTAAGCGACAAAAAAAAAAAAAAAAAAAAAAAAAAAAAGCCGCACTGCAGAAAAAATGACTTATACCTTTTTTATTCGTAATAACTTTAAAATTAATGTTTGAAACAAATAAAACTGTCTTGTGTGCATAATACCAATGGGATGAAATGATACCTATGTACATTTTCGATTTAATAATTCACTTTATTGCACTTTAAGAAGTACTTTTTAAAAATCTGCATAAAACTTTCTTTTTCAGCATAATGCATAAACATACACTTTGTATTACATTATGAATTATTATCTGAAATAAACAAGTTATATTTTAATATATGAAATAAAACTATTTATTTATTAGATCTAAGCAACTTTTTATTAAAAATAGGTATTCCGCATTGGGTTGATTCCACCTTTATATGAAATTACTGCTTTAAGGCGTAATGGCATAGTTTTTATACAGTGTTTTAATAAAAACTTCAGAAATTTAAATGTGCCAAATATCACAAATACTTTTTTCTAGTTCTGGCAGAGTTATAGGTTGCAAATTTCGAATCCTCACCCATCTCCCCCGCCCTTTTATAACCAATACGCTTTCGAGCGGATTGCGATTACGACTATTTCCATGTATAGTAAATACGAAATTCTACTATATCCTTTGTGGGATTTAACTTAAAGTGAAAAAAGATATGATTTCTTATAGAATTATAGGTTCACATGGGAATGGATAGGAAATTTTGACAATTTGAAGCGAATAAATTTACCACAGACGCCGTGTAGTAAGGGGCATTTTCTTCTTGAAATGTTGTTTACGGAAATGTCCAAGACACCTCCCAAAATATTCGGTCAGACCCCACTTTCATGAAGATTGTGTTTTATTTCAAGTTAATTGATCCCTTGAGCATAAAAATTTGCTCTACTGTTTCAAAAATTATGCACCTCCGTACCATAATGTACGGAGAATGTTTCACTGTTTTAAAAGTACGATTTTCATTAAGTCAGTCAGATTTTCGTTGTCAGATTTGCTTCTTTTCTTTAGCTCGAAATAAGTTACACTTTACTCATCAAAGAGAAAAAGTTCAGCCCAATAATTAACTAATCATTTTTTAATTTTTTAGCCATCTGAGGTCTTGCTTTCCTAATTTTCTTCACTACGAATGGAATTTTTTCAAATTTTCTGTCATTTAAACCCGCTTTGTTTTAATAGTTTCTGCATATAGTTAAATAAGTTATGCTGATAAACACTTTTTTCTGAATCTCTTTTATGTTCTAAATGTAATACAAACCGATTTTATAAGCAACTAGCGAGCTTCGCCCGCTAGCGGGTCAGTATTTTCAAATGAATCACTAAAATTAATGAATCACTAACAGTAACTTTTAGTGTCAAGAAAAGAAATTTAAAAAAAAAATCATTTCTGATTGGGTAAAAAGTCGGCCCGGGTCCCCACTGCCTTCGGGAGCGCAGCCCCGTGCGCGCTGCGCGGGCGTATTCCTTCCCTGACCCTTCGTGCCCCCCCCCTCAAAAAAAAAATTCTGATCGGGTAAAAACTCACACCGGGTCACCACTGCCTTCGGCAGCGCAGACCCATGCGCGCTGAGCGCGCACGTGTGAGGGTATACTTGCGCTGCACGCACATATTCCTTCTCAAATCAAATTTTTATTCTTAAGAAAAGAAAATAAAAAAAATCATTTTTCATCGGGTACAAAGTCGGACCGGGTCCTCACTGCCTACGGCAGAGCAGTCCCATGCGCGCTGCGCGCGATTAAGTTAAGGAATACACGCGCTGTGCGCGCGTATTCCTTCCCTGACCCTTCATGCCCCCTAAAAAAAAATTATTTCTGATTTGGTAAGGACTCACACCGTGTCCCCACTGCCTTCGGCAGCGCAGACCCATGCGCGCTGCGCGTGCACGTGTGAATGTATACGCGCGCTACGCGCACATATTCCTTCTCAAATCAAATTTTTATTCTTAAGAAAAGAAAATGAAAAAAAAAATCATTTCTCATCGGTTAAAAAATCGGACCGGGTCCCCGCTACCTTCGGAAGCGCTGTTCCGTGTGCGCGGTGCACTCCTATATCTTCCCCACCCTTTCAGCCCTTCTTAATTAACCTATATATACCAATTTTGAACGGTCTAACTGAAACAGCTGAGATGCAAAAGAAAACCTAATCAGGAAACCTCAAAACGTGCAAATCTGGTTAAAACTTTCGATAATATAAAAGAACGTTAAAATATCTTTCGAATGATGTATAAAAAATAATTTAATCATAATTAGAAATTGAAATATTGAAATCTTAAAATATTACAGCGCCATTTGGCGGTAGAAATTTCTGTAATCTACTGTTCGATTGCAAATCAACAATGCTATCGAATGATGTATTACTTATGAAATTATTTTAATTAGTAGCTGAGATACAAGAGAAAACCGATTCAGGAGACCTCAAAACATGTAAATGAAGCGAAATCTTGAATCCCACTTTCGATAATATAAAAGTACTTTAAAATATCTTTCGAATGATGTATTAAAAATAATTTAATCATAGTTAGAATTTGAAATACGCGTATGAGAATAAATTTTAGTTTGCAAATAAATTGTACATTTTTTATTTATTTTGGAAACCCATTGAAATTTGAACTGCAACTTCGTCTTGTGATGTTAAAAGTGTGTAGCAAGTTTGAAATAATTTTGAATAAAATTGAAGCATTTTGAAATTTGCAATTTTTATTTCCAGTACAAAATCAGTAAAGCACGAAGTAAAATCTATTTATTCTTTCGCCCGGCGCCATGGTAACCGAAATACGTCGATTGCGAAATTAATAAAACTCTTGTGATTTGTTGCCACCTTTTGTTTCATACTTTAGTTAATTTTAAAAAATCTAATTGCCCTATCGATAAGCTATTTAAACCGTCGGATTCAGAAAAATCGGACCTTTCATTTGATATCTTATTTATAACGATACGACTGATATTTCTAATTTATTTTTCACTTTTTCCGTAAAAATATCGCTTTTTAAGCATTTAATCATGAATTCTGGGTCATTTTTCGGTAGATATGGGTGGACATTTTAATTAATATCTCCGCTAATTAGGGTCGCATTGCTTAGCGAATTATCGCGATGTCGAGATGAAGAAATTCTGCGTCTGCCGACACCGGTTTCGAGGCGCTGCGACCATTAGCGCCGGAGCTTTAGCGGTCACAAGGGATTTCTCACAGACAGACAGAAAGACAGACAGACAGATGCGCACAGATTTTAATAATATAAGGAGATGGCTTTTTAACTTACTGCCATCTAGCTTGGATGAGCAACATGGCCGCGTAACACGGAATTCCCAGTTTGAACGATCCCTTCCGTGGAGGATCAAAATTGTGATGGCATGTCTCCGGACCACCTCTAGAGGTGTGCCCCAGACCGTCGCCAATTGCCCATCTGCGCAGCATTAGTGCGACGTAAAACCCAATCACGACCATCACCACCCAGTTTGAACGGCCAAAAAATTTTATATCTTGCTAAAAACCCTTTTACCAATATTTCGTTAGCGTTTAATTATTTTGCCATATCACGTATTAAATATTTTTTGATTTTCATTCAAAAATTAATACTTTTTGTGGCATCGTTAACTGCGTTAT